>CM062817.1:988832451-989175642 GCA_031772625.1 Pinus tabuliformis | reverse complement strand
ACAAATTTAGAGGTTGCACTTGATTCAGAACGAGTTTTTGTTTCTGTTGTTTTGTTTGTTGTCAGGCCATCTCTATTTGGGATTATTTATCTTCTTTCTTCAGTTGAAATGTTTGGGCAAATTTGTACCCCCACAAACCCTTTTTTTCATCACTGTCCAGCACCCCACAAAGATGCCTCCTCAGACAGGTATATGAACCACAATATGGTTTTCCCTCCATGACAACATGAGGGCACACAAATTTGTAAGATCCACCACCCTTTCTCCCATCAAGTTTTGTCACATAGTTCCAAAGGTGTTGATGTAGCTTTCCCATCTTGTGTTTCAATGTCCCCTTCAAGTTCATCCCCTTCCTCTTCAAACCCTTCCTCCTCATCATACATTGGGTCACTACTATTAGGACCATCACCAATGTCCTCTTCTGTTTCTTCCCTTCTATTCCTCGCCCTTGCCATCATTAAAACCAAGAGTGGAATGATACATAGAAGCCAAAAGAACACCATCTTGGAATATGGATATAGGTGGTGGACAACGGCAAACTGTAATAAAAGGAGCAAGTAGAAACAATGGGAAAGAGTAGGAGAGGGAGGAGAAAAATACAAAAAAAAATTTCAAAAAAATAAGGAAGTTGGGGGTTGAACTTACCTCTTTAGCTCTTGTAGATGAAGTCCTCCAAGCTCTTGCTCCAAGCTCCTCCTCCTTCTCCTAGCTCCTCCTTCTTCACTCCTCCTCCAAGCTCTCCTCTCTTCTCCTCTCCTTTCCTCTCTTCTCTTCTCCTCTCCTCTCTTCTCTTCTCCAACTCTCATAAACTCAAGTGAGAAAATGAGGAATGAATGGGGCTTTATTCTTTTCATTCCTCACCTTAACCTCACCCTAACCCACCCCCTTAAGGTTGAGTTAACTTAACTTTAAAAAAAAAAAAAACACAAATTTGTTTTTCTCCCTTGGGCGCGCCCCTTTCCGCCGAAGCGTACGGAAGCGTGCATGAAGCGCACGCTTCCTGCTCCGAAGCGCCACGCTTCGGCGGCCCGAAGCGCCGTACGAAGCGCGCTTCGAAATTCCAGGAAGCGCAAAAAAATTTACGAATCGCGCTTCCGAATTTCCGAAGCGCACTTCGGAAGGCGCTTCGTACGGCGCTTCCGTACGGGGCGCGCTTCGGAGCTTCGGAGCGGGGGGGGGGCGCTTCGTGCACACATGATCCAAGGAGTACCCATGTTACATACTTTTGATGGACCCTACTACACGAAAAATGAGAAATACATGAAAAACATGATTGCAATGATTCCATCGAAAGTATGCAACATGGGTAATCCTTGATGAGGAACTAAATTTTGCATCCAACGAGTACTCTCGCTCCAAATTTGAGTAAGACCTTAGGGAGATCATTGGAAAATATGAGTTGAAAAAGTAGTTTTATTATTTTATTATTTTTTAATATTTTACTTTTTTTTACTCAAAAAATGGTGAATCATCCCCCATGGTTGACATCATCATCTTGAATCCTATTGGTTCTTATATAGTTTATTTTGGTTATACATTTTTCTTAGGAGGCCCATTTTAGACCTCAAAATTCCCCTAATGACTTATTCGTCTTATGACAGCAGTAAAGAAATCACTTTAGATCATGAAATTTACCAAGCATATGAAACAGAAAAAATTTTCAATGATTAACCAATGTAAATTTATTAATTTAGTCCACTTTAAGATGCAATATTAAGAAAAATTTCAAATCTGAACTAACTTATTACAGCAGTGATTAGATCAGAAAATCAGAGAGCTAGTGATGATACAAGTAGTGCCAAATATGCCCAAAACTAGGAAAAACCAAAAAATTTAGTGATTTACGCAGAAAATTCCAGCATGCAAAATTTTAGGTCTATGCTAGATCTTTGATGCCCAAGCAGCCAAATTTTAGGAGACGTTTGATTTTGCAATTTAAGAGTGTTTTGACCAAATTAATGTGATTTTATGGCACTTATATTACTGTTATAAAATAAAAAATAAAGCAGTAACCAAACAGTGAAAAGCTAGGGTTTAGAGAGCAAACCTTGGGCCCAAGGCCTTGAAGATCCCTTGGTCCAAATTGGTGGAAATTTTAGAATGAGCTTGCCACCTGAAAATCAAATCTTTTGAGGCCAAAAACCTGCAAAACCACAAAGTATTCAGTCCAGAAAATTCAAAGACCAATTTAGGGCAAACAAGGGCTAGGAAAAGGCCAAAGAAGATGACAGAAGGAGGAAGGAGGCCAAGAAAAGGCTAAGAAGGTCAATGGCTATGGAGGAGAAGGGCAAAGAAGGCAAGAAATTCCCTAGAAGGCTTGATGCAAGGAGGAGGAAGCCCTCCTAGGGCTTGCGGCTAGGGTTGGAGGCCCTAAAGGGATGTTGTGGGCCCCACAAGGGCCACAGCCTTAGGAAGGAGGGCCACAGAGGGAGGTTGAGGCCTCTAGGCCTCACGGACAGGGCCTAGAAAGGCCTTAAAACTTGGATGCAAGGGGGGATAAGGGGAGGTTGAGGCCCCTAGAGGCTATGGCCTGCCTCCAAGAAGCTGAAAAGGCTGAAGCAGGGCATTCTTAGGCTGACACAAGGGGTGGAGAGGGAGATGTTGGCCCTAGAAGGGCTGGATCCGGGCCCGAGAGGCCTGAAAGACGAAACCCTTGCTTGAGAAAAAAATCTCTTCCAGAACTGAATTTTGCTGCAAATTTTCCAATGGCTGGCCTTGCAAAAAATTCTAGAGATTAGATCTTACCCTCAAGGGCCTAGATCTAGCTTTATTTCAGTTTTTTCTCTTGATTTCACCTGCAAAAAATGGAGATAAAACACCCAAAATATATACAAAATCTCAAAACCCAAACCCCAATTAGCAAAAATTATTTACAAAATTATTTTACAAATATACAAGGGTTTTAAAATAAATTTTGAGAAATAATTTTTTTATGGAATTTTTCTTTGATAAATGGCTAAAAATACTTTAAAACCCAATGCACACTATAGCCTTAGCTAAGTTTAAATCCACCACATAAATATTTGGGATCCAAACAAAGTCAGCTCAGGCCCACAGTTTGTGAACTTGGAGACCAAGGATTGGTGTACCTACAAACACTATGCATATATCTCAAGGAAATATGTTAATCATATGGCGAATCAAATCATCTAAAATTAGACCAAAACTATCAATAAAATGGTTTTATCCCCATCTAATGAAAAACATTTTTTTACCATTTACCAACACAACATAGGAAAGCTCGTAGCTAGCACATACCACAAATCAACGAACACTAGACACCTTGAACTGCACCCCAAAATCTTTATTATGATAGAAATAAATGTTCCCAGCAGGACAATAGTGTTACATAAATGCTTCAGCAGCAATTTCTTAGCCAGAAATCAGATGGCTAGAGACTCAAATGACTCTCTAATTTATAGATAAATCCTCCAAGTGAAAAAATAATGGCTAGTTTGCTTGATCCTTGTCAAAATAATCTTGGTTGTCAAAAAATACTTGATCATCTTTTAATCTTAGCCGTTGAATTTTTATTTTTGAGGAATTTTCGAATTTATCATTTAATTCTATTTTTATTAGCTCAAAATTAATTATTTTGAGTTAATTTCCTCAAAAATTTGACTTTGACTTAACCACCAAGGTCCAAGGGTCCAATTTTTCTTGAAATATCCAATATTCCCTTGGTGGAGGACCTCCAAAAATTAATTATTTTAAGACCCACGAATTTTTCCACTTGGAGAATTTAATTTTCCTAAGACATTTTAATTTGACTCTAATTAATTAATTTTTTGGCTTAGGATTTAATTATTTTTGCCAGAAAAATTAATTAATTGACACTTGAGGGGATTTAATGTTTTTTCCACCCTCTAATATTTTAACCATGGTGTCTAAGTATGAGGGACCATGCATTAAAATATTTTTTACATAAGATTTTTTACAATTCAACCCTCAAAGGGGGAATACCCGTTCGGCTTAGACCCTCAAATTACATACCCAATCTACGACACAATATGATCTAGTAGACCAAGTGATTTGTAATAAAATAATTTAGCCAACTAGCTTAAATTATTCCTAAATCACTTTTACATAAGACTCAACTATAACACTAGGACTCACCTAAGACTTTGACGACAAATTCTACCCTAGCTTTGGAGTGAGGTTGGAGGGAAAAACTTTGCCAACCATCCATGTTTACAAACACAGATGAGTCAGTGAGACGAAAAAACTCCTAGGATGAAATTATCATCAAAATAATAGGCTGACTTAAGTTGTTACATACATTCATGGTCTTACTAGCATCATTTACATTACATGTAAAATGAGTTTGTAATGACACAAACTGCTGATAGATGATCCGATCTTGTTGAAAAAATTGGTACTTCCACTTCCTTGGAACTTGGACAAAAACTGTGCAACAACACCTTTAAGGGAAAGAGTTGGCATCAAAAAAGAATGTGCTAGCCCTCCCAAGTCATCTCAGTGGTAACCATCCTCATCTTGGCTCCAGAACAAGATATCATCCATCAAACAAGGTCAAGGCCAGCCTTGGGGCATCCTAGGTCCATATGGGCACATGATCAAATAGTCCAATGCTCAAGCTTTCAAGCTCAGTGTTTTAGCATCTAGAGGCTCATTAAAAGGTGTATATCATGTGGAAGCTGCTCAAGTCCCAACGGTCAACGTTGGGGCCACAAGTCAAGTCTACTCTCATAAAAGGGAAAAGAACCCACTAGAAGGTGCTAAAGAAGAATCAAACCATTGCTCAAGGGATCTCTAATACATAAGTAATAACACCTAAACAAAACCTCTCGAGATCAAGTGAGATCAACTTCATTAAGGGCATAAAACCATTAAAGCATCATAGTGAACCATATCTAATGTTAGGGGCACAGGAACACTTCACGCAAAACTCACCTGCAAATGTCGAACTAGATCAGGATCTATGTTATCACTCAAAGAAAACCCTCGTTGTGGGGGGAAACTCTAAGGTAACCTTAACCGCTTTGGGATTGAAGTTGGCCCCTCAATCCGGAGGGGGATCTCTCCTCAAAATCAACTACCCTACGTCACAATGGTAGCAAGTTTGTTAAACACTCTATGGCCAAATTAATGCAAAAAAATTTGGTGTTGGTTGGAGTATGGGAAAAAAGAAACACCATTGGGCGATGGAGTCATAGTGAAATTAATGAAATCTTAAAACCATATAGTGACAATCTATCACAGAGGCATGGTAGTCCATCATTGATAAACTTTACAATTTATAGATATGAAAGAAGAAAAAGTAACATTCAAATCTTAAAACAGAACATCTCAGGATGGATTTTGCATGAGCCTATCAAACTGAATACATTGATTGCCAACATCAAAGATATAAAGCATTAATCATGAAATCTATATCAATGACATACCATTCTAATTCAGAAGAGAACACATAATGGAGAGGTTGAAAGATTAACAACACTAGGAAAATTGACTGCAGCCGTAAACACATTAATCTCTAGACAAAAATTCACATTCCCCTACTTTAAAGATTTTTCATTAAATTCCGGAAAAAAGGTACACAACACACAAGGCCTTTCTCTACCAAAATCCGAACCCTTGTTACATTACATAGCCTTGCTTAAATAATAAAAATAATATTCCAAACTATTTCTATCTTTCTAGGAAAAAAATCAAATCATAAATTAAAATTAAACTAAATCTAGAAATAGTTGCAAAAAAATCTCGAATGTTGGAGTTGATCCTTCACCAAAATTGTGCATTTGAATACTAAGGTGTTGCCTGAGGATGTGGATCTGATTGTCATTTGTTGATTTAATGCCCAAGTCGAATCTGATGAGGTGGCTCTCCAACTGAAAGTAGATTAGGTGTTTTTCTAAATATAGAAAAAAAAATTGGCGAATTTCTGAAAAATAGGCTTCAAAGATCCATTCAAATCTCTCAAACTGTGACACCTTTGTAAACACTGACAGAGGTTTTTGTTAATGGGTCCATTTTTGAAAAAAGCCTTTTTTAAATTTGGAACGAAAAAAATCAACTTCTCGAAAACTGTGTCCAAAGTTCATGACTAAAACAGGAAATTATTTAATATTTAAATCAGGAAAAATGGGCTACAAATATTCCTTCGAATCTTCCAAATCATGACACGTGTAAAAAACGAGAGAGGTTATTTTAAATGGGTCCATTCCCAACAAAAACCTCTTCCGGTTTTCAAAAATTAGTTTCCACTCTATCGTAAGCCACGCCCGAAGTTACTGCATTTTACAGGAAAAATCAAGTAAAACAGAGTTTTTTGCTGACATTTGATTTGTCAAAGCCACCTGTTAATCGTAATGGAACTTTGTGCAAAGTTTATTCCCGTAATATGAGGCTTGAACTACCACTCCCTCAATGTTTTGATTTATAAAAAATTAACTTTTACAATTAACGTTGATAATCCAGTTGTCAACGCTTTTATTTAACAGTTTACAATTAGCATTGACAATCCCACTGTCAGCGCCCAAAAATTTTCTTCTCTTTTTGAAAGTAAATTGTGATAACCACTAGCTCCACGGGGATGTTGTCGATTGTAGATGGCAGCAAAAACCCCTATAGACCCTGTGCCTGATCCATTGGGTTATGGAGCCAACTCAACAACTGCAACCTGTAAATTGATCTATCTATCCACCAAGCCTTTGCAACTAAAAACCACACTGTTGTACACTGCAAACTGAAAACTGAACTATATACTGCGGATCGAAAATAAATGCTTGGTCAGCAAGCTTATTGCACACTCATCCTATACTAAACTGCTGAAATAACTGCTCACTCAAATAATACAAAAATTCCAATGCAACCAATCCAATAGTTGTTCAAACACTGTGGCTTTTTCACTGTGCTTTAGCAAAATCAAAACTAGAACATGTAAGGGCAATGGCAACTGACGATACTTCTGGTTCTCATAGTAAAGACAATTGAAAATTTAAGCTGAAAATTCCTTCCATATATACAATTACAGGATCATAGAAAACATATTTTCTTTGTTGCTCCTCAAGGTATTTTGCAATTAAATTATCATATATGGATTGTTCATTTATGCTCTCTTGTTCAACATTTGGTTTCCACTGTGATTTTTCAAACTCATCTTCAAAAACAAAACATTCTTCAATCATGACCTCAAAAGGCAGCACTTCCTTCTCTTGTTTTGGCGAAAAAAGGTTTTCAAAAGAGTGATCTTGACAATAGAAACGGTGAGACTGAATTTGAGCATCTAAGACCTCAATATCCTTCTCAATTTTTTCAACAAACGATTTAAACAAAAAAAAAAAAAAACTCTTCTCCTCGGAACATTTGCATAATCTTAAATACCTAGGTAAAAAAATTGAGAAGGCATCTTCCACTTGATCATCATCAAACATATCAAAATACTCTCTAAAACCTTCAATAGACAAAGGATCTTCAACATACCCTATCATCTCGTTTGACTAGGCAACTGAATCTATAGTTCAAGCTCTGAATTCTTCGGACAGTGGGGTCGCCATGAAAGTTGACTTCTGGAATCTAACAATGGAGTCCCTAGGTAAATGAAACACAACTTGCTTATGTCTGAAAATTATTCACCATCAACAATCAAATTTGGATGTTGTCATTCTCCCAGGGAAAATTTCACCTTCACTCCCCGGCAACGGTGCCAAAATGTTATCACTCTGAGAAAACCCTGGTTGTGGGGAAAAAACTCTAAGGTAACCTCTAACCACTTTGGGATTGAAGTTGGCTCCTCAATCTGGAGGGGGATCTCTCCTCAAACTCAACTACCCTACGTCACAACAGTAGCAGATCTATTAAGTGTTCTATGGCCAAATTAATGTAAAAATTTCTTGTGTGGGTTGGAGTATGGGAAAAAAGAAGCACCATTGGGCGATGGAGTCATAGTGAAATTAATGAAATATTTAAACCATACTAGGACAGTCTATCACAGAGGCATGGTAGTCCATCATTGCTAGACTTCACAATTTATAGATATGAAAGAAGAAAAGGTAACGTTCAAAGCTTTAAACAAAGCATCTCAGGATGAATTTTGCATGAGCCCATCAAACTGGATACATTGATTGCCAACATCAAAGATATAAAGCATAAATCATGAATTCTATATCAATGGCATCCCATTATAATAAAGAAGAGAACACATAATGGAGAGGTTAAACGATTAACAACACTAGGAAAATTGACTACAATCATAAACACATGAATCTCTAGAAAAAAATTCACATTCCCTTGCTTTAAAGATTTTCCATTAAATTATGGAAAAAAGGTACACAACACACAAGGCTTTTCTCTGACAAAATCCGAACCCCTGTTGAATTGCATAGTCTTGCTTAAATAATAACAATGTTGCAAACATCGCGATTTTTTCACGCGGACAATTGAATCGTCGATTTTTTCGACGATTTTTTAATTTTCAAAAATCGCCGAAAGATTGTGAATTTTACGAAAAAGCGCGATCCGACAGGTAAAAATCGCAGGGTCGCGTAACGATGAGTTAGAAAAGCGATTTTGTGGTTTTTTTTTCCTCATTTTTTCCAGACAGAGGGCAAGAGTGAGAGCTAAGGAGGAGGAGAACTCATCTACAAGGGCAAGAGAGGAGAAAAGTTAAGGAATTTAGCATCCCAAGCAAAAAAAAATCAAGTTTGGACCAAGTTTCTTCAGCAAAGAGTGTTTTTCAGGTATGGGCATCAAATTCGGCCATTTTTTTTGTTTTTCCTTGGGTTTCTATCACCCATTTATTTTCCATGATTTTTTATTAGATTTGATTGTGTTTTTTTTTTTCATTTTTGTTGCATATAGTGGAGAGGGTTTATTTTGGCAAAAAATGCAAAAACTTGATTGTTAGATTTATTAGTTTAATTTCTTCTTGTGCCCTAGTTTTTTCCATCATTTTTTCTTGGGTTTGAATGTGTATTTTTTCCATTATTGTTGCATTGAATTAAGGGTTTTTTTGTCAAAAATTGTTAAAATTGGCAACTAGGGCCAAACTCCATGTGGGTCATCTTATTTATGGCAACTAATATTTTTCTTGGATCCCTCTCATTGAGAGGTGTAGGATTGATCTAAAAATCATCTGATTCCGATAAGTGTTCATGGAGTTATGAATTTAATTGTGTTATAAGACAATTCATCAAGGTCGGCCAGCAACCAAATAACCCACACATGTGCTCCATGATTTAGTATAAACAGAGGTGACTTGGTAGTCATTTCTACACACTTTTATCTTGATTTCTGTCCACTTGTCTTTGGTTTTAATGGAAAAGAAATCTAGGAGTGGAAGCCCTAAACGTTGGAGGAAAAGAGGCTGCCCTAGACGCAGCGAAGAAGGCAGCCCTAAACGCTGTCCTAAAGGCAGACCTAAACGTTGTTCTAAGGCAGCCCTAAACGATGTCCTAAAGGCAGCCCTAAACGATGTTCTAAGGCAGCCCTAACGCTGTCCTAAAGGCAGCCCTACCGCAGTCCTAAGGGCTCAAACATGCCAGGACAACAGTGCTAGTAAATGGGACAGCTGGGCTACATGGTGCTGCTAAGACACATAGGACAGTAGCAAGGTATGGCAAGACTAAGGGGACAGCAGCAAGGTATAGCATGACTGTTAGGGACAGCAGCTACAGCAATATATCTAGGTAGCAGTGGCAAGGGACAACGGCATAGTAAACGGGACAGCAAAGGAATGCTAAGGCAATGTTCAATGTGACAGCAGCATGATGAGACAAAACAATGATGGGACAACAATGACATTCAGTAGTAGTGGCACAATGGGACAGCGATGACATTGTGCAGCAGTGGCACAATGGGACAGCAAGCATGGAGAGCAACTAGCATGGTGCAACATGGCAATGGACAGCATGGCAAGCATGGTGCAACATGGCAAGCATGGACAACATGGATAGCAGTGGCAAGCATGGTGTTGCAAGCACATGAGACATCGTGTATGAGGTCCAGCAATATGATGTGTACAACATGGTCATGAGGTACAGCATTATGATGATGAATGCAGGATGGTGCAGCATGGTGAGGTGCAGCATGATGACTAGATGCAACACAATGATAGGTGAAGGAGTCACTTTGGAGAATTAGTTGAAGCAGCGTGTCTTCCACTGATCTCATGTATCATCTTCTTAGAGATGACCTATGCTCTTATCTAGATAAGTCAAAGTGTTGACTTCTATTGTAAATGTACTATCTCTCTCTCTCTCTCCGCTGAACTATTGAAGAACATATAAGAAGAATTGATCAAGGGTTTCCCCACATTAGGGTTTGTCCCTGGCTAGCGCCACATCTTGTGTCCTCTTGTCTTGGCTTGTCTTCTGCGATTTATGTTTATGTTCTATCTGCAGTTTACTTTAACGCTGATGTGATTGCTAATTTGGAAAAGATATTGAGCTAACTGTGAAAATTGAAATAAATTGCTCTAAGCATAGAACATACCTAAAATTAACATGGCATTAGAGCTGAGGTGAAGACAAAGCCCAAGCAAGAGTGAAAGAGCAATCACCGAAGACAGTTGGGGAAGGACAAAAGGATCAATGGATTCCTCATCTCTCTCCAAATTCACCAAGGGTGAAGTTGAAGCAGAGAATATTATCCAAGTGGCGCAACAGATGTTTCTGATGGCCTACATTAAGATCACTCCAATGGGAAGTTCGGATCTAAGGGTGGAAGGAAAGGCAGATGCCTTGTTTATAATAAGATTCGGCCATTATGCGAAGGAGTGTCCGAAGGGTAGGGACACATCACTTGATGATGATAACAATCATTCCAGGGACATCTTCAATGATCAGAGGAATGACAGGTAATGCAAGTCATCAAGGAAATGGCCGACTCTTCAAGAAAGCAAGGAACCCCAGGAAGAATCAAATGTTGTTTCTGATAAGATAAAGAAGCGTTATCTTGTACTGGCCCTCTCCTTCAGACTCTTTTGGAATCTGGCTTATTGATTGTAGTGCTTCAAGGCACTTCATCGGATAGAAGGGTGCTCTCTCAATTGGATGAGGGTAACTCGATTCATTTACAAGAATCTGTTTTATGTACCTGATCGCAAGAAGAACCTAGTGTCCATTTCGGCCATGGAAGTCAAAGGTTTCAGGGTGGCATTCATCGATGGAAAGGTACGTGTTTGAAAATAGAATTTTCAAAGATGCTTTTACTCATCGGTTCAGGGTTAGCAATTTGTATCAAGTTGCATGATGGTCCATTGGGGACCATGTCAGTTGTCACATCTCATCTATAGCACCGGAGGTCTACTTTATGGGATCCTACCCGTTGTGAGTCAGAGGGTGACAAGGATGCCTGAATTCAAGAAGAGCATGAAGGTACATGTCCAAGATGTACCGAAGGAAAATCTTACAAGGGGACCATTCCCCTCATGTAGCAGGTCCACAGGTTTGGAACAACCCGAGGGATTTGAGATTCATGATCAAGAACCTCATGTATGCAGGTGGAAGAAAGCCCTCTATGGCTTGAAGCAAAACACCTCGGCCGTAGTATGAAAGGATTGATAGTTGTCTGATGAAGTTGAGATTCACTAAGAGTGAAGCCGATCCAAACCATTGCTTAATGGTTGTGGATGATAGACCTCTCATACTAGCACCTTATGAGGACGACCTCTCTCTGACAGGTGCAAACCCTCTCATTTGCAGAAGTAAGAGGGAGTTGGATTTCGGATTTGGAATGGAGAACTGCAAGCCCGTGACTATCTCGATGGAGCTTAACTTTCAGAAGTTATGTGGTAGTGATGTCGGACCAGATTTGGGAAATGCCTCTAAGTTTCCTAAAGTCATTCGCTTTGATGTTCTTGGTGAATTTCCGTCCGGATATATGCTTTGCAGTTAGCATGTTGAGCTCATATTTGGTTGAGCCTCACTAGATTGGTGCCAAGAATCTACTAAGATTTTTGGGGGACAATCTCTCATGGATTGAGATACACTACCAGAAATGTGAAGTTGCATGATTATTCGAATGCTGACAGGGCAGGTATTGTGGAGGATCTCAAGAGCACTTCTGAGTGTTGATTCTCTTTGGGTTCTGCTCAATATCCTGGATGAGCAGGAAGCAGAAGACGGTTGCTTTGAGCAACGATGAGACCGAATACATAGCTACGAGTATGACCTCGTGTGAAGCTGCTTGGTTGCGGAAGCTCGTCAGTGAGTTGTTTGTACACATGATGGATACCACCGTGATCTTCTATGTCAACCAAGGGGGGATTCGATTGTTGAGGAATCTCGTATTCTATGATTGCTCCAGCAGATAGACATCAGATACTACCTTATCGGGGATATGGTACATAAAAGACATTGCTATGTAATTTTTTGTTTTGATAATGAGATGAGCTTCTTCTTGATACAGTGTTGAGTTAACTCAGAAGGCTGAAGCTCTTGGGTTAGGGCCCAACCGTAGTAGCAAAGGCTCCTCTTCTTGTATCTATATGCTTAGATTGATTTCATAGGTTCATGGTTAAATTGTCCTTAGAAGAATTTCATTGCAAGTAGTGTAGATTTGATTAGTTTGTTTATTAGTTTGCTTCCATTTGTGCTTTACTTCAGCAGTAGTTTAGAAGAGATAAAGGACCATCAAAAAGCTATCAATAGGTGTTTTGGCCTCACTTATTCCTTCAAGGATCATGATTTGAGGAAAGGACTCCTATGCAGCCCCAAAAAGACAGAATTCTACTTTCTCATAGAATTTAGAGTTTTATGTACTTAAGCCAGCATTTGATCAATTTGCAAGAGTAGGACCTAGTCATCATTTCTTCCATCTTCAGCCTTACAGTAGATCTCATCAATGATTCCATCTTATTCTGCAAGTTTTCCTCATGCATGAAGTAGACAGCTAGCTCATTAAACTCTGTTTTCCTAGCTTATTGAAATTCTCCTTGTTTACATGATTTTTGAGCAAATATCAATATTTGATGTAATGCAGGTGTTTCAGAAGTAAAGAGAGATCTCATAGCCAACAACCTCCTTCAAACTTTATCCATCCATAATCATTCCTTGCTTTCACTAAGACCCTCACCAATTTCATCATTTTACAAGGAAACTTCTCCAAGCATGTTTGAGCAAATCTAACCATCTCCCAACCTTGGCTTTGAGTTCTGAGTGATCCTAGGCATTTTCTTGCTTCATTCCATCCACCAACCACCTTCCCTAAGCCTTCCATCACCTTCAGCACCCATCATTTTGCTCTTGGCTGTATCATGTAGAAGTACAGGGAATCCTGTAGGTTTTTAAGACATCCTGTAGGTTTTCCTGTAGTGGCATGTTTTGAGGCCAAATTGGGGGAAAAGCCTCTACGAAGCCAGACAAGGTCACCTAAGGGTCTCCCAAACCTCCCAACCATCCACGAGCATTCCTAAGCCACCTGCCACATCACCAAAAAAGATTAGCCTTCACACTCTTCCATAAAAAAAGATAAAAAGAAAAACAAATTTATTCTAGTCATTTACATGCGCAGTAGTAATTTTTGATGTTTTGAACTTACATGCTTAGGATAGTAGAATTTCATACATGATTAACTTAGCATTCCTTTTGAAGTAGAGTCTCTTAGCAGTTAGTTAGAAAATGATGTGATTTTAGCATTGGATTTTAGTCTTTTTCCTTATTGCAGTAGACAAGCTTTCTCTTAGAGTAGATTTCTCTTTCCCTCATCAGTAATCAAGCTTCTTCTGAATCCATAGAAGTCTGGCTTGAAAAACCCTAGTGGTCTCTCGCCAGCTGAACAGTGACAAAAGGGTAGAACCATCACTTTTACTTGTGTATACAGCACTGTCACCTCCAAGTTTGTACGAACCCCGGGTTGATAAAGTAAAGCTGGTAGCCCAGGAGTTGCAGCATTCTTGCTGCAATACTGGTGCTCATCACTTTTTGGTGACGTTGTCGGGAGGTGTCTGAGTAATATGTGATTACTACTCTTGAATTTCTTGTTTTTGATATTTTGCTGTTAAGTTTCATTTCTGCAAGAGTAATTTAGTTGCTTTCTTTTCCATTTTGAATTCTTTTCTTTCCTTTCCATTCAAATAGTTAGTTTTCATTCAGTGAGTTAATTTTCATTCAATCTACAATTTCAATTCTGCAATCACTTTCAAAGTTTGAAAAAACTCAAAACAAAACAAAAACATTTCTTTCATGCCTCGTAGGAATAAGGATAACTTAGGGAAATTTTTGCCAAATACCCCCACTGCTTCAAACAGCCAACCTTCCCTCTTCTCCGGTAGCTGTGAATTGGAGGAACCCTTAGGTGAGCTGCCTGAAATATTTGAAGAACCTACAAGGGAAGAAGAAGAAGAACCCATTCGTACTAATCCAATGGCTGAAAATAGAAATGACAAAGGAACTAAGTCACAGGACACGTCCTCCAAGGTCTCGTGTCCCGTATTTTACGTGTCAGACACGAAAACGGCCCTAAAACATGTCGAAAACGTTCATCGTGTCCTGTAAAATGTAAAAAGTAGTCATCGGTTTTCATCGTGTCCTGCATCTGGAAAATGCGTATTCCGTTGATAGAAAACGTTGCCTGCATAAGCTACAATTTTTTTTGAAAGAAACAAATAATTTTTGAGTGGGGCAGCTTAATGATCAAGTCTAGGCCCTAGTATTGATATGCTATTCATGGTAATGTTAAATTCTTAAAGTAAAAGTGACAATTCTCCTTAATCTTCATTTTCATCCTTTTACTTAAATTTTTAACATTACCATGAAATGACTCAGGATGTTTGAGAGTGGTTCCGGCCTCATTGGATTTCATATGGAGAAAGTAGAATTTTAGATTTCATTCAAAATGCAGCAGACTTATCAGTTTTTCAAGATTTTAGGATTGGGAGATTGTAATGTTTCCAGGTGACAACACCTGCCCGGGCTACCCCTGCCACCAGCAGAGGACGTGGTCTAGCTCCTATAGCTCCTACTTCTAGTTCTTCAGCTTCTAGAGCATAGCAAACTCCACTGCCAACTCCACCAGCACCAGCATCTACATCTAGAGGGAAAGGGAAAGTTGTGGCATTTTCTCGCAAGGGGGGCAGAGGAAATCAATAGGATTAGACTTTAGTTATTTTCTTATGTGCTTGTAAGTTGTACATGAACAATGAACATTGAATATTCAAGAATCAAGACCAAGCATATCACATTCTAATTTCTAAATAGTAAATTTTGATTCTATTTATTTTTTTAAAGTGAACTATGAACTTTGAGAAGTAATTATATTTTAATTTGATTAGATAAGCTACAACCTGCAATTTAATATGGATAAAAAACTATATTTCGGTATATATATATATATATATATATATATATATATATATATATATATATATATATATATTTTATTAAATATATATAAAACGTGTCCCCCGTGTCCTGTTTCCAGGTCGCTGCGTTTCGTATTGAATACTCGTATTTACGTGTCCTCCGTGTCTCGTGTCCTCATGTCATGTGACTTAGCAGAGGAAATAGAGAAAGAGTTGAGGGTGCCTTCCCCATCAGGGAAACCAACGGGGATACTAAGATGAAGACTATAATCCCCTCTGCCCTTCCTCATTTCCATGGCCTAACCATTCTTATTTCAATTTGTCGTCATATGCCGAACCTATGACTACACCAATGATGAGCAGAAGTTGAAACTATTCCCATCCACTCTCAAGGATGCAGTTGTGCGTTGGTTCATGGGTTTATCTGGGGATAGCATCACATCTTGGGCTCAGATGCAACAACCCTTCAACAACAAATATCGAGCCTACTGTAGGTCTAAAGACACTAAAGAGGAAATTTATAGGATGACCTTAAGGCATGATGAATCCCTAGAGGATTATGAAGAAAGATTCCAGCTTAGCTACAAAAAAGCCAAGTGCACACTTGACCCTAAGTCACTGAAGCTAGTCCTTCTTAGAGGAGTAAGGGAAGATCTTCTAGATACCCTAAACTTGTTAGCAGGAGGGGACATCTACCAGTTACCCTATGAGGATATCAAGATTGTCTTTAGAAACCATTCTAGGGCAGCTAGGAAAAAGGGTGGTTGTAGTCAACCAATGGTCAGTCCATCCTCTTCCAATGCATCCATCAAGGGTGAAATTGGAAACATGTTAGAAGATTTCAAGAGCGAGATGCTGCAAACCCTTGCCCTACAGATGGGCACTATGCACATTAAGAGAAAATAGGAGGAAGCAAAGAGAGCCTTAGCCATTTTCTGCCCTAGGTGCACCAGGAGGCACCCTAAGAATGAATGTCCATTGAATTCGATTAGAATCTGCTCAATGTGTGAAGAAAACCATTCCGCAGACAAGTTCCCTTCTCTACCTGGACTAAAAGTTGTATATCAAGGAGCTGAAGGGGTAACTAAACAGCTCTGCTACATAAACCAAAGGAGACCCCATGGGCCTAGGCCATACCAGCAAGGCATGCAAGGGTCATCCCATGCATATTACAACCCCAACCAGACCACATCCATTCCCTCTTGGGGACCCCCTACTCATCCTTCCTAGTCTACACCTCCTCCTTGGTCCTTTGCACCTCAGTATCATTCCCAGCCAACCAGCCAATCATTTCAACCATATGCTCCGCCACAACCTCAGTGGAATGCACCACCCCAGGGGTGGAGGCCCCCATACAACAATGTTCCAGCTTTATTACCTTCACCACCTGCTCAACCACAACTTTTACACTCTTCTCCACCTAAACAACCCCAGATGCCTGCCCAACGAAATCTGAACCCGAACAACAGATAGGCACAGCCAGTATACAATGCAGAGACATCCTATCCAACTTATGTTGTGGAAATTCAGGAAATCAACCTGAGATCTGGGAGAATGCTCTCGGACAACCATCCTCTACCTCCACCTAGGGAGGTTAAGGGAGAAAGAGAGGAAAGCATGCCTAAAGTAAATCCACCACCCTTTCCTGAGAGATTAACCCAACCACTCCAGCCTACCCCAAAAGAGACTGAACTTCTAGGAGAATTGAAAAATCTATGTGTCAAAATTCCACTTCTCCAAGCTATAAAAGATGTGCCTATTTACAACAAGTTGATCAAGGAGAAGTGCTTCAAGCATCCAGGGAGGTGAAGAAGAGATGCCCCTACCATTAATGTCATTGGACAGTTGTCCAACTTAAGGGGCAGGTAATTTGTCCAAAGTATTTGAACCCTGGAATCCCTATAGTAGATGTGCACATCAATGGCACCATTGTCCCACACACTTTGATTGATCTTGGGGCTGCCATTAATGTGATGACCAAGGACACCATGCTCAAGCTCAACCTCTAGGGTTCATTGAGAAAGACCACAACAGTCCTGCAACTTGCAGACCGCTCCACAATGACCCCCGAGGGGATTGTGGAGGATGTGGTGGTCTCCATTGACTCTTGGGAATACCCTACAAATTTCTTAGTTCTCCAACCTAAGGCCAAGCTTATTGGTTACCCTCTCATCCTTGGGAGGCCCTGTCTAGCCACTGTCGATTCCTACATTAGCTGCAGGGCTAGAAATATGACAATCAAGAATGGGCATATGTCCAAGCAATTAGTCCTATATCCCCCTGCTCAGCCATCTCTAGAACATGACTTACCTTTATGGTTGGAAGAGGAGGAAGAAGATGAAGTTTATTCCGCCCAACTCTATACCTTAGAAACAACCATGGAAGGGGGACAACCAGACGAAGATGATTTGATTGAACACATACTCCAAAGTCCAACTCCCAGTACATTGTCCTTAGAAGAAGTAGTAAGAGAAACCCAGAACAACCATCAGATTGATCTATGCTTAGTCGATTCCAACTCTATCCGTGTCAAAACCATAAAATTCGGCCCTGAGAGAACTTTGAAAATCAACCCATCTCTTTCTGTTCACCAAGAAGAAAAGTTGTGCAACATGCTAAAGGAACACCTGGATGCCTTTGCTTGGAGTTACAAAGAAATGAAGGGAGTGCACCCCTTGATGTGTACTCGCCACATTTATATCAAAGAAGGTTGCAAACCAGTCTGGCAAACCCAAAGGAGGATGAATCCAACTCTCAAAGATATAGTCAAAGAAGAACTACAAAAGTTACTAGATGCAGGATTCATTTACCCTATCTCTAACAGTGAGTGGGTCTCTCCTTTGGTGTTGGTTCCAAAGAAAAATGGTAAGTGGAGGATTTGTGTTGATTACAGAGAGTTAAACAAAGCCACAAAGAAGGACCACTTCCCTCTACCTTTCATCAACCAAGTGCTAGATGGCCTAGCAGGGAAAAAGTTTTTCTCTTTCCTAGATGGATTCAGTGGGTACAATCAAATCTAGATCAACCTGGAAGACCGGGATAAAACCACCTTCACTTGTCCTTGGGGTACTTTCCCCTATAGGGTCCTCCCTTTTGGCCTATGCAATGCTCCTGCCACTTTCCAGAGAGCAATCTTGAGTATCTTTGCCGAGTTAGTCCATGATACAATAGAGATTTATATGGATGATTTTACACCTTATGAATGTGATTTGTAGGAGGCTCTATCCAACTTAGCTAAGGTGCTGAACAAATGCATTGAAATGAACCTGTCTCTTACTCTTGAAAAATGTGAGTTCTTGATTACTGCAAGGACTGTGCTAGGTCATTCAATATCCCAACAAGGACTGCAGGTGGACCCAAACAAAATAGTTATCATCCAAAGGGTCCCACCTCTGCAAAAGCAGAGAGATGTCAGAAGTTTCCTAGGGTTAGTTGGATACTATCAAAGGTTTATAAAAGACTTCAGCAAGTTAGCTTCCCCTTTATTTGGGTTGTTGGCCAAAGACTCTGAGTTTTTATGGTTAAAACGTTGTCAAGAGGCCCTAGACACCCCAAAGGACAAGTTAACGACTGCACCAATTCCCCAAGGCCCAAATTGGGCCTTCATTTTCATATACATGTTGATGCCTCACACAAAGCCATAGGAGCAGATCTAGGCCAGATAGATGAAAAATTGTCTTATGCCATTTACTTTATCAGTAAAAATCTGTCAAAGGCCAAAGTGAACTACACAGTGACCGAAAAGGAGCTCCTAGCTGTTGTGCATTCATTGAACAAATTTAGGCATTACATTACAAGTTATCAAACATTTGTACATACTGACCATGTTGCAATCAAATATTTAATGAATAAACTTGATGTGAATGCTCGGATTATTAGATGGTTACTTTTATTATAGCAGTTTGATCTAACCATTGTTGATAACCCTGGCAAGGAAAATGTTGTTGCAAATTTTTTGTCTAGATTAACTTTGCCTGCAGGTGAGGAAGGAATGGTTGATGATCAGTTACCGGATGAGCACTTATTCGCCATTTCAATTCTCTCTCCATGGTTTGCTGACATAGCAAACTATTTGGTATTTGCACAGTTCCCACCGAATTTGTCCTCCAAAGAGAAAAGCAAGATTGTGAGGAAGAGCGCCCCATTCACTTGGATTGGGGGCAACCTCTTCAAACTAGGCCTGGATCAAATTCTGAGAAGACGTGTCAGGGAGGAGGAAGTCTTTGACCAATGTTTTTAAAACCGGAACCGGTGACTGGACCGGTCCACCTAATGAACCGGTTTACCGACCGGAACCGGTCTAACTGGGACTGGTTTGGTCTAAACGAACCGGTTTTAAAAAAATACATTAAATAATTAATTTTTAATGAAACAAAACTATTTTTAAGATGTAAAACCATGATTCCAAGCCAATAGAGACAAAATATGCAAAGTTTGCTCATTTATATACCATGTAAAGGTGAATATATCAAAATGGCACCGAGTGCAATACATATCATCAACAAAATAGCAAAATACATAAGAAATGAGGCTCTAAATGGCCTATAAAGTCCAAAAACAATGCTGCAAGCTATGAGGCCATTGGCCTACTACAAGTCTATAGTGTACACATGATCAATCATCAAGTTCATCACCACTACTAGACACAAGATCATCATCAGGAGCTACATAGACATCATCTGGTTCAGAGTCTGAGGATGCCTCAGCCTGATCTGCAACCTCAGTATCAATGCCACCAATGACAATAGAAGTGGACCTAATGGAAGCACGAGTTTGTCAACCTGCATGACTAGTGCCTTCCATTGGTTCTTTGCCTTTCCTTGATGCCGCTATTGATCCTGGTTCTGATGCCACCACATAATCTGCTTCATCCCCTACCAAAGCCATGTCGATATCAAAATCAGCCTCAAACACAGGTTCTTCAGTCTCCTCCACCCATTCTGATGTTGGATCAATATCGTCCAACACAATGGGATCTAGATCAGGAGTTTTTCTCATCATTTGGAGCTCTAATTGCATTTATTGTTTACCCCCAAATCATGAAATCCTGAAAACCATTAAGTCTGCTGAATTTTGAGTGAAATCTAAAATTCTAGTTTCTCCATATGAAATCCAATGAGGTCGAAACCACTCTCAAAGATCCTGAGTCATTTCATGGTAACGTTAAAAATTTAAGTAAAAGGATGAAAATGAAAATTAAAGGAAATGTCACTTTTACTTTAAGAATTTAACATTATCATTAATTGCCAACATTGTTAGGGTTGAAACACCCTTAGTTCCCCCCCAAAACCCCTCAAACACAGTCAAAAATATGTTTTTTTTTAACTTTATGGTGGGTGTGCCTAAAACCGGCCAGTTTAGGACAGAACCGGCCGGTTCCGTCCTAAACCGGCCGGTTTTCACCGGTTAGGGCAAAAAAATGGAGAAATCAGCATTTAAATCGGGTTTTTTGGCCAGTTTAGACCGGCGGGCTTACTAACCGACCGGTTAGACTGGTAACCGGTTTTTGAAAACGGTTTTTAAAAACGGTTTTTAAAACGCTGTCTTTGACATCCTTCTGACCTATCATGATGGGCCTTGTGGAGGTCACTTTGCAGCAAAGAGGACAACATTCAAAAAGTTACAAGTTGGTTATTATTGGCCCACTCCTCATCAAGATGTGAAAAGATATACTAGTCAGCGTGACCGGTGCCAAAGAATGGGAAAGCCTACTCCAAAGGATGAAATGCCTCTGCAACCTCAAGTGACTTTCGAGCCATTTGACAAGTGGGGCATGGATTTCATTGGACCTATTGACCCTCCTTCCAAGCAAAAGAAGTACATCATTGTGTGCACTGACTATCTGACTAAGTGGGCTGAAACCAAGGCAATCAAGGTAGCGACAGTGGAGAAGGTGACTGAGCTCTTAAAGGAAAATGTCTTTTACAAGTTTGGGTACCCTAGAGAACTGGTCACTGATCAAGGCAGCCAGTTCCAATGTTGCACTAATCGTTATCGAGATATTATCGGCACGGGGAAAAAATCGTAA
This sequence comes from Pinus tabuliformis, assembly GCA_031772625.1. Classification (NCBI taxonomy): domain Eukaryota; kingdom Viridiplantae; phylum Streptophyta; class Pinopsida; order Pinales; family Pinaceae; genus Pinus; species Pinus tabuliformis. The sequence goes on along the minus strand of CM062817.1, from coordinate 989,154,349 downwards.
CATACAAAAATATTCATTTTTTTTGCAATTTTTTTAATATCTAAAGCATCTACAACATAAAATAAATACATTGACACATAAATATGATAAAGAACTAATATATAAGATGTTTAATATCATTTCTAGTGCCACATCACACATAACAGTGAATCATGTCCTGAATAGTAAGTCCTAACTCATGACTCCCAGCTCAGCCTCAAACTATCAACAAAAAATATAATAATATATCTCATATCATGAGTCATAATGGCATATACAATGAAATGAACCAAATAACTAAAGTCTAATACTACTGATTTCCTTTGCCCCTCTAGATGTAGATGTCGGTGGAGTTGGCAGTAGACTCTGTTGTGCTCTAGAAGCTGAAGAACTAGGAGCTACAGGAGGTAGACCACGTCCTCTAGTTGTGACAGGGGTAGCTTGGGTCACCTCCTCCTCCTCATAGGAAGATAAAATTTCAAAAAAAAATAGTGGGATTTTTTCATAAAAATCAACAAAAAAAAACCCCCGATTTTATCTTCTTTTTGAAAAAATCACGATAAAAAGATTTTATCGCGATTTTTTGGCGATTAGAACAACACTGGCCAGTGTACATCCAACATGATTGAAGACTTGTTAAGCTAGCACAAGATCAAGCATAGGACCTCCACTCCCTATCACCCACAAGCTAATGGGCAAGTGGAGGTGACCAACAGAGCGCTGGAGGGCATCTTGACCAAAGTGGTTAGCAGCAACAGAAAAGATTGGGCAGATAGACTAGTTGAGGCCACCTGGGCCTACAATACCACCTGGAAGACCACCACTGGATTCACACCCTATGAGTTGGTCTATGGGAAAAAGGCCCTACTTTCCATTGAATTTGAGTACAATACATTGAGGATGCCAGCTCAACTAGATCTAAATCTCAGCAGTTCACAAAAAGAGAGATTTCTCTAGTTGAATGGGTTAGATGAGTTCAAAATGCAAGCCCTCCTACACATAGAGGTAACTCAAATTCAGAGGAAGATCTGACATGACAAGAACATCAAGGACAAGCAATTTCAAGAAGGTGATTGGGCTTTGTTATATGATTCCAGATATAAAGACTTCAAGGGAAAGTTAAGGACTAGATGGTTAGGTCCTTGTGTCATAGAGAAATGTCATGATAATGGTTCAGTGCAGATCAGAACCATAAATGTAGAGGCCATTCCTTTACTTGTTAACGGGCACAAATTGAAAGTTTACAAAAGGCCATCGTCAAATCAAGAGTTCATTGATGGTATCAACAAAACAATGATGGTGGTGGAGCAAGTCTCAGCTCCTAACTCATCAAGTCCCTGAGAAAAAGAAAAAGAACAACAAAAAGAAAAATAAGGAGACTCAGGTGAAAACCTCCATGAGGTGCCTGAGTCCCACTGTTGGGTCGAAAATCTCGAGGCAGAGCAATGGTGGCAAAAAAAAAAGAGAGAAATAAAAAGATCCATGGGTGAAAACCTCCCTTGAGGCGCCCAGGGCAAGCAGCTAGGATGAAAACCTCTTGGAGGCAGACTAGTTGTTTTCCAAAAAAATATAAATAAAAAAAGAGAAAAGAAAATTTATGAAAATATTGTTTGCAAGTCAGCAGGAGGACGATCAAAGCAACAATGGAGAATCAAAAGGGACCTATTCAGCTCATATTTTTATTTCTCCATTCATTATCCTTCATCATTCCACCATTCCTTTCATTTTTTCACTCATTTGCCTCAGTTTGCAAGGGTTCTGTGTTTTCTACAGGATTCCCTGTAAACCTACAAGATCCCCTGAAAACCTACAGGATGATCCTGTAGGAATTACAGTGGCTTGGGAATCCTAAAGGAAGTAACCCTAGAGCAAGGAAATGACTTTCCCATGTCAAAGAAATAAATTCCTACATCACCATCTCATTACCATACCTCTCTCCACCTTGATCACCCCTGCATTCATCAAAAAAAAAAAAATCAGTTTCAAAAAAATTACAGTTGTCAAGAAAAAACACAGAGAAAAAGATGAAGACAGAGAGCAAGGGGACAACACCTAAAGGTTATTTTTTACCATTCACAAACCCCTAGACCTCCTCTCTGCCCATGCTAATCATCCTCAGGTCCCAGCAGTAGAATATGATTAAAAATTTTGAGGGAGAAGCAACTACAGGACATCCTGTAGGAAATCCTGTAGCAGCCTATCCCACAAAACAGAAATCATAGGTTGCAGCAAGTTTCAAGCATGGAGATCCAAAGGTAGAAGAAGCTCCTCCAGAGCCTAGCAGCAGCAGCATCATCATCATCATCAACACTAGGTACCTGCACATCAAAGAAAATCATCAAAGGACAATAGAAAAAAGAGGAGAAATCACATGCAGCCAACACACAACAAAGACCTCATTTCTTTAACAATTGCAGCAAGGTATTGTTACCATAAGTAAGTATCTCGCTTCCACTCTCTCATTTGCATAATGTGATCAAAAGATGTAAAAATTGTGAACAAGTTGGTTTACAAGCAAAAGGTGGCCAGTTAACTTTCAATGAGGACAAAATTGTTAGTCCTCACACACGTGGCTGCAATCAAGTCAAAGAAAAGGAGGATGAGGTCAAAAGTAGTTAAGACTACGGATGCCCGAAGTGGGAGTTGATTACGAGGTGAGGAGAATGATGATGTGGTAGTGGGACCAACGGTCCAAAAATAGATATTTGTACCTCAGCTACCAACACACCACCTCACTCGAATCAACCATAAGAGGAAATAAACGTTGATCCCCATGCATAGATGCATTCACATTCTCGAGGCTCACACTAGCAAAGTCGCTCTCGGCCCTCCAGCAGTCTACAAGAGAGGTAAATTCCATTTTTTTTCCTGCACAGGAACACCTATAGGATCCTACAGGATCCCATAAGAATCCTACAGGATACAGTCAGGCAGTCTACAGGATTGGCAATGAGCAATTTCAGAGGGAGAAAAATAGGGGTTGGCTACATCAAGCATTGTAAGGAGGTAGGCTCTACATTTCCTCCTATTTTTCCAAGTGAAAGGAACAAAAAATTCTCTAGTTTGTTGAAATTGATTGCAATAAAAGGGAATTGTATCCACATAAATTTCAGTTCAATTTCCTCCATCAAAATTTTGTATCAGTCATATATACTCCTCCATCCATCAGACAAAATGACAGGGGGGTTTAATAGACGGGAGCCCATCAACGCTGTGAGGATTCACCAACACCCTCCTGTGATAGAAATATTCACAAGGCATAATTGAACAAGTTTATTTGAGAAATTGAGGAGGTATGATGATGAAGTAGCCAGAGATTTTGCTCTCTCCCTCATTCCACTAACTAGGACCCATGCCATTGTTGTGGTGAGAGGCCTCTCCATAGAGCTCACCCCTAAACTCATAAGCAGAATTACCACACTCCCCTTAGGATTGCCTTGGAGAAAGGAAGACAAGAGAAATAACCAAACTGCAAAGAAGAAGTTACTTTTGGAGGGAGAGGAGGCCATGGAAGACAAAAATGAAGTAAGAAGAGCAAGCCTACCATACCCCTCGAATGAAATAAGCTACCACCTTATAAAATATATATCATGTGAAGGTAGGTATGGTGTGATATACGAATACCACTTTAGGCTTCTTGAAGAATTGAGGTTTGGAGCAGATACACCTCCTCACCACAGACTCAACATACCCTACTTCCTTCTTCAATCACTGATAGATATGAGAATGAAGGTGAAGGAAGGAAACTACCAACAGCCGGCCCATCATGGGCTAATTAGACTCATCATAGAAGATGCCCTCCACAACCTTAGAATTCCTATCACATGGGCAATTTTTAGAGACATGCAAACAGAGGAGGATATAAAAGCCCTCGAATATGACAAGAGCCCTACTGCCAGTGAAAGGGATGAAGAAGAGACTGAAACAGATGAAGAAGAAGCAGAGAGGGATGAAGAGGAAATAGATGAGGAAGAAGAGGAAGAGAAAGAGAAGGAAAGTGGTGAAGAAACAGAAGAAGATGCCAAGGAGGAAACTAATGAACAAGGTGAGGAACTAGAGGGAGAAGAAGAGGAGAAAGACAAAGATGAAAAGGGCAATGGAAAAGAGGAGGCAGAAGACAAGGAGGAGTCACCCAGGGTGTCTCCAGAACCCACTGAGAAAGAGGCAGCAACTGCCCTCACTTCCCTTAGCACCCCTATCAAACAAAAAGGCAAAAGACAGAGACAAACTCCTTTGTACTTTAGAACAAGAAAAAGTACAAGAATAAGGCAAGGAAAACCTCAAACTCCCACCAAGGTTCCCATTGTTATTGAAGACTCGCCTAAACAGCAGGAGAAGATGGCTCCTCTTATACAAACTCAAGGAGAAGGATCCTTAGGACAAACCTCCCCTAAGTCTCCTATCACTTATGTGAGAAGGCTTGTGACTAGATCTGCCTCATCCAAGGGAAAATACATCCTACAAGATACACAGCAGGACCTACAGGAAGCAGAGGCAATCCTACAAGAAACTTTGTTAAACCTATAGGAAACTCAAAAATTGGATAAGGAAGGGAGTATGCAACAAGAAACAAAGAAGGAGGATCCAGAGTTAAGGGAACCTAGTCCTCAACCTAACCTTGACTCCTACTACAGATTTATTGAAGGGGGTAGGGTCATTCCACAAAAATTTTCCATCCCATTATTCTTTGAGCTTGAGAAAGAAAGAGCAAGAACACATAGATGGATGCAGATTGCCAAGTCCAAGGGAGTGGAGGACATAGGTCACATGGAGGAAAAGCTCAAAGAGATGGGTAGAGAACTAAGCAGCCTGAGGGACAAAGAGGCCATAATGAAAACTCAGTTGGAGGCAGAAAATGCATGGTTGAAAGGACAGCTGCAAGAAAAAGAGAATCAATTGGAAACCATGGCCAGTCTATCTTTAGAGGAAATCTAGTGCAGGATGCCAACTAAGTCCTATGCATTATACCTTAAGGAACAGTGGCTGCAGTTCCAAATCAAGACCCTAGCACAGAGAGGCACTATGCCATTCCAGGATTATAAACAGTTCATTGATCTTTGTGATCAAAGCACATTGGAGGATAGGGATAAGATGTCTGATTTCTACTTGCATAACATGGCCTTGACAAATCTGAATGTATGGAACCCTAATGCAAAACTAGGGGATTTACAATTGATGGCTTTGGCATCATGGATGAACCATGAGGAAGCAAGGGTTGCAGAAATGAAGAAGATATTGGCAAGGGAACAAACAAAGCCTCTCATGATAAGAGCTGAGCAGTCAAATCCAATGGTTGTCATGAGCACAAATAATTTAATCGCAATTGATCCTCAGCGTGCACCCAGGTATCATGCTGCCCAAGAGCAACCAATTACACATTTTGAGGATATGTTCAGGCTATTAGGGGATGACAGCATGCAAGCTTGCCAAAGGAGATGGAATACTTTGCCATACAGTTTGAAAATCAGAGAGTACCATTCTCCTCAAAGAATGAGAGAAGCACTGAACAGGACACCCATGTACAAGCAAACCATCTAAAGGCTCAAAGTCAATTGGATTGGCTTGAGACTCAGTCCACCACTGCTCTTGGAGATGTTAGAAGGAAGGAAGGAAGAGGAAGAAAGAAAGTAGTGGGAGGAGATAGAAAGGAAGGCAGGATTCTATGCACAAGAAGAGGAAACCACAGCAGAAGCATGGGATGTCAGGGAGGCCACTAGGGCTATGAAAGATATGGATATTGATTGAGTTGCTCAGAGGATGAGCAACACTTTCAGTAGGGGGGTGATGATGAGCCTCATTCGGTAACTATATGGACCTTAATTCACCTCCTAGCTTAGTCAAATCAACTCTTCTCACAATTTATTACATGTTCTGATTATATTTTGTTTAATGAGATGAGTCAAAATGAGATATTATGCATAGTGGACTAATGTGCATTGAATGCAGGTTTGTGAGAGAAAATCAGGGAATTTTGGCAAAATTAAAGGCTAAAACTCGAATGGGACAAGGAAGAGAGACTGTAGGAGGTAGATCCTCCTCATTTACTCCTCCCTCATTCGAATATTCCTCCATCAATCACACTAGCTCGAAGTACGAGCAGCAAAGTCATGAAGATCAAAAGGCAGTCGAGCTAGTGACAATCAAAGAGTTAGTTTATCTAGAGTTTGGGAGTCGAGCCTCCCTAGATTTAAGGAAGTCGTTGGAGACTTCAGTTGTATAAATAAAGAGGCCTAGAACCTCATTAGGGTTCGAATTTTTGATGTAAAAACACTAGTTATTTTTAAGCTCCAGACTTGAGGAAGACATTGCTATGTAATTTTCTATTTTGATAATTAGAATGACCTTCTTCTTGATCTAGTACTAAGTTAACTCGGAGGGCTGAAACTCTTGGGTTAGGGCCCAACCCTAGCAGCAAAGGCTCCTCTTCTTGTATCTATATGCTTAGATTGATTTCATAGATTCATGGTTAAATTGTCCTTAGAAGAATTTCATTGCAAGTAATGTAGATTTGATTAGTTTGTTTATTAGTTTGCTTCCATTTGTGCTTTAAAGGACCATCAAAACACTGCCAATAGGTGTTTTGGCCTCACTTCTTCCTTCAAGGATCATGATTTGAGGAAAGGACTCCTATGCAGCCCCAAAAAGACAAAATTCTACTTTCTCATAGAATTTAGAGTTTTCTGTACTTAAGCCAGCATTTGATCAATTTGCAAGAGTAGGACCTAGTCATTATTTCTTCCATATTCAGCCTTACAGTAGATCTCATCAATGATTCCATCTTATTCTGCAAGTTTTCCTCATGCATGAAGTAGACAGCTAGCTCATTAGACTCTGTTTTCCTAGCTTATTGGAATTCTCCTTGTTTACATGATTTTTGCGCAAATATCAATGTTTGATGCAGTGCAGGTGTTTCAGAAGTAGAGAGAGATCTCATAGCCAGCAACCTCCTTCAAACTTCATCCATCCATAATCATTCCTTGCTTTCACTAAGACCCTCACCAATTTCATCATTTTACAAGGAAACTTCTCCAAGCATGTTGAGCAAATCCAACCATCTCCCAACCTTGGTTTTGAGTTCTGAGTGATCCTAGGCATTTCTTGCTTCATTCCATCCACCAGCCACCTTCACTAAGCCTTCCATCACCTTCAGCACCCATCATTTTGCTCTCGATTGTATCCTGTAGAAATACTGGGAATCCTGTAGGTTTTTAGGACATCCTGTAGTGGCCTGTTTTGAGGCCGAATTGAGGGAAAAGCCTCTAGGAAACCAGACAAGGTCACCTCCCAAACCTCCCAACCATCCACCAATAATCCTAAGCCACCTGCCACATCGCCAAAAGAGATTATCCTTCACACTCTTCCATAAAAAAGATAAAAAGAAAAATATATTTATTCTAGTCATTTAAATGCGCAGTAGTAATGTTTGATGTTTTGAACTTACATGCTTAGGACAATAGAATTTCATACATGATTAACTTAGCATTCTTTCTGAAGCAGAGTCTCTTAGCAGTTAGTTAGAAAATGGTGTGATTTTAGCATTGGATTTCAGTCTTTTTCCTTATTGCAATAGACAAGCTTTCTCTTAGAGTAGATTTCTCTTTCCCTCATCAGTAATCAAGCTTCTTCTAAATCCATAGAAGTCTGGCTTGAAAAACCCTAGTGGTCTCTCACCAGCTGAACAGTGACAAAAGGGCAGAACCATCACTTTTACTTGTGTATACAGCACTGTCACCTCCAAGTTTGTACGAACCCCGGGTTGATAAAGTAAAGTTGGTAGCCCCAGGAGTTGCAACATTCTTGCTGCAATACTGGTGCTCATCAACCTCCTAAAGAAAGGTACTCCCTACTTGTGGAACCAAAGAACAAATGAGACCTTCGAAGAAATAAAAGAAAGAATTGGCTCTGCACTTGTCCTTATAAGCCCCGACTACAACAAGGACTTTATAATATATTCCTTCGCATCCAAGGATACTATTGTCAGTAGTCTCATGCAAAAGGATGAGGAAGAAGGGGAAAGACCGGTGGCATTCATGAGCAAGCCCCTCGGAGATGCCAAGACAAGATACACCATCACTGAAAAACAAGCTTACGCTCTTCTCAAATCCCTTAAGTTCTTTCGAGCCTGTGTGGGGTACAACAAGATATATGTATATGTCCCTTACCCTGTTGTGAAGGATGTGTTGTCACAATCAAATTGTCTCGGATCTATGGGAAAATGGGTATCCAAAATCCAAGAATACAAAATTGATATCCGCCCTAAAAAGGACATCAAGGGACAAGGATTGGTTGAAATGCTTACTGAAAGTAATAATCAAGCCATTAAAGAAGGAGATGACCAATTATGCGCTACATCCACTGAGCTTGAAAACAACGACTAGTTCACAGACATTGTTTATTATTTACACAATTTATCCGCTCCCTACCCCCCCCAACCTTGTTGATCACAAGAGAAGGGCTTTGAGGCTAAAGGAATCTAAGTTTTGTTTGAATCAAGACAGACTTCGATGGATGAGTCCCGATGGGGTAATCCTCCGATGCGTTAGCTAGGAAGAGTCTGAAAATTTGATGCACGAATTCCATGTTGGTTTCTACGGTGGACATTATGTTGCCCGAACCACTACTCATAAGATTTTGAGGGCAAGTTATTACTGGTCCACAATTTTTGTTGACACCCTCAACTTTCTAAAACGATGCCTACCTTGCCAACCATTCATTGGGAAGCAACACCTTGCGACTATGCCATTGAAAAACATTGCTATCGATGCACCTTTCCAACAATGGGGCCTAGATTTTTTTGGTGAATTCAAGGACAATTCTCATAATGGGTATAGATGGATCCTCACAACAACTGACTACTTCACCAAGTGGGTTGAAACAATACAAACTAAGAAGGCAAATAACCATGAGGTTATGGATTTCCTTGAGGATAAAATCATTACCAGGTTTGATATTCCTGCCAGGATTGTCACTAATAATGCCAAAGCTTTTGATTCTATGGCTCTGACATCCCTTTGTAACAAGTACGGCATAATCTTATCACATTCCTCCAATTATTACCCTCAAGGAAATGGGCAGGCTGAGTCGAGTAACAAGAACCTCATAAAATTATCAAAAGAATTATTGGTAATAATAAAAAGGATTGGAATAGATCAAGTACGCCCTATGGGCTGACCAAACAACTATAAAGGCTTCCACTTGTTTTTGCCCATTCCAATTGGTTTATGGTTCTAGGGCCAAGTTGCCTATCCAGATGCAGCTACCCATCCTTGAATGCCTGAAAGCTTTCCCCGATCAACAAAACACCATACAATCCTGAATCAATCAAATAATTGAAAGTGACGAAAATAGAAGGAAATCTTTTGATCAAATTGGTCGTAGTCATGATAAAATGAAAGTCGCCTTCAAATATAGCCAACACAAAGCCTTCAAACCCGATGACCTAGTGCTCTTGTGGGATAAAAGAAGAGAAAAACCCGGCATGCACAAGAAGTGGGACAACCTTTGGATAGGTCCATTCAAGATAAGTGATGTGGCAGGGATGAACTCATATCATTTAGAAACTCCGGATGGAGACTCTATTCCCCTTCCCATGAATGGGCAACTCCTAAAGGAGTATTACCCTAAGACTTAACATTTTATTATATGCATGGTAGAGTAGGATGCATTGCATAATGATTTCCGCATTAGAACTAACGTCGTATGATTTTTCTCATGGTAGATAGATGCACATTTGCATATTTTATTGTCTATTGATTTTATGGCCTAAAATATAGCATGTGCAATCAAGAGACGTCGTGAAAGCATGTTACCCCGTGTTTTGCCATCTATTATATGTGTAGGTGACAAGTCTACGATAACAAAGAGATTGTTGGAGTTCTCGTGACCTCCCATTCAAGTAGCTTCGCCCACTTCTTCGAGAGATCACGTCCTAGTTGGAGCCAGATGTTACCCACCATTTTGTCGGTGATATCCCTAGGAGAAATTTTTTCTCCAAAATGGTCCTCATCCGGCAGCCACTAGCTAGCTCATTGTGCCATTTCTCCGCCACCTGAGCCAGCCAAGCGGTCCTTCGCACATTTGCCACGATCGCATGTTTGAAGGTGGGCATCTCGAACTTAAAGGTATGCCTTGTCATTCGGTAATTGAGTATTGTAGTTTGCTTATCATGGACACTTTTGGGCATGGATTAATGGGGGGATTCAACAGAAAGAATGGGTTAAGTCACTGCCCTTCTCCCCTAGACCCCTTTTGGATATTAACCTTATATTCTAGTCCCGTGGGATCTCTTTTACTGACCATATGGCTTTAGGGATGGTATTTCATGGGAAACCCCGATTTTGGTTGCGAGGTCCCGCGCCTTTATCTGCCTATATTACCCCCTTTCCACTCATTATTATCCCATTCATCATTTCTCCCGCCTGGGTCCACATAGAGTTAGCTCGCCCCTTCCCTTGCCCACACCTTGGGTCAGGTTTGGAATGATGCCCCGGAGGTTGATGCGGCTAAAAAGAAAGATAAAAGCATATTTGGCCACATTCAACAAGAAGATGTACCACATGTTAGTGTCAGTCTTCCCAACCTTCCTCCAGTGATCAAATATGCTCTTACAAAGTGGTCTCAGAGTTTCCAAGTCAAATTTTGTCATTTCAAAGAGTTTTCAAACAAAATTTGGTCACTAGGCATTAGGTCTAGGGTTTGCCTTAACTCCTTCTAAAGTTGGCAAAATGTTGGTCCATGTCACCATTCAGCTGAGTCTATCATCATTCATAGGGTTTTCATTGTCATGTCAGTGTCTAATGAGTCATTTTACATCTTGTTCATGCTTCAGTTGTGCCTTGGCAAGGTCATTTCCCTCTCCTAGGGTTTTGAAAGCCAATTTCTCTTGGATGGTCAAATCACCGGCAAAACTTGTTTCCTGATGTTCATACACCTTCCCCTATCCTTAAAGTACCTTATCAAACACTTCCCATCCCTTAGATCCGCCAAATTCCTCATTTTTGCACAAACCCTAGTTTCTAGCTACAATCTGGCAATTTTCTAGGTTTGGCCTGTGTTTTTCCCTTTTGGACCCCTTCCCCTCACTCAATCTCTGAGATTCCATTTTCCCCTGCTTCCTAACATCCCTCCCCACTCCCAAAAATTTCCCCAAGAATTTAAAAGCCCCCTATCCTCTTCATTTCGCTCCATTTCGACAAAATTCCTTGTTTCACACATCGGGACAAGTCGCACTCAAATGATGTTCCAGAGCAATAAAAGATGAATTTTGGAAAATTGAGAGAGGTTTTTGTCCACAACATGCCAAAGAAGAAAAACCTCCTTCACTTTTTGCACAGGTGTCATGGTTTTAGAGAAATGTCAAAATTACAATCGCCGGATCCAAGGCGGTTGGCCAAGGCACAAAAAAGGAGAAAGAGGCCCGATCCCCTCCATATCTTGGCTGAGGCTTCACTCAAAGATCATGGCACTCAATAGCCTAGCCACAGCTCAAATCCCAAAAAATTTTGAGAATTTTGGGTAATTTTGGCAATTTTTGGAAATTTACAGGTTTTGGCTCCTCAACGGGTCTCACCCCCGGTGAGACCCATTGTCATGGCAGCTTTTTTTTGCAAAAACTCAGCATTTCTAGATTTGTCATGCAAAGTTACATATGCCTATGGATGGACTTGAGTTTTTATGGGGTTTTTGGCTTCCAGAAGGTCAAAATACATGCAAAATTTGACTTTCTGCCCCTTTTTTGAGTTGCAGAAACCAGTCTTGGGAGAATTAAGTTTTGACAGGGCAAATGACCTCCAAATTCAAAAATTCCAGTTGGGTTGGAAAGTAGACTCACAGACCTTTCCAACGAGCTATCCTGCACCCAATTCTGACACCTACAAGTGCCTCAAACAGAGCTCCCAATGTGCGCGACCCGTTGAGCAGGGGGGCGCGACCCGTTGAGCAGATTTTGCCAGAATTGACTTGTTCAGCCCAGAAAACGCAGATTTGACTCTTTTTGACTTTTTGAGGTTAATGATGGTCCTCTTGGATGTAATTGTGACACTTTTTAGATACTTTTACTCTTGTTTAACACTTCTAGAAGATTCATTTATGTAAAGGGTAAAAATTGAATGTATGAACTGGTTTCCAAGTTTATAGAGGCAAGTTGTTTTGACTGCCTATTTTGTAGTGCTTAGTTTAGAAGTGGTTCAAACAGCTCCTAGGATAGTGAGCTCGACCCATGGAGGCAGGGAAAGAGGTTAGATCATCTATATTATGTACTTTCTTGCTCATTTTCATGGTTGGACTCTTGAGGGAGAAGCTATCATTGTATATTTTCACTGTATCTCTGCAATTTTTGGCTAAGGAAGACCAGGGTTTTGCAGTCATCTTTGGGATTCTTGTGGACTCATGTGTTGATGGTGTGTTTCTCAATGTTCTTGTAAGCTTTGTTATGTGATTCATTTCCTTTCTTTACTGCTGCACATTAAACAAATGAAGTGTTAAAGTAGGAATTCATGCTAGCCATGCTCTGCTTTTAAATTTGTTTAATTTCCATGTTTTCTACTGTCTAAAGGGAATTCAAAGTCATTGTTTGCTCTCTTTAGCTCCTCATCTTTCATTCCTGATCATCCATCTCAAGTTAAGGCATCAATACTGTTTCCTACCTCGCCCCAAGGAACCCCCTGCAGAAACTGTGTCAAATCCCCGCACCCAAAATTGCAATTCCTCAAATTGCCACCAAAAACCCAAAAAAAACCCCAAATCCACCTTTTTAATCAGTTTACTAGCCTAATATCAGTGTTACCTTGTTGGTCATCTCATTCCATTGAAGATCTACCGAGATTGACCGAAGAGAGCCTTCTCCTGCCCCGTAGGGCTAGCTACAAGGCTGAATGGTTTGATGTAGCCTTGAGGTTTACCTTTCTCAGCCTGAGGTGAAATTTCAAGCGCTAACACCACAAAATACAAAAGATGGCCGAGACAAACACATTTAGCACATGGGCTCTACCCCATCATCAAGGCCATCACCCTGGTTCCTACAGGTTCTATGAGCCTCCTTCATCATATAGGAACCCATGATTGTCCCAACCCTTGGTGGGAAATGAACCGCCCTCCCTTAAAAGGGAGTATTCACTATTATATCTTATGCATCATGCTCTTGCCCCTTGAGCCCCAGGCAGTTAAACAAAGAAAATCATAAAAAGGCAAAAGGCATATACAGAAGGGTGGAAAAATCAAGGTCGGGGCACCTCATGTATCACAATTGCTCTCTCCTATACATTATAAACCCAGGTGTGGGCTTCCCTCTCATTAGCTACCCTTGTACCCCAGGATGTGACCCAGGGTTGCCCATTCTCGTCCCCTACTTCATTAGCCTATCTATCAAATGCCACAACCTCTTGAAGGATGTACCTTGAATATATTATCCCCTTTAAAAGTAGATACCACCTAATAGGATACATGGTTAACCCCATTTGGAATTAGGAGACATTAGAACATCTTGAACCCCATTATGGAAGGGTAGGCCATTATGACGTTCCCACCTGTAGTCCATGATTGGTAAGCTCATTTACTTGATTTCTCTAATGACTTGTTGTACTGGAAGGCTAGGGGACACATTGGATCTTATGCACAATTGCAGGTGGTCTCCATCTTGGGTTTGGTCTCCCTATACAGGGTCCTAATCCTTCAGAGGGCTACATTGGCACATGTAGGGTGTGTGTTGAGATCCATGGACCTCCACAGCAGTAGACAACACTCCATGGATCCCTGAGAATGGTTGGAGATGCTCGAGATACTCCCATTGGATGAGGAAGATGCAACTGGTTCATTTTTTCCCAGCCAACCCCATAGATGTGTCATGCACCTCACAGCTGACCCAGGATTTGTAGGACAATGTGGCATCCCCTACATCATCATCAGAGCCCTGCAGACATTCTACGGGCATCTTGGACTCAATTGAAGACCCATGAGGTTATTGGTGTGCCCCCACACCCATTGGGAGCACCACAGGTTTATTGTTTGGAGAATAAGGGGCCAACCCCTTGTCCATCACTTTTGAAGGTCCTACTCTTCATTATGGCACCCATCAACCTCATTAGGCCTCTTAGAGGGCCCTATGACATGCATAGACTATTATTTGACCTCTTGAGAGGCTTATTCTTTCATTTATGAGCTGATTTGGTGGGCTTGTCACCAAAAGTTGGACTATTATAACATTATTTTATTTTAGGGGCTTATGTAGGCCAAGGAGGCTAATTCGAATTCCTCATTAGTGTATAAATACAAGTGAGATGAGTTCATTATCTCATCATCACTTTGGATTGGATCTCTTCTCTCTATTGAGAATTTCTCAATTTTTCTTGGAGCATGAATTGGAGCTTTATGGATGAATTTTAATGTGTAGATTTGGTTTATCTTGTCTTAGAGCTTCTCTATTGTCAAATTGTTGATGGTTGGATATACTCTATTACATGTAAGTATATGATTTTAATGTTATTCTTGTATTACTTTGTCATATACATTGTACTGCAATATTCGTTATTTTTAGGGCTAATTGCTACATGGATTTACTGCTTAAACTGTGGAATTTTGTCTCTATATAGCATCTCTCAATGTATGTGCCATGTAATGTGAATGAAATCTTCTAGGGGTAATTCTATCAACGAATTTATCTTGATAAGCCATCACCTTTTGCACATCGAAGTATAAAAGCTGCAAGATTGCTTCTCTTTGACCCAAAACGCTAGGGAAGTAGTCTTGAGGCCTCCTTGACTGGGAATCAAAGGTCCTCTCTCATATTCATCATAGACTCCATTCTCCCAAGACTAAGGCATTGATCAACCAAGAGGTAGTCACCTAAAGTCATATATTTTTCACCTTTTCCTAGGTCTAGCCAAGTTGGGTCACCTAGGGCATCATTTTCCCAGCAAACTATCCCTCCAAAAAGTTCGATCTCCTAGCCTCTCCTGCGTTGTTGTCTCCTTAAGGCCTCCTCCAAATTTGAAGCTATTCCGAAAGTGGAGTTGCTTGAAAAGCCAAGCCCTAGCTTCGAGATCAAACTTTTCCCTAGCGTCCCCAAGGCTAGTACCTCATAGGATCAATTCAATACCTTTGAGTGAAAAATCTTTCTTTGATCCTTTCCTCCACCTTGTCCAGGCTAAGAACATCATTGGTTGCCATACTCTTTCATCCTACCCTAGACCAAGTCCACTCGGTCCCATGTGGCCCCATTCCTTAAAAAGACAATTCTTCAAGAACCACCCGCGATACCAATTTCAATAAGAATTTTAGGGATTGGGTCGCTCTTTCACAAGTAATATCCCCTAAACCTAACCCTCAAATCCTCTCATCCCTCTCCTAGAAGTCATTGTACCTTGCTTAGAAAGAAAGCAAGCTCTATCCTTCAACCTCTTCTGGAAAGGGAATTATTTGGTCACTCCACATCCATTCATTGATTTATCCTTCATCGGTGACTCCATAATATATTGGGTCTCCTCCCATCAATGAAACTCTATAAATAGAAGGGAGCCTTAGCTGAGGTGACAGTGGGCCAAGTCTCCAGTTGTTGCCCTTGATCTAGCATTTGTCCTTTAGGGGTCCCCCTTAGGTCCCCTGCTAGTTTGAGCGGTAATAGTACCTATATCCCACCATGTTGTAGGTCTCTGTAAATACTTAGGTGTCTTCCTTGAATGAAGGTGAAAATTTTTGTGCACTTGTAATCTCTCAGAATCTCCCTAGAGAAAAACCCCTAACTCAAGGGAAAGCCTAAGGAAACTATTAGGCAAGCCACTCACTGTCACCTTGATGGCCTCTTGCCTCTCGCTTCTGTTGGCATTATGATACAGGTGTTGTCCTTGATGGTAACTCACTCAGAAGCATGATACAGGTGATGGCAACTTAATCAGATGGCAGATCTAGTATACGCGGGTTCATTGTGACAAATCAGCGTATACACGCGGGTAGGACGTGCCGAAGACGCGTATGCGTATAGACGCACTTTCACGGAAGGAAAAGCGCGTACAGGTGGGAAAACTTATGACTTGGTCCGTGGTAGTTAGTCCTCGGTATTTGAACCTATGGTTTGGACCATGGTATCTCGACAAGTGTGTTGAACCCAAGTATTAGGCTCTTGGTATTGATTTATTATGGTTTTGGACCGTGGTATTGAAAGAAGCCTAACCTATATAAGGAGAAGATCATTAAGCAAAGGTGATGAGAAAGGAATGGATGTCTGAAGAAGTGGGAAGATCTAGTATCGTTGGTTATCTGTTTGTGACGCTTGGCTAAGGTTGGATCTGACAGCGAAGGTATAAGTAATTATCTTTAGATCTGTACGCGGGTTGTCTCTAGTGAAAGCGTGTATACACGCGGTTTTGATATAGTCAAGTAGTGTATGCATTATGAGATTTGGTATTTCAGGTTGCTGTTGATTCCAGTGGTTGTTGCAGAGTTCTGAGCTCTGGTTTGTGTTCTGTGTTTTGATAACAGGGTTTCAGTGATTCAGTATTGGGTTATTTAGAGATTTATGATGCAAGTATAAGTTGATGATTGTATTGTAGCAGTGATTGTTTTGTACTCATGGATCCAGTCTGAAAATTAATGAAACGTGGTCCCTGAAGAAAAGAAGGTTGTAGCCTTCTGTAGGTCAGCACCTACGTACTAGTATATTAGCTAGTACAAGAGCTAAGAGGGTTGTAGCCCTCTGCAGGTTGAAGCCTGCGTGCTGGTAAAGGACTGCACCAGTACATTGTAAAAGAAGTTTCTTATTAAAGGAAGAAAGAGACGAATTGCAGCATGTGGTTTTCACCCACATTGGGTTTCCACCTTATATCTTGTGTTCATGTGTGCTTCTTATGTGTGATGATCTGTTCTGTTTTACTGCACCTGATTACTGGTATTATGGTTAATAATGTTCTGATGAATTTACTGAAGATAAGCTAACTGAATCATAAGGTTACTGCATATACGCTAGTTGCATTTAACACAGTCGCGTATATACGCTGGTATACTGAACTGAAGCCGCGTATATGAATCTGGGTATGAAATTGAAAAGTATCTGATTTGATAATACTGATTCACCCCCCCCCCCCCTCAGTATTATTTCCAACAATTGGTATCAGAGCAGGTCCTTCAGAGGTAGCTTGATCGCTTGAAGGAAAAGATCCATCAGAATGACTAATCCAGAAAGAGAGGCACACATCAGGCCGCCAATCTTTGACGGGAACAATTTTACCCACTGGAAGATAAGAACCACTGCATATCTACAATCACTTGGAGCAGAAGTTTGGGGAATCGTAGAAGGAGGATACAAATTCCCATCAGCAACTCCTACAGATGCAGCAGAGAAAAATCAATATGAGCTCAATGCCAAAGCGATTACTGTCTTATTGGGAAGTTTGACACAAACAGAATTTATGAAGGTCATGCATTTCAAATCAGCTAAGGAAATATGGGACAAAATCATTCTGAGCTACGAAGGAGATGATCAGGTAAAAAGAGCAAAGCTTCAAACTCTCAGAATCCGGTATGAAAATCTTAAGATGCATAGTAATGAAAGCGTAGCTAATTATTTCCTGCGTATGGATGAAATTGTAAATTGTATGAGGGATCTGGGTGAAGAATTTAAGGAAGTTGTCTTAGTTGAAAAGGTTTTGAGATCTTTGTCTGCTAAATTTGATTCCAAAGTGTCTGCCATAGAAGAAAAGGAGAATCTGCAGAAAATCACCATGTCACAGCTTCACGGAATCTTAACTGCTTTTGAAATGCGAAAAGAGGGACCATCAGAAGCCGCATTCGAAGCGTCAGGATACATGTCAGAGGAGGAAGATGAAGTAAATTTTGTCAAGAATCTTGAACGGGGAACTGGACGGTTCAAAGGTAAGCTACCTTTCAAATGTTTTTCATGTGGTAGAGTTGGTCACTACGCTGCTAGATGCCCTCATAACAAAGGAAAGATGTCTGAAGAAGGTAATAGAAGCTATTATACCTATGTTAAAAGTAATGACTCATTTAATGGTAGTGAAGACATTAGAAGTCTCATGGCATATGAAAAGAAGAATGCAGAAACTGAGGAAGTTACCAAATTAAACGAACAATTGGAGACAGTAACCAGGGTAAGGGAGAAATTGCAGGATATAGTAAATGATCAGAGCATAACAATTCAGAGACTTGAATCAGAGATCCTCTCTCTAAAAGAAGATCTTGGAAAATCAAGAGAGCAGAACAGAGAAGCTCTTGAAGATCAAGAACATGAAGTGATCAAATTAAAGCAACAAGTGGAAGAAGGAAGAAAAGCTGAAGAAGACCTAAGGAATCAGTATCTGGAAAAGGAAGAACAACATCAGGTTGAGGTAAATATCTTAAAAGGTAAATTAGAAGAAAAGGATAAATTGTTGCGATTTCAAGATAGTACTAAGTTTTTGGATGACATTCTTGGTAGTCAAAGATCCCCTATTATCAAAACTGGCCTTGGTTTTTATGAATCCGTTGAAGGTGAATCTAGCTCACAAGGTGAGGCAAGAAACTCTAATGAGAAATCTGAAATGCTCAACAAGGAACAACCAAGGAAAGAAATTCCTAAAGGAAAATCCTTTACTCCTAACTATGGAAGTGATAGACGATTATTTCCTCTACTGAATAATGTTGAATGTTATGTATGTCATAATCTTGGACATGTTGCAGCCAGATGTAGAAGTAGAATGGTTCAAGACCATAACAAAAGATCGTCGCATCCCAGGTATTTCAGAGGATATTGCTTTGCCTGCAATGCATATGGACACAAAGCAATTGATTGCAATAGAAGGAACATGAAATATGTAAGATGTTATACATGCAACAAACTTGGACATAAAGCAAGGGAATGCAGGAGCAAATTTCAAAATTCAAAACAAGAGGACCATACATCATCACAGTTCCAGGAATTGAAGAAGAAGACAGAATTAGAGACAGAAAGGTGTGACATAACTCAGTTAGCTGACATAACAGACACAGGGGAATCTGAAAGTGAAGAAATTCAGTATTCCATCTTGCATACGCTGATATAATGAAGATAAGTCGCGTATATACGCGAGTTTCAGGCTGCAGAGTCGCGTATATGGAGATCAGAAGAAAGGGCAGCAGAACAGACCCAGGAAATGGTTCGGTCATGGTTGGCTCAGGCTCAGGGGGAGCATATACTTCAAATAATGCATTGTTGGCATTATGGTTAGCAGTTGTGGATAAAGTCTATGAAGCTAAATGATACATCTTGCTGTTTGATCAAAGGAATGGTATTGCAGGTTTGGATGCTGATGCTTATGGTGCAGATCATATATAATGAATAACAGTCATGGTCTTGAATGAATTGATGGTCTTAGAACTGGCATGTGCTCAGGGGAAGCATGGACGGATTGGTACATCTTGGCATGTACAAAGGGGGAGCTCAATCAGAGATTCCAGCAGGTACTCAGGGGGAGTATGGACAGCAGATGGAGATCAAGAAGAGAATATCTTGGTCCGCCCTTTGCCCTTGATGTCAAAGGGGGAGAGTGACTTGGTGTGGTGGTTGCCATCAAGTCCAAAGGGGGAGATTGTTGGCATTATGATACAAGTGTTGTCCTTGATGGCAACTCACTCAAAAGCATGATACAGGTGATGGCAACTTAATCAGATGGCAGATCTAGTATACGCAGGTTCATTGTGACAAATCAGCGTATACACGCGGGTAGGACGTGCCGAAGACGCGTATGCGTATACACGCAAAGAAAAGGGCGTACAGGTGGGAAAACTTATGACTTGGTCCGTGGTAGTTAGTCCTCGGTATTTGAACCTATGGTTTGGACCATGGTATCTCGACAAGTGTGTTGAACCCAAGTATTAGGCTCTTGGTATTGATTTATTATGGTTTTGGACCGTGGTATTGAAAGAAGCCTAACCTATATAAGGAGAAGATCATTAAGCAAAGGTGATGAGAAAGGAATGGATGTCTGAAGAAGTGGGAAGATCTAGTATTGCTGGTTATCTGTTTGTGACGCTTGGCTAAGGTTGGATCTGACAGCGAAGGTATAAGTAATTATCTTTAGATCTGTACGCGGGTTGTCTCTGGTGAAAGCGCGTATGTTGATATAGTATTAGAAGGAATAGAGTCTACTTGGGATTCTAGAAGGAACACTGTTTACAAAAGAGTTGAAAGTAGTCACCATGTCATCTAGAAAATTTGGATTGTTCATACAATGGCAAGAAGATTTAGAAGCAGTCATTTAGTAAGAAAGGACTACAAGGATTTCAAATGGAAACAAAACCATAGCAGAATCTCCAACATGATATTTTGTTTCAAGCATCAACCTAGCGGAATCTAGCATTTGAAGAATCAAAGGAAAATAGAAAAAGTCTATAGTACAAAAGAGCGAGTAACCTATCAATATGCATTGAAAAACAATCAAGGAGCAACATGGAAGAGGTTGCTCTCATCATAAGAAGGAATCTCATCATTTTACATTTCATGGACATCATCTTCAAGGAAGACTAAAAGAAGCAGTTTTGGAAGTCATTTGGTAGTTTGAAAGGAAGAAGTATACTAAAAGGACTCATACCTTCAAAAGGAGTTGAAAGAAAGAACATGATTCAGAAACGTACTTGCAAAAGCATGATATGTCTTGGTCAAAAGATAAGAAGGAAGAATCAAGACTCCTCTAGATGAATACTTTGACTTATGGCAACATAACACATTATTGACAAGACTTTTTATTGTTCATTCTTTTTGAAGAATGTGAGTAAGGAAACAATGTCGACTTCAGAGGGACCAAGGAGCAAAAATTGACTCAAAGGATCTTACTACTTCAAATTGGGAGCACCATCAATTGTTTTGGAAACTCTATAATGTTTGGGATTTGGTATGGCTTCTAGGAAGAATTCATAACAGAAATATAAGGGCAGGAAAAGCAGTGAACTAATACAAGAAGTCATGTGACAATTTGATGATATATTGGATTCGATATTGGTCAAGAAGAAGATCACCCATCTCAGCTGAAAAGAGGAAGCTATGACTAGCTCTACATTGATTGGTTTGACTATTGCTACTAATGATTGGAAGTTGTTATAATCTCTTTGAAAAATGTGAGAGCAGAATCCTACTACAGTACGAAGAAAGAAGAAATGAAGGCTTGTGCAATCAGCTATGAAGAAGTTTGGCTCCATAAGATGTTTAATGAACTACTTGATGACATGAAAGGTCCAAGAAGGTTGAAGCTTGTTATGATATGATGTAAGATAGGAGCCCAATAGCTACAGTAGATCTCCACAAAAGAACATGTAGCTGATTATTTAATGAGCATTTTTTAGACAAGCTTAGGCTTGTGGTTGTTCCTCCTTGTTTGAGAGGGAGTGAGGATTTCCTCCCTGGTTGAGAGGGAGTGAGGGTGGACACCGTATTCTCCATGTGTGATGCACTATGGCTAGGGCTAATAACCATAAGCCCAGTGAAGGCGGGAGAATGGAGGATTGGATAAGCATCTGGGACCGATACTCCTTGAGGAATGGTATCCAAGATAGGAGTAGTCCCAAGGGTTGATACTCTTTGAGGATTGGGAATCCAAGATAAGGGTAGACTGGAGGACCGATATTTTCATTGAGGATGGGGTGACATTCAAGATAAGAATAGTCCTGTAAGGACATACCGGCTGAATATACGGATGGGGTATGTGCCTTGAGAGGCAGTGGGGGTGTCCAAATGTATGCCTCCCAGTATTGTGCTTTGATCTAGTGGAGAGATAGAGCTTGTTAGTCAAGGCCTTGCTATTTTGTAATTGACAGTGCTTGCTATGATGATACTTATCAATCCAAACTCTTCTTATGAGAATATTTCAATTTGAGAGTATCTCGGTATCATGTTGTGTCATTATGAATACCTCCCTAGTTAAGAGGGAGTGTTGAAAGTGTAACTAGTGTTGGTCTTCATAATGTAAATTTTCATTATTTAATAAATTGATTATTTTTACTAGCATGTTCTTTTTCATGCTAAGATTTATTTATTTTTCAAGCATGGATTTCATGCTCAAGCCAAATTATTATTTTATTCAAGCATGTTCTTCATGCTCAAGCCAAATTATTATTTTATTCAAGCATGTTCTTCATGCTCATTATTATTTGTATTTGTCAAAGTCAAAGGATTATTCATAGCCTAGAAAGAGAATTTCTCAAAAATGTAATTTGGGTAAAATTCACCTCAAGAAGCCAAGTCAACCCTGCCTAGGAAGAGACATCTATTAGAACCCCTCTGAACAAAGTATAACTAAAGGATGAGTTGATCTGATTTGGAGACACGAATTCACATCATTAGACCATATATTCCTCTGTAGCAGAGTGAAGAAGGAGAGCGAAATCAAGGAAAGAAAGGGGAGGCCGAAATTTGATCTATCTAAAGCTCGCACGTGTAAAGGAGAAGGTTTTCTTGTGCTCGCACATGTGGAAATTTTGCTATGACAAGTCTCTTGTTGAAGTTTGTTCTTGTTGTTGTACATGTTGCTAGTCTTGTTGTTGTTGATGGACTTGTTGCTAAAAGAATATCTAGAAGGAGGGCTTGAACATCTTTGTGTCCTTTGTTTCTTGTGATCTTCATGTTTTATATATTTTGATAATTGCTTGATGAAAATAACATAATTAAATGAAAAAGAAGCCAACAAACATTCACAAGTCATTATCATGTAAGAGAAATCAACCCTAATATGCAAGCAACATGATTTCTCAACATCATCCTTGGTACCTATATCCCATCATGTTGTAGGTATTTGTAAATACTTAGGTGTCTTCCTTGAATGAAGGTGAAAATTGTTGTGCACTTGTAATCTCTCAGAATCTCCCTATAGGAAAAGCCCTAATTTAGGGTAAAGCCTAAGGACACTATTAAGCAAGCCGCCCACTGTCACCTTGATGGCCTCTTGCCTCTTGCTTCTAGGTTCAGGAAAAGTTTTCTTGACCTAAGGGGGAATCCCTAAATGCCAAATCTTGTCTAGGTTGTCGAATGAGTGGATGGATGTCACGAGAATTTGGTTTGACACAGGAATACTAGCTCACCTAACTACCGACATAGTAGTGATAAGAGAGATCACGACAGATGAGTTCATTAAGTGTTCGATGTAATACTTTCAACCTCCATTGTAAATAAGGTTAAAGTCCTGCGAACAATGGAGTTAGCAAATCATTAGCTCACCGTGACTTAGCAAATTTGTGTGAAAGAAAGAGAGACAGTTATGTATTCAAGAACAGTTTCAAATGTGTGCTTGTCTCATGGAATATATATTTGTCAATGTTAAACTTCACTCAACTCCATATATCATAGGTTAAATTACGATCATCTTTCAAAACTGAAAAAGACGATCACACATGTTGGCCATCTTTAACAACGTTACATCACTAGTATGAGTGGAGAAGCACACATGCGATGTCAATGGCTATAACATGTTGGAACTATCATATAGCAACGACCTAAATGCATATAGTTAAGATAAGATAAGATAATATAATTTTACTAATGTCCTCGAGTGACCACAATAGTATGTCAATGGGGCTAAAAGATACATCCGGTGTAAAATTGTAATTACAAGACATGTGGCAGTGCAAATGCGACTCCATTATAACTCCAAAGCTAAAAAGACTAAAATAAGACTAAAATGAAATAAAAGTACAATTAGATAATGTATAGGATCGCATCAAATGACCAAAAATGAGAAGTACGGAGTATGTCTACTGCTAGACTGTGTAACTCGAAAGAATCGAAGGGGAGCTAAAGATGAGGCCAATGAGGTCAAAATCTCCTCGATTTGATGGTCGATGGTGAGGGTGTTAAAATTGGAAACTAGGGCCAAACTCCATGAGGATCACCTTATTCATGGCTAATAATATTTTATCTAGATTCCTCTCGTCGAGAGGTGTAGGATTGATCTAAAGATCATCCGATTCCGATAAGTATTTATGGAGATATGAATTTATTTTGATTATGGACAAATTGTCAAAGTCAGCCAGCAACTTATGTAGGCTCAGAAGCCCAACAGACACATCTATTCATCATCAACGTTTGCATATAAATACAAGATGTCTCCTCCTCATTTGGACACACACTTCTCATCCATCTCTCTCTCTCTTCTGCGTAGAAAAGAGTCTCTCTCTCTCTCCTGCACACATAGGCCTCTCTCTCACACATGGGAAAGAAGGACGCAGTTTTTCTAAGGGTTTACAAACTGCAAATTGGAACTTTGACTAGCGTTGACCAGCATTCTCTCTCTCTTGACTGTGCAGTAGGTGAAGCTGACTCTCCTTGGAAATCTGCAATTTTTGGCACAGGAATCGAGGTGATCTGACCTCCGGTTTGGAAGATATTCACTGCCCTAGTTTAGGGCTGATGTCGTTGATCTAGGGTTTTGTTGCTACTGATATAAATCAGACTTTTGTACTATTTCTCTCTGCTGAATTATTGAAGATAAAAGACGATTTGATCAAAGGGTTTCCCCATATAGGGGTTTGTCCCTGACTAGCCGCCACATCTTGTGTCTCGTGTCTTGGCTTGTTTTCTGTTGATCATTTAACGTTCTATCTGCACTTTACTTATGTACATGTGATTGCTAATCTGTGGATAATAATAAGAAAGATAAGTAAATTGCTCTAAGCATAGAACATACCTAATCTTAACAGAGGGAGGTGAGCAAGGCAATCTCTCCCTGTCTGGGTCCTCTGAAACCGTCAGGAAATCCAACTGTATGACCTTGGGGGAAATAGGGAAGCGAGGGATACACCTAATATCCGAGGCCGAAAGGAAGAAGTTGTTGATTATTCTTTGTCTATTTTGATGTGACTAGGAGGAAGTCTGGCGGGAAGGAGGCTCCCTGCGCTGTCTTTGTCTCGAACCATTCCTTCTGACTCTCTGAGGATAGGTCGATTAAAGCATGGTACTGCATCTACGATCGGTCTCAAAGATACCTATCTGTCTCATAAAGGGGGTGGTTGCAGTGAACTTCGAGGTCTCACCCTTCTCCCATCTACTGCATACTGAGACTTTGCTTGCTTCTTATTGTTTCAGTCAAACGAAACAACCAGGAAGTAAGAGGTAATAGTTCAAGAAATCCCAAGGTGAGTCGAGGCGTACGAGAGTTGAGATATATATGTAAGGTCTCCCTGGTATAGTGAAAAATTAATATTACCAGAGTCCAGAAATAATAGATTTCATACATGCAATGATATCAATCAGTAATCAAGAATCAAATACGCTAGTCTTTCAAAAAATAGCTCAATAATTATATCTCATCAGCAACAAGATTCAAAATGTAGATCAGTAAATGGTGATGAAGCCAAACAATTATAACTTGCATTGCTAAAGTTCAAGACAACATAGTAATGGCACCAAATGTGATATTTAAAGCTTTGAAATGTGGCTCACAATCAAGCATTTAAACTCAATCAATAAGGTCATCTTGTGTCACTTAAAGATATCATAAGAAAACCAAGATACATAAAAAATAACAATTGCCTTCAAATGATGATGAGCCTCTGTAACAATGTAGTCAATTTAAAGGATGAATCAACGCACCATAACGTTGCAAAGAGAGAAATGTGCTACCATGACATTATGATTGTACCAAGAGAGTATCACGTTATTCAACTATCAAAGCAATACCTAGGTCATCAACAATACTCGGAAACAATAAAGCATACAACGTTGGAACTTAGGATCGAGCATTCAAGGAAGAGCAGAAAAAACAATTCTTCAACACGATTTATCAAGTACCCACTAAGAATACAATGATTCAATAGTGGAGAAAATACACCAATGCACGCCATTAATACAGAGCATAATAGCAGATTTGATAGTCTTGCAATAGTGACATGTAAGTGGCATTTCAAAGCTAATTCAACCATATTGTCAGTCTGGAAAGGTCCACGTTATTCCCACGCAAATGTCATCATATAAGTTTAGAAACTTGTAAGTTTTGAAAGAAACCAATGTTAAGATGGGCATACCAATTTTAAATGCCAAGCGATGCTAGTGATATTAAACATGGTGTTTATTTCAGAGCTAATTCAACCATATTGTCATTCTGAAAAGGTCCACATTATTCCCACACAGATGTCATCATATAAGTTTAGAATCTTGTAAGTTTTGAAAGAAACCAATGTTAAGATGGGCATACCAATTTTAAATTCCAAGTGATGCTAGTGATATTAAACATGGTGTTTAATTTCAAGTTGTGGCCATGAAATTTATGCAATCCAACAGAAGTAGATTTATAAAATGGGACATTAAAAGGATTTCAACAACACAAAAAAGACCCAACAATGGTGGTGTTTAATAATGAATAACGAAAACCGTGTATTGAAGATATCCTAAACAATAATGAAATTATGTCAAATAAACATCAATTTTCTTGAGGTACAATGCACCAAAATGTATTTTTACCACCAATATGACCATTTAGTAATGTATTCTAGATTCCAAGATGTTGTCTTAGGTTGTGAAGAAACAAATGCTAGGAGTTTGTTTCTCTTATTAGGGTTGATTTTATGATGGCATATCGAAGACAAACCATGCCCTATTATTGGTAAACAAAGGTCCACAATATGAGAAGATCAAGGAAGTGATATGAAGGAATAACTTGATTTACAATTTATAAAGCATTAAGTTTAGTGTTACATTTCCTCAAACACCAACACCTAGCAGTGAATCTTAGACAAACCCTTACACAATTTATCAATTTATGCACGACTAAGTTCTTAACGAAAAATGCACAATGGAAACACAAAAATAATCATCACACATTGGACACATGATATACCCTGGAAAACCGACAAACATGAAAAACCAACAAACTTGTTCTATTAAGAACTTGGGTTCCCATGCCAAGGATAATGACTCGTTAGAGGAAAGATACAAACAATTGAGAAGCCTCCTGCTACTCCCTAACCGCCCCTTACTCCCTTCCTCATTCCCCTACCTAACTTGGCACACTAAAGTATGACACTCCTCCGAGGCTAGTGTCACTATATGGTGTCTTCACCTCTCCCTCGGATCTCCTTTTATAACCTTTTAATGAGTAAAACCCCAACCCTAGATCACAATGGCCAATATTAAATCTTTCCATCTCAAGATCAAGGATTGTGACTTAATCTCTCATTGAGATCACTTAAACCACATAAGTGACTCAACATTATAACAAAATCACTTTCAATCATTAAATACAAAAGGTAGTTTATAAAATCATTTTAGAAAGTTTATTATCTAGAGAGGCAATCTTCCACATGCTAAGACACCAAGTCATTGTGGAAGTCTTACCGAGCTACACAATCGAACATTCCCTCTTAGCGAGGAAGGTATTTCCATACTCGAATCTGTCCTGAAGCTCCTTACATCCACTATAGTTTCTCCCTCTGACACAGAAGCTTGTCCTACTACTGGAACTTGAGCTGAGAACCATGCTCCTAGACGCCTCACTCTTTTGAGCATCTTGCATGGCTATCTTAGCCTTTTTGTTGCACATTGCCTTGGCCCACTACGCCAACCTGCTGCCCAAAACTTTTGCCCACTGCACACTTCTAGAGACTTCCCGAAGCCTTTGCTCCCCGCCTGGAAATCACGTGTGTTGCACGAAGTCTCTTGCTTCCTGCCCGTACACTTAAGAAGTTTCACTACAGTTTTTATTTTTTATTTAGATATATCTATAAATATATATAGATATATATTATTTTTATGTTCTGCGGCTCTGTGCTCGAACTCGTGTCGGCTACATTCATATCTCCTGTCGAACTATAGAGGTGGTTGTTGCATCAACTGTTCACAACTGCCCTTTCTTCTTCACATGTGCTTTCGCCTGACGATCTATTGGGCACCACATCTTGTGCATCCCCCAACGTCGGTCTCTGTTTTGACGCCTGCATCATTTTCTAACAACTACGATGCGGTCCTCGCCTTCAGACCTATTACCCACCACCTGTGGGTGACACCCATTGGAGAAATTTTTCTCCTAGATGGTCTTCAGCCGACAACCAGAAACCCCTTACAACCACCGAATAGCTCAATGTGCCACCATCTCCGCTACCTGATCCAGCGATTATGCTTCCTCACCCATCTGTTATGATTGTATGTTTGAAGGTGGGCCCTCCAATTTCGAAGGTATGGCTTTCATTATGTAGTTGGGTGTTTTCGTTTACATATCATGGACACTTTTGGGCATGGATTAGTGTGAGGAGTTTGCCGGAAAGAATGGCCTTGGTTTGTACTCTTGTCTCCTTTGTCCAACTTGGTGGTTAACCTTGTATCCTAGTCCCGTGGGATCTCCTTTATTCGCTACTATCTTTAGGAGTGCCACTGTATGGGAAATCCCGATTTTGGTTGCGTGGTGCCCCCGCTTCCCGACACCATATACATCACTCCCCTCTAATCATTATAACCCCTTTTCACATATTTCCCATCCGGATCCACATTTATCCATTGGGTCTGCAAGGAGTTAGCCTACCCCTCCCCTTGTCCACACTTTGGGTTGGCCTTGGAACGATGCCTTGGAGGTTGATGCAGCTAAAAAGAAAGTAAAAAAGCATAATTTAGCCAATCTCAATAGGAAATGATGATGATGCACCTGTACCACCTTGCCCAACCAACTACACACTTGCACCACACACTTGGGAGTTGATCCAGGGCCCATATGAGGTTGTTTCACCATGGGAGACAATGGGAGGGATTGCATCATTGTTCCAACCCTTACAGATGGAGTATAGGCTTGTTCAATCCACTTGGAGATCCATAAGGATGGTTTTGTGCCCCAAGGGCCAAAACCACTTGGGAGAGCCACTGGTCATTTGCTTGGAGATCAAGGGGCCACCCCCTTTATCACTATATTTGGAGCCCTCCCACTCATTTTTGCACATATTGGACTCCACTTGGCCTTACAATGGCCTTTTGGCTACTTATTTATCATTTTGGTCGTCTTGAGAGGCTTATTTTTCATGTTAGGAGCTATCTTGGTGGGTTTGTCACCAAGTAATGTTATTTTGCACATTATTTTATTATTAGGGGCATCATTAGGACTAATTAGGCAAATCGAACCCTTCGAGGATGATATATATTGATGAGAGGATCATTATATCTCTCATCATCACTTGGACTTGTATCTCTTTCTTCTTGAGAATTTTGCTATAGCTATTGATGGATGAATTGGAGAACTATTGATGCATTTCGATGTTTGGATATCTTTTCTTGGTCTTGGAGTTTCGATTTTTGTCTCTCGTTGATGATTGGATATATCCTGTTAAATTATGGTATGTTCTATGCTTAGAGCAATTTACTTCTTTTCTTCTTATTAGCCACTGATTAGTGATCACATATACATTAAGTAAAGTGCAGATAGAACATTAAACAATTGACAGAAAACAAGCCAAGACAAGAGACACAAGATGTGGCGGCTAGCTAGGGACAAACCCCAATGCGGGGAAACCCTTTGATCAAATCTTCTTTTATCTTCAATAGTTCAGCAGAGAGAATTAGTACAAAATCAAAATTCTGTAATTTTATATCAGCAGCAGCAAACCCTAGATCAATAAAGTCAAACTTAGTGAAACGAGATGAAATTGACCTCCAATATGCTTGGTCAATTTCTCGGTCATCTAATCCTCAAAAATCCTAAAGAAACAACCCATAAACAGCCGCAGAAACACATTCAAATTGTTGTTGACTGAAGTCAACTTGCTACCCCAAACTAGGGCAGTCAACGCTGGTCAAACCAGAGGTCAGATTGTCGCGGTTTGCGTGCCAAAATATGCGGCCTACCTATGAGAGGTGGCCACACCAAATCCACACTCCTGAATGGTCAACACTTGGTCAACATTGGTCAAAGAGATGACCTGCAGCTTCTGCGTCTTCTTTGCCCTACTGCATCTTCCTTCTTCCCATGTGTGAGCTACTCCTTGTGTAACCCAAAGCTAAGGAGAGAGAGAGCAGAATGAGTGAGATGAGATGAGTTGATAATGAATCAACCTCACTTGTACTTATATGATTTGCTGGGCATGTGTGCCACACATTTTGCTGCTGACCGACCTTGACAATTTGTCAAGTAAATACAAATAAATTCATATCTCCATAAATACTTGTCGGAATCGGATGATCTTTAGATCAATCCTACACCTCTCGCCAAGAGGAATCTAGGAAAAAAATCAGTTGCCATAAATAAGATGACCCACATGGAGTTTGGCCCTAGTTGCCAATTTTAACACTCCCTCTCAACTAGGGAGAACTCCATCTGCTAATCCGTCTGACCGTCGGTACTGTCCCAGCCATCAAATGCACTGCTTGGCTCTGCTCTGCTGAACTATGAAGAAGAAGAGATGATCGAGGATGTATCATACCATCCTCCACTGACCCGAAGTCAGTCTCAGAGTGTGTCAACCACTCTCACTGATCCCAGATCAGTATCATTGATCCCAGATCAATGGAGGTCATCCTAGCATAGGGAGTACAGTAGATACAACGATGCGTCCATCAATAGTACTACTAATGGTCCCTAACCCCATTTCCCTACTCATTGATCAGATGAGAGGTACTTCCCATGAGTCCCAGACTGCATGGGTAGGATGCCTCGACAGGAGAACTAATCATCTTGTCCATAGGAGAATGAATCAACCTGTCCAACAGTCGCCATAGGAGAACTAATTATCATGTCCCACAGTCGCCACGGGAGAACTAATCATCCTGTCCCACAGTCGCCACGGGGTGTCACAGGGGAAGGTTTAATCTTTCACCCTGTACATAGCGCACCACCATGGGATGGTGAGTCGCCCTGTGGTCGCATGTCGCTCCAAGAAGTACCCCGCACCCCCATGGAGCTCCTAGAGCTCAATATATGCAACATACATGACCCTCATAAGAGGGTCTCTAAAAGACACCAAGTCGTTCTCGAAAAGTCAAGAATTTGACCTTTCTCAGGGGCTTCGTCAAAATGTCGGCGACCGGTTCATCTGTACCGATATCTTGGAGCCTTATTTCTCCCCGCAGTACCATATCCCGGATATAGCGGTACCTGATATCGATGTGCTTGGAGCAATCATGAAATACGGGATTCTCTGATAAATGAATCCCGCTTTGGTTGTCACACAAGATCACAATAGTATCCAATGTGAATCCAAACAGCTCACTGAATAGCTTCCGCAACCAGACTGCCTCACAAGAGGCCATACTAGCAGCAATGTATTTTGCCTCGGCGGTGCTCAAATCCACCGACTTCTTCTTCCTACTCATCTAGGATATTGAGGCAGATCCCAAAGAGAAACAGCACCCGAAAGTGGTCTTTCGGTCCACCACACTGTCTGCCCAATCAACATCGGTATATCCATGTAGTCTCACATCTCCGGCAATGTATGCTCAAATCCACCGACTTCTTCTTCTTGCTCATCTAGGATATTGAGGCAGATCCCAAAGAGAAACAGCACCCAAAAGTGGTCTTTCAGTCCACCACACTGCCAGCCCAATCAACATCGGTATATCCATGTAGTCTCACATCTCCGGCAGTGTATCTCAAACCATGTGTGATTGTGCCACAAATATATCTCAACAGATTCTTGGCACCAATCCAATGTGTGTGGTGAGGCTCAACCATATGTTGACTCAACGTGTTGACAGCAAAGCGTATGTCCGGACAGGAGTTCACCAAGAATATCAATGCTCTGATGAGTTGACGATACTCGGTAGCATTTTGTAAAACAGGTCTGGCAGCACTATCGCTTAACTTCTTGAAGTCAAGTTCCATCGAGGTAGTCACAGGCTTACAGTCCACCATACCGAACCTTTCCAATATCTTCACCACGCATTTTCCTTGAGATAGTAAAATCTCCCCTAGTTTCTACCAGACTTCCAGTCCTAGGAAATAGTGCATCAGTCCTAGGTCCTTCATCTCAAACTCAGAAGCCAACTCCCTCTTACATTTATGAATGAGAGGGTCTACGC
The DNA here is from genome assembly GCA_031772625.1 of Pinus tabuliformis. Lineage (NCBI taxonomy): Eukaryota > Viridiplantae > Streptophyta > Pinopsida > Pinales > Pinaceae > Pinus > Pinus tabuliformis. The sequence goes on along the minus strand of CM062817.1, from coordinate 989,122,437 downwards.
CTATTAGAAAGAGGTCATCAACGTATAACACCAGTATGAGAGGTTTGTCATCTTCAACCTTAAAGTAAAGGTTAGGGTCGGATTCACTCCTCGTGAATCTCAGCTTCATCAGGTAGCTATTGATCCCTCATACCATGCTCCAGGGTGCCTGCTTCAGCCCATAGAGGAATTTCTTCAACCTACACACGTGAGATTCCCGATCATGAATCTCAAATCCTTCGGGTTGTTCCACATAGACTTCCTCTTTGATCGAACCATGCAAGAACGCAGTCTTGACATCGATCTGATGTAGGTTCCATCCTTGTGAAGCAACAAGGGCTATGATCGAGCGGATGGCAGTATATCGGGCAACAAGTGCAAATATCTCGTCATAATCTATACCTTCCTTCTGAGAGAAGCCACGAGCGACAAAACGAGCCTTATACTTTTCAGCACTTCCATCAACTACATGCTTTATCTTGTAAAGCCATTTCGAAGTGACAACTGCTTTGTCCTGGGGTCTGGGGACCACATCCCAGACATTGTTTTTCATGATGGACTCATATTCCTCAGTTATAGAATCCTTCCATACTTGATCATTGGCAGCTTCTGCAAATGATGAAGGCTCATTTTGGATGATCATGCTCATGATGGTCAAGTATCAGTGATACCTGGTCGGCTTCTTACTTTCTCGGAAAGTCCCTCTGGGTGCAATGTGTCCTTCAGCATCATCAAGCATCCCCCTAAGCCATGAAGGCATTTTCCTAGAAGAGGAAGGCTCTTGCGGAGGTGGATCAATAGGATCCATAGGTTCTTCCACATCAGGCATCGTCTCATCTTCCTTTTCCTTCGGTTCCCTGGTGTCAGCTTCTTTAGATCCCCTTTGAGTAGGAAGATTGTCAACTTTGCTAAGAGCCATATCTTCGTCAAAGGTGACATCATGGCTAATCTCGATTTCCCTTTGACCAGCCACATAGATTCTATAGCCCTTAGTATTTTCGCTATAGCCCACAAAGATTCCTTTCTTTCTAGATGCACCCAATTTATTCCTTTTCTCCTTCGACACATGAAAATATACAGGACTTCCAAAAATTCTAAAATGAGATACGTCAGGTTTCTTACCAGTGAACATCTCTTCAGGAGTCTTGGAACCCAATGCTTGATGAGGGCATTGATTTTGCACATATACGGCGGTATTCGTAGCTTCGGCCCATAGAAACTTCGGAAGTCTTTGATCATGGAGCATAGCACGGACAGCGTCCACAATTGTACGATTCTTCCTTTCCGCCACACCATTCTGCTCAGGAGTATATGGTGTTGTAGTCTCCTTGCAAAAGTCAAGGAACTCATTGGATTCATACTCAGTCCCATTATCGGTCCTTAAGATCTTGATCTTCTTTTCGGTTCGATTCTCGATCAAGGCTTTGAAGTGATGAAGCCAAGTGAACACTTCATCCTTCTTTTGCAAGAAGTATATCCAAGTCTTGCGAGAATAATCATCTGTAAAAGTGAGGTAATATAAATATCCTCCCAAGGAGTTCACAGGCATCATACCAGATATCTCTGAGTGAACCAACTGCAATATATCAGAGGTCCTTCTTTGGCTTGAGGGGAATGGTCTCCTTTTGAGCTTCCCTTCGGCACATCTAGGACATACACCACCTTTCTCTACTCGGAACTCGGGCATCCTTGTCACCATTTGTCTTGCATTGGGTAGAGCTTTATAATGAAGGTGAGCAAACCTCAGATGCCATAGTTCGGACTGAAGTGATGTGTCACAAGACATGACACCCAGCAGACTTCCTCCGACCTGATATAATGAATCGACTCGAAACCCAAGAGTGAATGCTTCTTTAAAATTCTTTTTCCATACACGTACCTTGCCATCGATGAAGGTCACCTTGAAGCCTTTGCCTTCCATTGACGAAACAGACACCATGTTCTTTTTGAGATCATGAACATATAGGACTTCTTGCAAATGAATTGTATTACCCTGATTCAATTTAAGAGTGGCATTCCCTACGCCTTTCATGCGATATTTTGCGTTGTCCCCAAGAACAATTTCTAGGTTGGTCTCCTTCTCTATCAGATTAGAGAGAGCTTCTTTGTAACTAGTGAAGTGCCTTGAGGCACCACTATCAATAAGCCAATTTCACAGTGAGTCCGGAGGAGCAGTAGTAGAGAGGGCCGCTGGTAGACAATATTCATCTTGCTTATTGTTAACAACGTTAGATTCATACCTAGAGTTTCTTGCCTTCTTTAAGGGTTGTCCTCTTCCTTGATTTCCGACATTTCTTTTACCTCTGCCATTAGACCTGCCATTCCTTTGATTGCCTTGAGAGTGACTTTGGTCATTGTCATGGTGTGAGTCCCTTTTATTAGGGCACTCCCTCGCATAGTGGCCAATTTTGTTGCAATTGTAACATCGTCCTTTTCTTCCACCCTTTGGTCCAGCCTTTCCTTTGAATTTAGCCCCAGAATTATTTCTTCTTTTAGCATGAGAAGAAAAGGCAGAGGGATTGCCTTTAAGTGCGGGCATTTCTTGCTCTTCCATCCTTGTTTCTTCTTGAATACTGTCAGGCCAGGGTAACTCCAGAATAGGCAGGAAAAAACTGATTGCTTTATTCATTAGCTAACTATCATTTATATACAGAAATAGGACGGATCAGTTCATCTTCTTGATGACTGATCACGTTCCAATTCACCCATCCGTTGAGGATTAGGTGTCAACATTCCCCCCCTTAATCTGAAGGGATGTTGGTGAGTCCAAGCATCGTTCTGAATCTTTCAAGCTTTTCTCTTCCAAGCGCTTTGGTGAAGATGTCTGCAATTTGCTCATTTGTGGAACAATGACGGAGATGGATTGTTTTGGCCTCAACATGATGTCGGATCAGATGATATTTAGTATTGATGTGCTTAGTACGATCATGGAACTTTGGGTTCTTGGCCAACTTTATTGCAGAGGTGTTATCAATCATGAGTGGAGTTGATTGTATTTGTTTTACCTGCAAATATTCAAGAATTTTCCTGAGCCACACAATTTCTTTCGTTGCTTCAGCTGCTGCCACATATTCTGCTTCTGTTGTGGAATCTGCTGGTACTGATTGTTTGCGTGATCTCCAGGAGACAGCTCCTGATCCAAGACTCATAGCATATCCTGAAGTAGATACCCCAGTTTCTTTGTCTCCATCGAAGTCTGAATCAGAGTATCCAATCAAGTTGAAGTCGTCCACCTGTGTATACTTGATTCCAAGGTCTTGAGTTCCCTTCAAGTACCTTAGAACTCTTTTTGCAGCAGACCAATGTCCCTCACAAGGCTTTTGCATAAACCTGGAGAGGATTCCAACAACAAATGAAATGTCTGGTCTGGTAGTAGTGAGGTAGATGAGACTTCCTACAAGCTGTCTATACTTTGTTGCATCCTCAAATTCCTTTCCTTCAATAGATGTGAGCTTCAAGTTTTGTTCCATTGGAGTAGAAAGAGGATTGCACTCTGTCATGCCAAATCTGTTTAACAAATCTCCAATGTATTTCTTTTGAGAAAGAAATATGGATTTTGGATGTTGGGTTACTTCAATGCCAAGATAGTAATGAACATAGCCCAAATCAGTCATTTCAAAACTTTTTCCTAATTCTTTCTTTATGGATGCAATATAGCTTTCATTGTTCCCTGTCATTAAAAGATCATCTACATATACCACAAGATATACAACTGTTTTGCCAACTTTCTTGACAAATAAAGTTGCATCATCAAGATCAAAATGTTTGAAGTTGAGTTTCAGAAGATGCTCAGTTAGTTTTTCATACCAGGCTCGTGGTGCTTGTTTGAGGCCATACAAGGACTTCACAAGTTTGCATACTTTGTGTTCATGTCCTTTCACAGCAAATCCTTCAGGCTGGGACATAAAAACATTCTCTTTTAGATCTCCATTCAAGAATGCAGTTTTTACATCCATTTGATGGACTTTCCAACCGTTCTGAGCAGCTAGTGCAAAGAGTGTCCGGATGGTGGCCCATTTTGCTGAGGGGGCAAAAGTTTCCTCATAATCGACCCCTTCCTTCTGTGCAAAACCTTTTGCCACAAGCCTAGCTTTGTGCTTGTCAAGTGAGCCATCAGCTTTGTACTTGTTCTTGTAGACCCACTTGCAGCCAATTGGTTTGGTTCCAAATGGAGGATCAACCAGCTTCCAAGTGCCATTCTTTATGAGGGCATCATACTCCTTCTGCATCGCTTCTTTCCATTCATCATGAGAAGCAGCTTCTTTGAAGGAAGTTGGTTCAAAATCTGTAGACAAGTTCAATTCACAATCATAAGTAACATCCATATCAACAGGTGAATTAGAGTCATCTACATCACCTCCATCTTGTCGGTTTGTATTTCTGGTTCCTGTTTTTCCAATTTCATCAGGATGAACACTTTCAAGTGTCTTTCTCAACCACTTTGGGGGACCTTTCTGAGATGGTCCAGGCTGCTCTGTTGATTGAGTTGGGACTGAATCAAGATTAAGTCTCCCAATTCTATCAATTACATCACTTAAAGCATCATCCGTTGTTGGAGTGTCATGCAGGGGAGATTGTTCTTCAGAAGAAGATTCCACATGTTGATCTAGTATAGGAATCCCCCCTTCAAGATGTGGAATCTGATTATCAAACTCTTGAAATGATTTCGGTTTTGTGAATCTATCCAAGCGATCAAGTTGCCGCTCAACAACACTGTCAGATTTGGATGATTCAAGAAAAATGACATCTCTAGATACAACAAACTTTTTATTTACTTCATCATAGAGACGGTATGCTTTAGATGTGTTTGAATACCCCAGGAAGATACACTTACAACTTCTAGCACCAAGTTTGTTTCTATGTACCTTTGGTATTAAAGCATAACAGGTGGAACCAAAGATCCTGAGATGTTTTACCGAAGGAACATGTCCATACCACAATTCATAAGGAGTCTTGTTTCTTATAGCACTAGATGGACATCTATTCTTTATATATGCAGCACATAGAACAGCATCAGCCCAAAACATTATCTTTACATTTTTGAAGAAAAGCATGGATCGTACCATATTCAAAATTGTTTTGTTCATTCTTTCAGCTACACCATTCTGTTGAGGATTATAAGGCACAGTTGTTTGATGTTTAATCCCATGTTGGCGAAGATAGTTTTCAAATTCATTTGATGTATATTATTTTCCATTATCAGTGCGAATAGACCCAATATGAGATTGTGCATCATTTTCAATCCACTTATGAAAATTCTTGAATGTTTGAAAAGCATCAGATTTGTTCTTCAATAAATAAACCCAACACATTCTGGTGTAATCATCAATAAATGTCATGATATATTTATTTCCATTTGCAGAAGGAACAGGCATTGGACCACATAAATCTGAATGAATGAGTTCAAGCTTCCTATTTGCTCTTGAATGTGAATCATGAAAAGATTGTTTGCTATGCTTTCCTAGAATGCAAGCATCACATTGCTTATGTTTTCTAGGAATGGTAGGCAAACCAGCAACACCATTTTTCTTCAACAAGCGGAGACTATCATAGTTTAAATGTCCAAATCTAGCATGCCATAATAAACTTGATGGAAGTGTACCTTCTTCATGATGAGAAATATATGAGAAATGTTGTGCATGAGCAGAAGTTCCTTGCAGTTTAAGAAGTCTTTCTTCTTCTTTACCCCTCATGACAAGTGAGTGGTCAGATGCCTTTCTTACCTCAAGCTTTCCATCAAACATATGAATGCAGTGACCTTGCTGGCGGATGTGGACCAGGGACAGCAAGTTTCTCTTGAGCTGTGGGAGATATAGAACATGATCCAGAAGAAAGTCTGGAAGACCAGGCAGTTTAAGCCTGATTGTGCCAAGCCCTGATGGCTTGATTTTTGACTGATCTGCAAAGTATACTGCTCCATCAACATTGTCAGTGAAATCTTCAAAAAAATCTTTCCTATGAGTCATATGATAGGTTGCTCCTGAATCAAGCAACCAGTCATTTTTCGAAGAAGCAAGTGAAGCATTAAACAAATCTTCATTTACTCCAATGTTACGTTGTGCCTCAATATAGTGAGCGGATTCAGGTGCTTTACCTTTGTCTGTGTCATCAGTTTTACTTTTCTGCTGGTTTCTTCTCTGCTCAATTTTGTCCCATGGTAGCTTGCATGTAGAAGCATCATGTGATCCATTTCGTTTGCAGCGAATGCAATGCAGATCTGCTTTTTCTGCTTGAGAATGTCTGCCCCCCCTGCCTCTGAAATATCTTCCTCTTTCTCTTGAATGCATACTGTAACAAAAATTATTTCTGCTGATAGAAAAATAATTTTGCTGATAAAAAGAACTTCTGCTGATAAAAAATCCTTACGTTACAGCCTTCAAATCCCTCTAATATTTGCTAGAAATGATAACTTTTCAATGCAGCATTATCATTCAAAAGAAAACTGTGTGCAATATCAAACACTTTGATTGATGTATATAAACACTTTGAAGAGCAACGCAATACTCAGAATGATGAATAAACTCTTTGAAAACTGCTTACATAAGCCCTTTGAAAACTGCTTACAACGCAATACTCAAAACTGCCATCATAAATATATATTGAAAAATCAACAGCACAACTTTATACCAGAACCGCCATTAAAATCATCTCTCGGCATTCTCAAACTTAAGGGACTCACAGATTACAGAGCGACTTCAATCCATCAGGAGGACCATGCCTTGAGAAAGAATACATCTCCCTATTGAAATGAATCTCCCTGGTTTGAATGAATTCTAATTTGAAACTGACGTGAAGATATGAATCGATCTTCCTTTCACTAACCAATGAATACAAGTTTTGAAAAATAATACCTCTCCACGTTGAGATGAATCAAGGTGCTAAAGCCATCTCAGGCTGCGCTCAATCGAATGACTTTTATTTGGAAACTGGCATAGACGTACAATCGCCCTCAAAAGGCGCAAGTGTGCCCAAGAAAATTTCTTGGTAACCGTAGAAATGATTTTCAGGTGCGAATAATGCCTTCGAACAATCGCCGGTCTCCAACGGGTGCTTCTATGCTCTTTCACAACGCCAGCGACAGAGAGTAACTTCGAATGACACTGAGTAGAGCCAGCGATTAACTTCGAATGACATTGAGCACAACCAGAGATTAACTTCAAATGATACTGTGCAGAGCCAGGTATACTTCTCCATAAGGGTCATAGGAAATCCCAAATCGACAGCTAACCAGAGCGTTCGAGTAAATGTATCGACCTAGTGGGACAGCATGGAATGAGCAAGAGAAGTTGCTTAGAACGGTTAACCTCCAACCAGGCTCTTTGGAGCGAAATCCGGGCAGGCATCAAACAAGGTCACCACAAGTTTAGCGAAATTAACGAAAGAAAATGAATTTTAAAATGTAATAGCCAGAGCAGAGACCAACGAGAAAATTGCCATTGAGAAGATCATCAATGCATTCAAGAACCAGACCGATGCGAAGAGAACGCTCAGGGAAATCAAGCTTCTCAGGCTGTCGAGAATTGAACGGTAATCGAGAGGCGGTAAAACGGATGCGCAGAGACCTAATGACACGCAGGACAGAGGTAGAAACGCTCAGGTATTCAGGGCAGAGAATGAAACGCATGACAGAGGCAGCGCTCAGGTATTTCAGGGCAGAGAATGAAACGCATGACAGAGGCAGCGCTCAGGTATTCATGCGCAGAGAAAAGGAGTTACGACTATTCTTAGGACTGGGACCTGTGCTCTGATACCATGTCAGGCCAGGGTAACTCCAGAATAGGCAGGAAAAAACTGATTGCTTTATTCATTAGCTAACTATCATTTATATACAGAAATAGGACGGATCAGTTCATCTTCTTGATGACTGATCATGTTCCAATTCACCCATCCGTTGAGGATTAGGTGTCAACAAATACATCTAGCCATCAATTCCTCAAATCCTAGGATGACATTATTGTTGACAAGAGTAGTCCTGAATATATACCATTCAGGTGGCAACCCTCCAAGAGTTGTGATAGTCATTTCCCTGTCAGGAACTACTTCCGCAATAGATAGGAGATCATTCTTGATCTCGGTGATCCTTAAGAAATATGCTTACATACTCTCATCTTTGCCCTTCTTAATTTCCTTAAGCTTATTTCTAAGGAACAAAACTTGATTTGCATCATTAACTTTAAATAAACTCACCAGTGTATTGTAGATTTCCTTGGAAGTGGTCAGCTCGGAAACATAGGCCACCAGGGGCTTGTCGATAGAGTCCTGGATGATCTTCTTTGCTTTGACTTCTCCCTTGGTCCACTTGCTTCTGGCAGCAGCGCATGCATTTGATGGAGGCGCAACAATATTGCCTCTCACATGGTCCAACATTTCCTGATCTTCTAAAATCAAATCGAGAGACATCTTCCATCCGTGATAGTCAGACTTCTCACGGAGCTTGTCTCCGGTGGGGAAGAGTGTTGAGGACCCCACGAAGTTTTTAGGATAGCCTTACCAACCTTCGATGATTGCTCTTTCTCTTGCTCTTGCTTGCGCTTTGTCTTCACCTCAGCTCTGATACCATGTTAGATTATGGTAAGTTCTATGCTTAGAGCAGTTTACTTCTTCTCTTCTTAATAGCCACTGATTAGCAATCACATATACATTAAGTAAAGTGCAGATAGAACATTAAACGATCGACAAAAAACAAGCCAAGACAAGAGACACAAGATGTGGCGGCTAGCCAAGGACAAACCTTAATGCGGCAAAACCCTTTGATCAAATCTTCTTTTATCTTCAATAGTTCAGCAGAGAGAAATACTACAAAATCAGAATTCTGTAATTTTATATCAACAGCAGCAAACCCTAGATCAACAAAGTCAAACCAGATGAAATTGACCTCCAATATGCTTGGTCAATTTCTAGGTCATCTAGTCCTCGAACAGCCTGAAGAAACAGCGCATAAACAGCCCCATAAACACAGTCAAATTGTTGGTGACTGAAGTCAACATGCTGCCCCAAACTAGGACAGTCAATGCTGGTCAAACCAAAGGTCAGATTGCCTCAGTTTGCATGCCAAAATCTATGCCCTGCCTAGGAGAGGCAACCACACCAAAACCGCACTCCTGAATGGTCAACGCTGGTCAAAAAGATGACCTGCAACTTCTGCGTCTTCTTTGCCCTCCAGCATCTTCCTTCTTCCCACGTGTGAGCTGCTCCTTGTGTAACCCAAAGCTAAGGGGAGAGAGAAGAATGAGTGAGATGAGATGAGTTGATAATGAATCAACCTCATTTGTACTTATATGATTTGCTCGGCATGTGTGCCACACATTTAGCTACTAGCCGACCTTGACAATTTGTCAAGTAAATACAAATAAATTCATATCTCCATAAATACTTGTCGGAATCGGATGATCTTTAGATCAATCCTACACCTCTCGACAAGAGGAATCTAGGAAAAATATCAGCTGCCATAAATAAGACAACCCACATGGAGTTTGGCCCTAGTTGCCAATTTTAACATATCCTCTATACTTGTAAGTGTTCTTTCATGGTTTATCTCTCTCTCTCTCTTTTATGCATGACTAATGTATGGAATTTTTGCTTATGGAATCTGAAATTCTGTCCTAATTGAATGCGAATTTGTGAAGGTTTTGATTTTATGAGGTATTGCATATGGTACATGTTTGGGTATAATGAATGAATGTTCCTAAGAGTATATTATCTTCATAATTGCCTTGAGAAGTGATTAACCTGCTGCAACGGGAAGTATAGATTCCTTTTGTAACCTAGTTGTTGTATAAATTCCTTTGGTAACATCCTCCCATTAGTGAGGTCACCCTTAAAGAAGGAAAGGAAGAATCCATTCTTAACTCTAATAGTCAAGGAAGATTCAAAGGGGTCCAATATTCTCGAAAGGAAACGGGTAAAGACCCCTCACCTTCTAAGGAACCACCTAAGGAAGATCCATCACCTAAGCAAGCCCCTCTCAAAGAATCCATCCCAAAAATTCCTCCCAAGAAGGATCCCTCAACGAAGGCCAATCTGAAAAAGGATCCTCCAAGGAAAGACTACATCAAGAAGAAGGAAAAGGGGAAAGAAATTAAACTTGACATCGACATAGGGGTTGTCGTAGGAAAGAAGAACTACCTAAAGAATTGCAAAACATTCATATTCATGACCGAAACCCTGGGCATGAACCTTTCTTGCTTACTTTGGCTATCAATGACCTCTTCGTACACAATTGTATGTTAGACTCAGAGGCTTCCGCGAATATAATACCTCTGATTTTTATGAAGCAATTCAGTCTCAACATCACTCCACCATACAAGAAGGTGTGTGGTTTTAATTCCAAACCTGTGGAAGTGGAAGGTATCATCAAAGACCTTAAGGTTTCTTTAGCTAGGAATCCCGATATATCCCTCCTCATGGATGTTATTGTTATTGATACTCCTGATGTGTGGGGGATGCTATTATCTAGGAAATGGGGCGCTACCGTAGGGGGCATGCTCAAATGGACCTATCATACGCAACCATCTCGCAATTTGATGGCACACCTTTTATCCTTTATAGGGAACCTACTTACCTCATGTGATCAAGCCTAGACCATACTATGAGACATGCGAGATCGAGAAACCTTCCCCTATTCTCCCTACTCAAGAAGTTTGTATCCTCAAGCAGCCAACCTCTCAAACAAGCAAAAAGTGGAAGCCTAAGAAAGAATATAAGGTTGGGGATTTAGTCTTGGTTGATAAAGATCCCATACCTGTCAGGATTCATGGAAAGGTTGGGGATGATTATTACTACATTGCCAAACTTAACAACAAACTTTGGCCTGACCCAATCAAATTAAGTTGTATCACCTCCTTCCATGAGACTTGACATTGTATTATATGCATGGTAGAGTAGGATGAATTGCATGATGATTTCCTCATTAGAATTAACGTCATATGATATTTCTCATGGTAGATAGATGCATACTTGCATATTTTATTTCCTCTTGATTTTATCGCTTAACATATAGCATGCGCGATCATGAGACGCCGCAAAAGCATGTTGCCCCATGATTTTCCATTTATTACATGTGCAGCTGACAGGTCTACGGTAACCAAGAGATTGTTGGAGTTTTCGTGACCTCCCGTTTGAGTAGCTTCACCCACTTCTTCGAGAAATCACGTCCCAGTTGGAACCAGATGTTACCCACCATTTTGTGGTGATATCACTAAGATAAAAAAAAATCTCCAAGATTGTCCTCAGCTGGCAGCCCCTTGCAGCCACCAACTAGCTCATTGTGCCATTTCTCCACCACCTGAGCCATCCATGTGGTCCCTCGCCCATCAGCCATGATCATATGTTTGAAGGTGGGCCTCTCGAACCTAAAGGTATGCTTTTTCATTTGGTAATTGAGTATTGTAGTTTGCTTATCATGGACACTTCTGGGCATGGATTAACGGTGGGATTCGGCAGAAAGACTGGGTTAGGTTTGTGCCTCTGTCCCCTAGACCCCTTTTGGATATTAACCTTGCATTCTAGTCTCATTAGATCTATTTTACTGGCCATTTCTCTTTAGGGATGGTATTTCATGGGAAACCCCAATTTTGGTTGCATGGTCCTGCTCCTTTATCCACTTATATTACCCTCTTTCCATTCATTTTTACCCCATTCATCATTTCTCCCACCTGGGTCCACATAGGGTTGGCTTGCCCCTTCCCCTTGCCCACACCTTGGGTAAGGCCTGGAATGATGCTTGGAGGTTGATGCAGCGAGGAAGAAAGATAAAAGCATATTTGGCCACATTCAACAGGAAAATGTACCACAAAATGCAAAAGATGGTCGGGACAAACACATTTAGCACATGGGCAAAAGCCAATACATAAGCTCTACCCCATCATCATGGCCATCACCCTAGTTCCTATAGATTCTATGAGCCTCCTTCATAATATAGGAACCCATGATTGTCCCAACCCTTGGTGGGCAATGAACCGCCCTACCTTAAAAGAGGGTATTCACTGCTATATTTTATGCCTCATGCTCTTACCCCTTGAGCCTCGAGCAGTTAATCAAAGAAAACCATAAAAAGGCATATAAAGAAAGGTGGAAAAATCAAGGTTGGGGCACCTCATGTACCACGGTCCACGATTGCTCCCTCCTATCCATTATAAACCCAAGTGTGGCATTCCCTTTTATTAGCTACCCTTGTACCCCAACATGTGGCCTAGGGCTACCCCTTTTCATCCCCTGCTTCATTCACCTATCTGTCAGATACCACCACCTTTTGAAGGATGTACCTTGAACATATTATCCCCTTTAGAAGTAGAAACCACCTAATAGGATACTTGGTTAACCCTATTTGGATTTTAGGAGACATTGGCACATCCTGAAGCCCATTATCGAAGGGCAGACCATTATGAAGTCCCCACCTGTGGTCCATTGTTGGTAAGCTCATTTACTCAATTTCCCTAATGACTTGTTGTACTCAAAGGCTAGGGGGCGTATTGGATCTTATGCAAGATTGCAGATGGTATCCATCTTTGGTTTGGTCTCTCTATATGGGGTCCTAATCCTCTAGAGGGCTACATTGGCACATGTAAGGTGTGCGTTGAGAGCCACAGGCCTCCACGGCAGTAGACAGCACTCCATGAATCCTCGAGGATGGTCAGAGATGCTCGAGAGACTCCCACTGGACGAGGAAGATGCACCTGCTTCATCTTTGCCTAGTCGGCCCCACAGATGTATCATGCACTTGGCAACTGACCCAGGACTTGTAGGACAATGTGGCATCACCTACACCATCATCAGAGCCCTTGCAGATGATCTACAAGCATCTTCAACTCATTTGGAGACCCATGAGGTTATTATTGTGCCCCCTAACCCACTGAGAGCACGATCGACTTATTGTTTGGAGAACAAGGGGCCAACCCTTTGTCCATCACTTTTGAGTGTCCTACTCTTCATTATGGCACCCATGGACCTCATTAGGCCTCTTAGAGGGCCCTACAACATGCATAGATCATTTTTCGACCTCTTGAGAGGCTTCTTCTTTCATTTGTGAGCTAGTTTGGTGGGCTTGTCGCCAAAAGTTAGATTATTAGAACATTATTTTATTTCTAGGGCATATGTAGGCCAAGGAGGCTAATTCAAACTCCTCATTTCTATATAAGTACAAGTGAGATGAGTTCATTTTCTCATCATCACTTTGGATTGGATCTCTTCTCTCTCTTGAAAATTTCGCACTTTTTCTTGAAGCATGAATTAGAGCTTTATGGATGAATTTTGATGTGTGGATTTGGTTTATCTTGTCTTGGAGCTTCTCTATTGTCAATTTGTGGATGGTTGGATATATTCTATTACATGTAAGTACATGCTTTAAATGTTATTCTTGTTTTACTCTATCACATATATTGTATTGGGATTTTCGTTATTTTTAGGGCTAATTGTTGCATGCATTTACTGCTTAAATTGTGGAATTTTGTCTCTATATAGCATCTCTCAATGTATGGGCCATGTAATGTGAATGAAATCTCCTAGGGATAATTCTATCAACGAAATTATCTTGATAAGTCATCACCTTTTGCACATCGAAGTATAAACGCTGCAAGATTGCTTCTCTGTGACCTAGAAGGCTAGCAAAGTAGTCTTGAGGCCTCCTTGACTAGGAACTAAAGGTCCTCATTCATATTTATCATAGACTCCATTTTCCCCAAACTAAGGCACTGACCTACCAAAAGGTGGTCACCTAAAATCAACTTATTTTCACCTTTTCCTAAGACTATCCAAGTTGAGTCACCTAGGGCATCATTTTCCCGCCAAACTATCCCTCCAAAAAGTTCGATCTCCTAGCCTCTCCTGCATTGATGTCTCCTCAAGACCTCCTCGAAATTTGAGGCCATTTCGACTGTGGAGTTGCAAGAAAATCCAAGCCCTAGCTCCGAGATCAAACTTTTCCCTAGCATCCCCAAGGCTAGTGCCTCATAGGATCAATTTAACACCTTTCAGTGAGTATTCTTTCTTTGATCTTTTCCTCCACCTTGTCTAGGTTTGGAGCATCATTGGTTGCTAAACTCTTACCTCCTAACCTAGGTTGGGTCAACTTTGGTCCCGTGTGGTCCCGTTCCTTTGAAAGGACAATTCTTCAAGAACCATCTGGGATACCAATTTCAATAAGGATTTTAGGGATTGGGAAATTCTTTCACGACTCATATCCCCTAAACCTAACCCTCAAATCCTCTCATTCCTCTTTTAGAAGGCATTGTACCTTGCTTAGAAAGCAAGCTAGATCTATCCTTCAAACTCTTCTGAAAAGGGAATTATTTGGGTCACTCCACATCCACTTATTGATTTATCCTTCATTAGTGACTCCATAATACACTGGGTCTCCTCCCATCCGTGAAAGTACGTAAATAGTAAGGAGCCTTAGCTTAGGGAACAATGGGCTAATTCTCTAGTTATTGCCCTTGGTCTAGCATTTGTTCTTTAGGGATCCCCTTTAGGTCCCCAGCTAGTTTGAGTAGTAACAGGCATCAAACGAAATCCACTGTAGCCATCCATTTCAAGAGCGAGTTGGGCTACAACTGTGTTGGGGTGTCCTTTGGGCCCTCACAAATTTGGAAAGACTTCTCGTGCTTAGATTCGGAATTATCCCAAGCGCTAGCTCCAACTCCGTTCTTAACCCTAGGTCTCCTTGGTTAGTGGTTTCATCAAGAGTCATTGCATCAAAAACTCAAGTACAACTCAACTTCGTTGACTCTTTTCTCCTCCCTTGCCTGGTCTAGGTCATTGTTTGAAGTTCCACCCGAAACCCTAGCCCTTGCTTGGGTCCACTTGGGCTTCTTTGTGGTCACACACCTTCATCATTCATCATTTCACATAGGCCATTTAGAAACCCTCTTCTCTTAGGAATCTTAGGTCTAGGGCATTCCCTATCAAGCAATATCTCTAATCCCTAGGTCTAGGCCTCCTTTGAGCCTTTCTTGGAGAGCCCCACACCTTGCTTCTAAAGCAAGCAAGCCCATAATTTGAGTCTCTCCTGTGAATGGGCTCTTGAAATCACTATCTATCCCATCATTGACTTACCATTCATAGTGATTTCCCTCATACCAGGACTCCTCCCATCGATGAAAGTCTGTAAAGAGCAAGGGACATTAACTGAGGTAACAGTGGGTCATTGTCCCATTGCTGCCACTTGGTCTGGTAGTCACCCCTTTAGAACCCCTCCTAAGACCCCTGCTAGATTGAGCGGTAACATTTTTGGCGTCGTTGTCGGGGACACGAGACGTGTGTCTTGTTTCCCTTACGACAATATTGATATATCACTTTTGGCGACAGAAGAACAAAGCCCTATTTCTTCATCAAACTTCAAAGTTAATGCTTGTGAGTTGAAGCATGCATCTATCAAGGCATTAAAGATTCACCCTGGCAACTCCACATTTGTTTTATATGCAAAATTATGAAAAACGGCTTATTGTCAAGAAGAGAATACCCATGGTTCTCCATTCACAAAACTCAATGATCAAGACTTTCATGCACTGAAAAAGACCGTGGACCAATGTATTGAGTTTTATGAAGATTTGATGGAGAACATGGATAAAGATTTTATACTCAAATATTGTAGCAGACAGAGCAGGGAGCTTTACTTTGTAAAATGTGCCTATGAGTAAATATCCTAATGGTCTCGTTGGGTTTGCTCGCCATACTCGTGCTTTCAATATCCTGATTGAGTTAGTCAATGAAAGATATTACAATTCACAACAAAGTCGTCCCATAGAAGCCAATGAATTAAAGGATCGAGATGATCTTCAAGAAAAATCAAGAATGGGAGACCCACATAAGAATAAGGGGTATATAGAAAAATGGAATGAGTCTAAGGAAAATCATAATGACCAAGCAAATGAAGAACCCATGGAGGACCTTTAGGATGTGGACTTGGGAATCATGAACGAACATGGCATCGATGAAAACCCCACTCAAGCCCATAAGGATGTATATCGTGAAATGGGGTTTTACATTCAAGAAAGGAGGTCGTAGGTTGTGATATTGAGGAAGAGCCACTTGTTATATGTATCCCTTCTTCCCGGTCATACCCTCAGGACCGTGAGCACACAAACGTTTCCCCTTTTCAATATGACTATCATATCGAGCAATCTATTTGTCAGGTCTCTCCCATCCTGACCTTGAGGCGACCACGAAGCATGAAGTTATGAACAATGATCATGATAGGGAGTTCTTGATCTTGGTCATTCATTCTTCCATTTTATGCTTACAGGAAAGGCTTTGAACCTCTAAATTGGGATTCTCCCCCTTATCCAGGATTCATTTCTACATCATATGGATGTCATATTTTCCTGCCTTCCACCCGCATCATCATCCATGTGTTTGTTTCTATGTTGGCTTTCGGGTTTGTTGCATAAGTAATCATATGGGGAAAAATTCTTATATTGATCTAATGATATGTTGGTTGCACTAGCTGTATGATTACAATTAGCATCAAAATAATATAATATGCATATTAGAGCAGGATGCATTGCATATTGATTTTGCATTAGAACTAACATCATATTCTTTTATCATGCTAGATTAGCTACATTTAGATTAGAATTGCATCTAGAATAAATTTTATTTCTTATTGATTTTTATGGCCTAACATAAACATGGGTGATCATAAGACACCACAAAAACATGTTGTCCCTTGCGCTTAGTCTTTGATGTGTAGGTAACAAGTTTGCGGTCCCAAGAGATTGTGGGTGCTCTTATGACCTCCCCATTCGAGTACGTTCGTGCACTCTACAGAGATATCATGTCCCAGTTGAAGCCAGATGTTACCCACCACCTGTGGGTGACACACATAGGAGAAATTTTTCTCCTAGATGCTCTTCAGTTAGCAACTAGCAGCCCCTAATAGCCATCGGATAGCTCAATGTGTTACCGTCTCTGCCACCCAAGCCAACAATTATGCTTCCTCGCCCATCTGTTATGATCATATGTTTGAAGGTGGGACCTCCAATCCCGAAGGTATGGCTTTCATTGTGTAGTTGGGTATTTTTGTTTCCTTATCATGGACACTTTTGGGCATGGAATAGTGAGGGGGTTCGATGGAAAGAATGGTCTTAGTTTGTACTCTTGTCTCCTCTGTCCAACTTGGTGGTTAACCTTCTATTCTAGTCTCGTGGGATCTCCTTTATTGGCTACTAGCTTTAGGAGTGCCACTGCATGGGAAATCCTGATTTTAGTTGCGGGCTCCCACTTCCCGACACCACATACATCACTCCCCTCCTCTCATTATAACCCCTTTTCACATATTTCCCATCTAGGTCAACATTTATCCATTGGGTCCACAAGGAGTTAGTATCCCCTATCTTTGTCCAATCATTGGGTTGGGCCTGGAACAATGACCCAAAGGTTGACGCAGCTAAAAAGAAAGTAAAAAGCATAGTTTGGCCACTCTCAATAGGAAATGTACCATAAAATGCAAAAGAAGGTCGGGACATACAAACTTAGCATGTGGGCAAAAGCCATCAACCTGGTTCCTAGGACCCCTCATATTGGCCCCCTGCATCATTAAGGAACCCATGATTGTCCCAACCCCTGGTGGGTGATGAACTACCCAACCTTAAAGGGGGTATTCACTGCTATATGATTCACATCATGCTCTCATCCCCTGGAGCCCCATGCAGTTTAAAAAAAAAATCAATAAAAGACAAAAGGCATATGAAGAAGGGTGGAAAAACAAAGGTCAGGGTAACTCATATACCACGATTGCTCCCTGCTACATTCATACACCCAAGTGTGAGCTTCCCCTATCTTAGCTACCCTTGTACTATGGCATGTGGCTTGGAGTCTTTCCCCTAATGCCCCACTCCATTCCATCATCATATCACATGACACCTGCCACTTGATGGATGTACTATGGACCTGTCACTCCCTTAGAGGTTGAAACCACCTAATAGGGTCCTTGATTAACTTCCTTCTTGAACTTGGAGACACTTGTACAATCTAAAGCCCATTATGGAAGGGCATGCCACTATGAAGTTCCCACTTGGTTCCATGATTTGTAAACTCATTTGCTCAATTACACTAACAATTTGTTATACTGGAAGGTGAAGAGGCGCATTGGATCTTATACAGGATTGCATGTGGGTCTTCATCTTGGGGTTTGGTCTCTCTATATGGGGTCCAAGCCCTCCAGAGGGTCATGTTAGCATTTATAAGGAGTGCGTTGGGAGCCATGGGCCTCCACTATAGCAGAGAGTAGATAGCCTCGCCATGGGATCCTTCAATTCCATCCATTGATTGCTCGTGTTCCACCTATTTGATGATGATGATGCACTTGGACCACCTTGCCTAGCAGGCTACACACTTGGCAGTTGATCCAGGGCCCATATGAGGTTGTGTCTCACCATGGGAGACAAAGGGAGGGCTTGCATCATTGTTCCAGCCCTTACAGATGGAATACATGCTTGTTCGATCCACTTGGAGACCCATGAGGATGTTTTTGTGCCCCAAAACCACTTGGGAGCACCACAGGTCATTTGCTTGGAGATCAAAGGGCCACCCCCTTGATCACTATATTTGGAGCTCTTCCACTCATTTTGGCACATATTGGACACCACTTGGCCTTTCAATGGCCCTCGTAGCTACTTATTTATCATTTTGGCCGCCTTGAGAGGCTTACTTTTCATGCTATGGAGCTATCTTGGTGGGCTTGTCACCAAGTAATGTTATTTTGCATATTTGGGGCATCATTAGGCCTAATTAGGCAAATCGAACCTTTAAAGGATGATATATATTAATGAGAGGATCATTCTATCCCTCATCATCACTTGGATTTGTATCTCTCTTCTTGAGGATTTCACTATAACTATTGATGGATGAATTGGAGAAGTATTAATGCATTTCGATGTTTGGATATCTTTTCTTGGTCTTGGATCTTCGATATTTGTCTCTCTTTGATGATTGGATATATTTGCTACACTTGTAAGTGATCTTTCATGGTTTATCTCTCTCTCTTGTATACCTGACTAATGTATGGAATTTTCGCTCGTGAAATCTAAACTTCTACCCTAATAGAATGTAAATTTGTGAAGGTTTTGATTTTACGAGGTATTGCATATGTTACATGTTCGGGTAGAGTGAATGAATGTTCCTAGGGGTACATTATCTCCATAATTGCCTTGAGAAGTCATCAAATTGTTGCAACAAGAAGTATAAATCCCTTTAGTAACCTAGTTGTTGCCTTTAGGGCCATGACAAGTTTCTAGAGGACTCCTTGATTGGGTAAAAGAACTCCAAAAGTTGAAAGCACAATGACTCCATTCTCCCAATAGGCTAGGCATTGATCCTATCCTTGTGATCACCTTAACAAATATCTTTTTTCACCTCTCTTTCTCCTTTCTAAACCCTACCCTAGAGTTCTCCTAGGGCATCAAGTGAAATCCATTGTAGCCATCAATTTCGAGAGCGAGTTGGGCTACAACTGCGATGGGGTGTAGTCTGGGCCTCACAAATTTGGAAAGACTTCCCGTGGCTAGATTTGGAATCATACCACACCCTAGCTCCAACTCCATTGTTAACCCTAGGTCTTCCTGTTTAGTGGCTTCATCAAGAGTCATTGCATTAAAAACTCAAGTAAAACTCAATTTTGTTGACAATTTTCTCCTCCCTTACCTGGTCTAGGTCATTGTTTGGAGTTCCACTCGAAACCCTAGCCCTTGCTTGGGTCCACTTGTGCTTCTTTATGGTCCCACACCTTCATCATTCATCATTTCACAAAGGCCATTTAGAAACCCTCTTCTCTTAGGAATCTTAGGTCTAGGGCATTCCCTATCAAGCAATATTTCTAATCCCTAGGTCTAGGCCTCCTCTAAGCCTTTCTTGGAGAGCCCCACATGTTAGTTTCTGTAGCATCAGAGGTGTTCTATTCTCAAAACTTTGTGGAGATGCTAAAACGCAGGATTTCTTCATAACCAGGAAATAGTTCTGGAAATTCCACCTAGAAGTGTCTCAATTAGATTATTAGTCGATTTTTTAATATTTCCCTAGTCTAAACTTAGGAAAACTGGTTAATTAATCAATATTAATTGAGATAAGGTGTGAATCATCTAGAAACTATCTTAGCCCTTGATTAAGTTTTAATCTTGGTCGTTGGAGGTCCAACAGAGGGTTATGAGAAGAGAAGAGTTTGATTTCTTTGGAGAGTTCGATTTTCCAGAGAGCTAGTAGTTGTCAAAAGAGTTCAAGCTTCAAAAGGGAAGCAGACACAGAGAGGGGCAGGGACAGTGAGGTCGGAGGAAGATTTTCCAAATCCAACGAGTGCATTGCAGAGAGGCAAAGATAGCCATAGTGAGGCTAATGCAGGGAGCGTGCAAAAGCCTCTAGAGGAAATTTGTTTCCGCTGGGCAAAAATCGAGTTTCAGTTCCAAAGGCCAGGAGAGACATTTTCCTAGTCAGCAGTAGACTATACGGCTTGAGGAGCAGTTGATTCAAGATGAGTGTGGAAGGGATTGTGTTAGGGTGACGCAGGCCTGCGCATAAGCAATTTGGACAACTCACTTGGAGCTGCAGTCAAAGCCCGGATTTCCCTTTGGGGTGAGGAAAATTCCTCACTAGATTTTTGCCAATATTATTCTCAGTAGGATTGCTAGATTTCAACATCCAGTGGTGTTGAAAAATGTGTAACTAGGTTCAGCCTTCATAAATATGAAATGTACTTTTTGATTGTTGTATTATGTAAAATGAAAGAAAAATTATTATTATTATTATTTCTGGAGCATGGGATTCATGGTCAAGGTCTTTTATTTTAGAGGTCAAGCACCCATTGAGTGCTTCTAGGGTTTGTCCTAGGTCAAGAAGTCAAAAGAGTCATTGTCATAAGTTGAAGACCCCATCAGGCACATTGTAACTTGTAAAGAAAATTATTTTTGTCATTAGAAGTGTCAAAATACCCTTCAAGTCCTAGTCGGCCTAGCAGCTGCAAAGGCAACCTATTTTGAGGAGCCACTTCCACCTTGAGAAGCCTATATAAAGGAGAAAACTCGAACTCCTTGAGACACATTCATCACTCACTCATCTAAGTGAAGAAGAAAAGCAAGAGGGCTAGCAAAGAAGGAAGAGGATGAAGAAGATTGTTTTTGGGCTAATTTTCTCTCACATGTGCGAAGAAATGAAGCTAGGGTTTGCTACTTCAAGGTCGAAATTCTCACTCTGCTAGAGGAGGATCAAATCTGCTCGAAGAAGAGCCTACTAGGTCACCTTTTAGGCCTAGACAAGGAAGAAAGGCAAGTGAAGTTGTTGGGAGACCTTGAAAGGCTAATTTCGCTCACACGTGTGGATGCATTTGCAGTTGGGGGGCTCAAAAATTTCAAACTTGCAGTGAAAGCCGAAATTTTGAAGCTTGGGGGTCGAAGATGTGTTGTTGGAAGAGATTGATGGGTT
Organism: Pinus tabuliformis; assembly: GCA_031772625.1. NCBI lineage: Eukaryota > Viridiplantae > Streptophyta > Pinopsida > Pinales > Pinaceae > Pinus > Pinus tabuliformis. Next base: position 989,101,056 of record CM062817.1, on the reverse strand, counting down.
TGACTTGGACAAGGGAAGCACATCATCAAGAAAGGGTGGACTTGGTCTTGGAGGATAATGGTCTTGGTCTAGGGGTCTTGGAATTCGTCAATTGAAGAATCTATAAGAAGAGGAGATTTTGCGTGTTTTCGTCTCAAGTGGAGAGGTTTTGGCCCTAGCTTGCAACCTACATTTGGTGTTCTTGTGTACTATTGTTCTTCTTGTTTTGGTAGTTGTTTGATGATATACAAACATAATAATAAGTGAAAGAAGCTAATAAGCAAGAAAAAGTAAAAAGATATCACAAGCAGTTATCATTGAAAGAGAAATCATCACTAATATTGCCCTGTAGATTTCTCAACATGGTAACAGAGCTAAGGTTCGCTAAGTGCTTAATGAAGATCTCTACTACATTGAAGAAGTTCCTAAAGAAGTGTACAAAGGTGGCAAGTAAACTCAAGAAGGGCATTAAAGAAACATGGGATCTCCTATTTTCTTCTAAGAAGGAAGTGACCAAGACATCTACAAAGGATGGACTATTCTCAGCACTCACTGGCGCATTTCAAGATGAGAATATTTGGGTTATCGACAATGGAGCATCAAGACATATGACGGGCCAACACAAGAAATTAAAGACATTATCAAAAGGGAAGTCCACTTACTTCACAAAAACTTGGTGACAAAAAAAGTTACCCTGTAAAAGGAATTACATCAACTTCATTGAGCTGGAGAATGGAAGAAACATTCATCTCAACAATATCTTATTTGTTCCAAATTTGCACATGAATTTACTTTCCATTTCATGTCTAGAAGACAAGGGTGATAGAGTTGTTTTTATTGATGGAAAGGTTGTAGTATCGAGTAAAAACTCAAGCATAGAAGATGCAAGAGTGATTAGGGTTCGTGAAGGAAAACTTTCCAGATTGTTAACTGTTGATTTCTAGTAGCATCAGATGTGCTCTAAGTCTCAAATTTTGCCGCTAGGCTTAGACACATACATTCTCCAATACCCATAAATCGTTTTGGGAAATTCCACCCAGAGACAGTTTTATTAAAATAATTAATTATTTTTAATGGGAACCTCAATCTAAACTTAGGAAATTAAAATAATTAAAGGGGATTAATATAAACTGTAGGTGAAACTTCTAGAAGAAGGCGCAGATCAAGTCAATATAATCCTAGCCATTTATTAGGATCTAATCTGGGCCGTTGATTGATCAACGAGAGGATTATAAGAGGAAGCTTGATGGGCACTTGGAGAACACACCAAGTGAGTTCAGAAGATCGAATTTTTGAAGCAGAGCAGCTGCCGGAGAGAGATTCGAAGTGAGCTTTTGCAGTGAGGGGCAATGAGTATCCGGAATAAGGAAGTTTTCCTGGGCCGAAGAGTACAATCCAAAGAGAGGGCAGAACGATGTCCAGAGAGAGGCAGACGATGGCCCACGCAGAGCTAACACAGTGGCAGCACAGGCCTTAGAGGGAGACTGAATTCCTACTGAGGAAATCGAGTTCCAGTACCTGGGAGACGGGGTGTGAGACCGGGAGGCAGAGATTCAGATTTTCAAGCCAACAAAGGGTCCGGAGAAGGAGCAACGTGATACCCAGCAAGGGTGACGCAGTTCTACGCAGAGGGTACACAGAGTCTCTAGTTTAGTGTGATCAGACTTAGATTCACCCAGTGACAGGGTGAGATCACTTCACCATTCGTTTTGTCCAGTTTCTCTCTGTATTGGATTGCTAGTTGAGAATCCAAGAATTGTACTCAGATTTACTACTGCATAATAATAAAACCCTCAAATTTGTTGCACCGGTTTTCCCACATTGGGTTTTTCCGAAGACGTTTGTCCAAAAATAACGATGTTATTGTGTTGTATTTTCTTTCTTGCTCAGTCAGTTTTTTCCGCATACAAATTAATTAAGTGAAGGTAGCAGTGCATGTATTTCAATATTTGTCGTAGAAAACTGCAAATAACTTGTTCATGTAAATCTAACAAGTAGGAGAAATATCATCAATTGTTGCAATAGGAATTTCGATTTAGGAATTTTCACATTAACTCCCCTCCGCTCAAGCCTTGGTTCACATTGAAGTTAGCCCATGTGAGCTTTGACATGGAAGATTTGGTCATCTTCACTACAAAATCCTACCAACCCTAAATTCAATAGTAAATGGCATCCCCGAAATAAAGGAAGATCATGAAGGTGTATGCAATGGATGTGCGTTGGGTAAGAACAACAGGAGACCATTAGGAAGCAGTGCTTCTAGGTTAAAAGAAATCTTGGATCTTATTCATTATGATGTTTGCGGTCCTATGAATCCAAAAACACTTGGAGGTCGTCTATATTATGTCACATTCATAGATAACCATTCAAGGAAAACTTGGGTTTACTTAATGAAATCCAAGGTTGAAGTATTTACCAAATTTCAAGAATTCAAAGTTGAAGGAGAGAACCTTACAAAAAGGAGAATCAAGATATTAAGGTTTGATAATGGAGGAGAATACACATCCAAGGAAATTATAGAATTATGTAAGGAGTTTGGGATTAAGATGGAGTTGATAGTTTCATATAATCCCAAGCAAAATGGTGTTGAAGAACGAAAGAATCGGTCCATTGAAGAAAGTGTAAAAGCTATGCTAGATGATCAAAATTTGCTGAAATTTTTGTGGGGTGAAGCGACAAAGATAGTTGTATACATACAAAATCAAAGTCCCCACAGATCACTAGATAACTTGACTCCTGAAGAAGTATTCACTGGGAAGAAACCAAGCATGGATCATCTCTGAATCTTTGGTTTTCCTGTCTATATTCATACTCTGAAGGACAAGAGAAAGAAGTTGGATTCATTAGACATAAAGGGAATATTTGTTGGCTACAATAATTCCTCTAAGGCCCATAGGATCTACATAAAAGAAGGACACCAAACAAAAGTAAGTCGAGATGTGATATTTGACGAAAGTATTGCATTCAAGAAATCAAAGGATCTCCCTATGAACTTTGATGATGAAGAACTTTTGACATTTGAAGAGGAAGTTACTAGGGAGGAAGAGGAATCAAACTGTGAAGATGAAGGTCCTAGTGAACCTATGGAATTTGTGGTAATCCCCACGACTATAAAGACACCTAACTAGTTAAAATCTACTATATTAGATGCAGAGGGACATGAAGTTGCTAAGGGCACATTTAGGGTGTTGGGAAATCTAGGGCATTAGTATTAGTTGATTTCTCTTCCATTAGTGATTGCTTGTGAATGCTTTTTACTTGTTTAGATTAGGATCTTCTTTACATTAGACTCTTAGTGTTCTTCTTTAGCAAACAATAACCAATGCATGAACATAAATAGGGCTATAAGCCAGGGCGAAAACCTATCACTCTTTGAGAGGAAAACCTGCACAAATTTTTCTTATAGAGATTCCAATTGACGAATACCAAGACAAAGACCCTTGACCTATTTCGCCACTCTAAGACCAAGACACGAGTCCTCTTTCATAGTCACTCTTCTTCTTGTCTCCTCTTCCACTTCGACCTTTATATCATCACTGAGATCTTATCACTTTCTTCATACTGAGATCTCCTTTACTGTGAGATCTCCTTGTTGTCATATAACCAAGGCCTTCCTTACTGAGATTGTCTTCTTCATTTTGTCATCAAATTCAGAGAAATCTGAACTCCTCTTAATTGTGATCCTATTCGTACATCAGAGAGATCCAAACTGTATCCTCCTTGGATCACTGAACTGTAGTCTTCTCTAGCATCAGATTGGAGTATATATGTCCTTGTTCGAGCTGTTGTAGTACCGAAACCTTCACTCAAAAAATCCGAACTTTTGTTTTTCTGTGATGAGCCCAAACCAAATCCTCGTTGTCCCTTCCTTATCTATCCGAGCTTCTTCCTCAACATCTGAACTGTGATCCGAACTTATTATTGTTCTGTTCACCCGAATTTTAGAGAGAGATGCGAAAACTGAACTGTGTAAATGCGAAGAGCCCACTTGCCTATTTATAGTGGTTGTCCTATAAATAAGCCAACCTGTCTTTATGAAGGGTTGTGTCTTCAAATAGTGAGCCGACATGAGTGTTGTTACTCCATCTTGAAGCCGACAAAGAAGAGGTGGACTTGTGCTTGTCGTTGGAGGGCTATTTGACATTCTTTTGACTCATATACATTCTTCATACATGACATTGACTCTATATGATTTTTATGACAAATCCTAAAGCTCTCAATGGGAGCTTATCTAAAAATAAAACCTCTTGCTCATGAAACCCATGAAGCAAGGCATAATAATAATTTTATTTTTCTTCTTTACATCATTTACAAAAATCACAGTTACATGTCATTATGAAGACCAAACCTAGTTATACTTTTCCAGCACTCCCTCTTAACTAGGCACATATTCATGATGGTACTTGGTCATACTCAATTTGAACAATTTCTCATAAGAAGAATTCGGATTTGTAACTCCTTTGTATAGCATCATATCAACCAACATTGTTACATAGCAAGGCCTTGACTAACAGATCCATCTCTCCACAAGATTTGAGCTCAATGCTGGTGAGACCAATGATTTATAGACAAACTCATCATTGTCTCTCTCGTAACATACCCCACCCGGGTTCACTCAAGATATGCTCCATAAGGACAATTCTTTTCTTAGACTCCCCAGTCACACAAAGAATATCGGTCCTCCATGACTACTCTTACTGTTGAATGCCCTATCTCATCCTCAAAGAGCATCAAATGCCAAATGATTACACAATCCTCCATTCTGTCTTCCCATATGAAGAACAGAATGACATGTCTATCTCTCCTTTTCAAACCAAGAGAACATATTCCATTAAAGGAATGTACTCATTCCTATCACAAAGGAATGTACCTAAGCTCCCTGCTTAGGAATTTTCCAAGTTTCTTCCAAGTAAGAAACTTCTTTTCAAGCTCCCTCTTAACCAAGGACCTATCACAACTCCTCATGTGGAGATCCTGAAACAACCAACTGCTTGAAGAGCTCCTTCCTTTGATGTCATGAATTTCTTCTTCATCAAGGAGTCTTCATCTTTGGGAACTTCTACATAGGGCATAGATCATCCATCACTTTTATCCATGAGTTAGTCATGTTCTTAACTCATCAGAAAGTGATCCATCAGATTTTCCATCTGGCTTTGCTTCATGTCATTCTGCTTTCATGCCATATTTTTCAGAAGGACATTACATCCTTCTATATGGTCTGCTTGGAAGTCATTCACAGATCTTCCCTTTGACAATCCTACATAAGCCCAACCAGATGTTAGTTCAAAAATAATCAATGAACACTTCAAATCAAAATTACCTTTGTGATGATCTTTCACCATGACATCTTCCTATAAGTATCAGCATCCTGCATGCAAATTGACACATCTCCCACAGATATTTAGTGTCAAGGGTCTCTATCTTTTTCTAACTTCCATCAGAGTCTTCACATCTTTCTGGGAGATCTTCTTGGACTTCGGATGTTGAATGCCTTCTACCTTTGTTTCACATTATCATGATCTCTACATATCTTTTCACACACTTCATTCCCAGGAGCTTCCAAGCAAAGTTCCTCAATCGTAGTCAACCACCTCATACTTCATATAAGGACACATATTATGTTGATTTCTTCTAGTGCGACTCGTGCCTTCCAACATTCTTTCATAGGAGGAGATTCCTTTCCTTTGATCATGCTTCTCAAAATAGTAGTGATTCTTGTTATCTGCAACCATACGACATGACTATATAATATCAAATACAAGCACACATACCTTATTTACCTTTAGGTCATCTAGGCTTATTTCAGCAGCTTCCTTGATTGAAAAGATCTTCAACCCCTTGATCTGCTTCATCTCTCATGTCATCATACCATCATCCCATGAACTCCACAAGTTGGAGTTCTTGATGAAACACTTGTTCCCTCTCTAGATCGGTGAATCCTCCAATGAGGTTTTGCATCTCGCATATCCTTATTGAGCAGATGTTCCCCTTTTAAACTGATATATGATAAGACTTGTCCTAGATGACTTCTTCCTTTGATCTTTCAATGAGGTCACCAAGAGCTATATCCTTCAAAGTTGACTATCAAACATCCTTCATGTTTCCTATGGTGATGTCACGAGCTCTTGTTTCTAATGCTTCCATGATGCCACGATGCATCTTATTATTTATTATAGCCATATCCTATAAGATTTAGGAGCTATGACAAGAACTTTTGTAAGGGAGGCTATCTCAACATAGTGGAGATTTCTTACTTCCTCTTTTCTTGGACTTCTTTTCTTCGGCTCCTCTTCTTTGGTCATATGGGCTTCTTCTCTTTTTCTTTTGATATTGTCTCTTTAGGATGATCTTTCCTGTAATGACCATAGTTTTTATATCCATAGCATTGAATCTCAGTGACGCTCTTCTTTCTTTTCTGAGGACCAAAATTTTCCAAACTTCCTTTCCTTCCAACAAATGTTCGAGTCCTTTAACCTTCAACTCTTTTGCCCTCAACTTGTCTTCTTCTATCTTGCATAGAAACCACAAGTTGTTGAATGAGGTAACTTTCTTATCCCCATGGACATTTGTTACCTTGTTTATCAGTTAGTGCATTCAAAAAAATGATGATTATCTTCTTATCATCTCTCCCAGATCTCGCAGTTGAGATCTTATGAAGATATCCTTTCATTCTTTGATACCTTTGATTTGTGTGAATCAGATCAGAGTCATGTGACCTTTATCGCACCTTTAGAGAATATTCTTATGAATTTATCATATACATCTCTTTGATGTCTCCAATATTGCTATATGAGGGGATCTTTCATATGAATCAATTTCCACGAATTCAGAGGAGACCTTTTGATATGTTCAATGACTTTACCTTCTTAAAGGACTATGTCTATCCTCCTTTTTCATGCAAAGAATTTCGATGACCCAACCAGCTTATAGATCTCCTTGCAAACACGAAGTCATTTTACCAAATTTAATTAAAGAATGAAAGATACTTACTTGACAAGTGAAGATGAAATCTTCATCTTGATCACTTTGATGATGGTTGAAGAAGATGTATTAGTGCTCCCTCTTGGATGATATTCTTCCAAATGAAAAAGCCTTTCTTCAATAGAGAAGGTTGCTCCTTTTGATGAGGATGATTTGCTTCTTCCTCGGATGATCTTCTTTAAGGACAAGGAGAGGATCCTTGCTTGCTTTATAACCTTGAAGATGATGACAATGCCTTCTAGCCTTCAAGATACTTCGACTTCTTCGGTAGTGAATGAGTGCAAATCAGATTTGCTTCTAGGGTTTCGACTTTCTTCAAGATGATGTGATCTTCATCTTTAAAGTTCTTCGAGCTACCTTGCTTTGTAGATAACTTGATGATGACTAGAGGATCCAAAAACTTTTGTTGTTGTAGACTGCTTCTTCGATCTAGGGTTTTATTCTTCAATGTAGATCTTGATCTTTTGCTTTGATAACCTTCAACTTGCTTAGATGCCTTTCTTGAAACTCGATCCTTGAGTGTCTCTTTGATTTGATGCCCTTCCTTTGACTTTAGCACCTTAGCTTTGATACCATGTTGAGAAATCTAGGGCATTAGTATTAGTTGATTTCTCTTCCATTAGTGACTGCTTGTGAATGCTTTTTACTTGTTTAGATTAGGATCTTCTTTATGTTAGATTCTTAGTGTTCTTCTTCATCAAACAATAACCAATGCATGAACATAAATAGACAAGAGACACAACATGTAGGCTATAAGCCAGGGCCAAAACCTCTCACTCTTTGAGAGGAAAACCTGCACAAATTCTTCTTATATAGATTCCAATTGACGAATACCAAGACCAAGACCCTTGACCTATTTCGCCACTCCAAGACCAAGACACAAGTCCTCTTTGATAGTCACTCTTCTTCTTGTCTCCTCTTCCACTTCGACCTTTATATCATCACCGAGATCTTATCATTGTCTTCATACTGAGATCTCCTTTACTGTGAGATCTTGTTGTCATATAACTGAGGCCTTCCTTATTGAGATTGTCTTCTGCATTTTGTCATCGAATTCAGAGAAATCTGAACTCCTCTTAATTGTGATCCTATTCATACATCAGAGAGATCCAAACTGTATCCTCCTTGGATCACTGAACTGTAGTCTTCTCTAGCATCAGATTGGAATATATATGTCCTTGTTTGAGTTGTTGTAGTACCGAAACCTTCACTCAGAAAATCTGAACTTCTGTTTTTTTTGTGATAAGCCCAAACCAAATCCTTGTTGTCCCTTCCTTATCTATCCGAGCTTCTTCCTCAACATCCGAACTTATTACTGTTCTGTTCATCCGAATTTTAGAGAGAGATGCGAAAAATGAACTATGTAAATGCGAAGATCCCACTTGCCTATTTATAGTGGTTGTCTTATAAATAAGCCAACCTGTATTTATAAGGGTTGTGTCTTAAAAAGTGAGCCGACATGAGTGTTGTTACTCCATCTTGAAGCTGACAAAGAAGAGGTGGACTTGTGCTTGTCGTTGGAGGGCTATTTGACATTCTTTTGACTCATATACATTCTTCATACATGACATTGACTCTATATGATCTTTATGACAAATCCTAAAGCTCTCAATTAGAGCTTATCTAAAAATAAAACCTCTTGCTCATGAAACCCATGAAGCAAGGCATAATAGTAATTTTATTTTTCTTCTTTACGTCATTTACAAAAATCACAGTTACATGTCATTATGAAGACCAAACCTAGTTATAATTTTCCAACACAAGGAAAGCAAGAAGCCCAAAAGATATTTAGGGTATGAAACATATATGACAAACTTAATAGAAGCAAAGCCATCCACTTTTGAAGAAGTTGTCAATCATCAAGAATGGAAAGATGCCATGAATGAAGAGTATCAATCGATAATGAAGAATGGGGTATGGGATATCGTACCCAGGCCCAAAGACAAGTTTGTTGTGACTTCCAAATGGCTTTATAAAATCAAACATGCGACAAATGGAAGTATTGACAAATATAAGGCAAGATTTGTAGCTAAATGCTTCTCTCAACAAGAAGGCATCAATTATGAAGAGACATTTGCTCTAACATCAAGGTATACAACTATACAATCATTGGTCTCTTTGGCAACATCGATGGGATGGAATATATAACAAATGGATATCAAGACTACATTCCTAAATGGCACAATTGATGAGGAAGTCTATATAGAGCAACCCTTGGGATTTGAAGTCGAGGATAGAGAGGCATATGTTTGCAAATTGAAGAAAGCATTATATGGCCTTAAGCAGGCACCAAGGGCATGGTATGCAAAGATGGATGCATACCTACAAAGATTGGGTTTCACAAAGAGTTATGTTGATCCAAATCTCTACATCAAGGTTGTAAAAGGTGAACCTGTGATTATTCTTTTGTATGTGGATGGTCTTCTCTTCACAGGTGTAGAAGGCCAAATCCAAGAATGCAAGAAGCAGCTAGCGACAGAATTCGATATGAAGGATCTTGTGTTGATGCACTACTATTTGGAACTAAAAGTTTGGTAGGGACATGATGAGATCTATTTAGGTCAAGGGAAGTATATGATCAAGATGTTGAAGAGGTTTGACATGATGGATTACAAACCAATGACAACCTCGATGATCACAAACTTGAAAAGACTAAGGAGTTCTTAATCAAGCCTAGTGGATCTAACTAAGTATAGACAATTGATTGGCTCACTAATGTACTTGGTGAATACTCGACCAAACATATGTTTTGCAGTGAATGTTCTTAGTCAATTCCAAGTGGATCCAAAGCATGATCATTGGATAGCAGCGAAACACATTTTGAGATATTTGCAAGGAACAATCCACTACTGCCTGAAATATGAAAGGAGGAATGATGTCCACTTGATTGGATATACAGATTTCGACTGGGGAGGCAGTGAGCAAAATGGAAGAAGCACTACAGGAGGATGTTTTACTTTGGGATCCTCCATGGTCTCATGGATGAGCAGGAAGCAAGAATCAGTTGCTTTGGGTAGTGCTGAGGTCGAATATATTGCAGCCTTTGAAGTAGGCGAAGAAGCTATCTGGTTGACGAAGTTGTTTTACGACTTATTTGAAGGACCAATGGACACTACAGTGATACATTGTGATAACACCAGTTGTATAAGATTATCTGAAGACCCAGTGTTTCATGGCAAGACAAAGCATATAAACAAGTATCACTACATTCAGAAGTCGGTACAAGATGGTGTGTTGCAGCTACAGTATATCTCTACCAATGAGTAGGTAGCTGACATATTAACAAAATATTTTCCTAATAAGAAGCTTGTTTATTTGAGTAACAAGCTTGATTTGGTTGATATATCCTCCCTAGTTGAGAGTGAGAGATAGACACACCATTCTTGTATTCACTTGGGAAGACATAATGGAGGATTGGGTAAACATCTAAGATCGATACTCTTTGAGGATGAGTTAGGGCATCCAAGATAAGAGCAGTTGAGGATCGATATTCTCTGAGGACTAGCTATCCAAGACAAGAATAGTCCAAAGAAGGACATACTCCCCGAGTAGGGTATGTGCCTTGAGAGAGAATGATGATGGTGTCTATAAATCATTGGTCTCATCAGCATTGTGCTCTGATTTTGTGGAGAGATAGAGTTGTTAGTCAAGGATTTGCTATGTGAAAATGTTGGTTGTTATGATGCTAAACAGATGGGTTACCAATCCGACTCTTCTTATGAGATCTCTTCAGATTGAGAATGTCCATGTACCATTTATGAATACCTCCCTAGTTAAGAGGGTGTTGAAAGATGTGTAACTAAGTTCGGTCTTCCTAAATATGAAATGTATTTTTTGATTCATGTATTATGTCAAAAGAAAGAAAAATTATTTATTATTATTGTTGAAGAATGGGTTTCATGCTCAAGGTGTTTTATTTTAGAGGTCAAGCACCCATTGAGTGCTTCTAGGGTGTGTCCTAGGTCAAGAAGTCAAAAGAGTCATTGTCATAAGTTGAAGACCCCATCAGGCACATTGTAACTTGTGAAGAAAATTATTGTTTTCATTAAAAGTGTCAAAATACCCTTCAAGACCAAGTTGGCTAGCAACTGGGAGGTCGACCTATATTGAGGAGCCACGACCACCTTGAGAAGCCTATAAAAAGGAGGAAGCTCGACCTCCTTGAGACACATTCGTCACTCACTCATCCAAGTGAATAAGAAGAGCAAGAGGGCTAGCGAAGAAGGAAGAGGACAAAGAAGATTGTTTATGGGCTAATTTTCTCTCACACGTGTGAAGAAGTGAAGCTGGGGTTTGTTGCTTCAAGGTCGAAATTCTCTCTCTACTAGAGGAGTACCAAATCTTCTAGAAGAAGGGCCTACTACATCACCTTCTAGCCCTAGACAAGGAAGCAAGGCAAGCAAAGCTGTTGGGAGGCCTTGAAAGGCTAATTTCGCTTACACGTGTGGATGCAGTTGTAGTTGCAAAGGGTCGAAAATTCCAGACCTGCAATGTGGTTTATTCGGTATTTGTCGTAGCAAATAAATTGTTAAATTAATTAACAATCAGAAGAATACTTTTCAGTTGTTGCAATAGGATTTCAGAATTGATATTTTAACACGACACCTTGCTTCTAAAGCAAGCAAGCCCATAATTTGAGTCTCTCCTGTGAATGGGCTCTTGAAATCACTATCTATCCCATTATTGACTTACCATTCATAGTGATTTCCCTCATACAGTCCATAAAGAGCAGGGGACATCGACTGAGGTGACAACGGGTCCTTGTCACATTGTTGCCACTTGATTTAGTAGTTGCCCCTTTGGAACCCCTCCTAAGAGCCCTGTTAGATTGAGCGGTAACAGGGCCTCTACAACTTATTCTTGTGCTTCGATGACCCGATTTTTTCTCTCAGCCCTGTGACACTCTACGTCTTTTTGACCCAACATCGTCTCCTCTCTATGTCGTTGTTCAATGCACCTCCTAGACCCAGTTCTCAGCTTGTCCTACACCTCGATCCCTATCTTGGCACTACCAATCGATCCCTAACTTGACGTTGCGTGCTCTGGCCCTTCACTCGCATTGCATCTTGTTTGTCGGCTATGGCCGCTTCGATAACTATCTCTCGATGTTCGAATGGCCTACAGTTTGTTAATGTCTTGAGCCTGTGCTTGTGTTTGGCTCGGAACTACTCGGCCAACTAAACTCCTGCATTGATGTCGTTGCTTCTTTGGTGAACCCATGAGAACCATCAAAGTCACTGGACACCAGATCGACCCCGCTACAGATCTTCAACGTAAATTTAAATCCGCCTCTGTGCCATATCTGCCTTTACGTGTTTTATGTTGTTTCTCAACCATACTCGCACAACTCGCCTTTGTATCCAGTCGTGCTCTTCCCCCCACCTAGTCGACGTTCTTGAACCCCTAACATTCTTGACCTCGCTTTGTCACGTGGTTTCTCTACTACGGCTAGCAAGTCAGTCGGCCTGGAAGTTACCAGCTATCATGGCGATGGCTGCTCTGACAGCTGGTGGGCTCAAGCCAATCGGTCACCCACCTTTTCTTTTGTATGACCCCTTGCCCGACCTGATCGCCAAGAGTTTCGATGTTGTTCCATCATTGAGTGGTGACTGATCTTATATGTCTGGTTTGCGCTCGCCCCGACTGTTCCTGTTGGTGGCTAGACCTTCCTTCGTCCGCGTAAACCACAAACAACTTCGTCTCCTTGTGCCCAACTCAATTTTCTCTATGAAAAATCTCATCGCTTTGATACCATGTTAAATTTCCTCGAACTCTAGCACCTGGCAATAAATCTCAGACAAACACTTGCACAATTTATCAATTTATGCGCGACTAAGCTCTTAATGAAAAATGCACTGCGGAAACACACTAAAATAATCATCACACATTGGACACATGGTATAGCGTGGAAAAACCATGTTAAAATTTGGCAGCTTAGGGATGAATTTCTCCTAGAAAAAATCATATATTTTAGTTATGTTTAAACCACCTATAATAAAATCTCATTTCCTCTGTTCCATATCTGCCTTTACGCATTTTATGTTGTTTCTCAACCATACTCGCACAACTCGCCTTCGTATCCAGTCCTGCTCTTCGCCCCCTAGTCGACGTTCTCGGCCCCTTGCATTCATGACCTCCCTTTGTCAGGTGGTTTCTCTGCTACTACTAGCAGGTCGGTTGGCCTGGCAATTACCAACTAACATGGCGACGGCTGCTTCAACGGCTGGTGGGCTCAAGCTAGTCGGTCGCCCACCTTTTATTTTTTATGACCTCTTGCCCAACTTGATCACCAAGAGTTTCAATGTTGTTCCTTTGTTGAGTGGCGACCGATCTTATATGCCTGGTTCGTGCTCGCCCCAACTGTTCCTGTTGGTGGTTGGACCTTCCTTTGTCCACGTAAACCACAGACAACTTCGTCTCCTTGTGCCCAACTCAATTTTCTCAATGCAAAATCTCATCGCTCTGATACCATATTAAATTTCCTTGAACCTTAGCACCTAGAAATAAATCTCAAACAAACACTTGCACGATTTATCAATTTATTCACGACTAAGTTCTTAATCAAAAATGCACTGCGGAAACACACAAAAATAATCATCACACATTGGACACATGGTATAGCCTAGAAAACCCATGTTAAAATTTGGCAGCTTCGGGATGAATTTCTCTTAGCAAAAATCATATCTTTTAGTTCTGTTTGAACCACCTATAATAAAATCTCATTTCTAACAATTCTAATATGACTTTCCAAATATAGTAAGTCACATCTCAGTTTTGAAGTGACTTTCCAAAAATAGAAAGTCATGTCTAAACGATCAAGGATGATCTCGACATATGGAATCCACTTTAAAATCAAATAATCATGATTATACAAGTCATGAATTAATATTTTATTCTTACTAGTCTTATTATAATTATGATACTAACGAATTCTCAATAGTCTCGTGAAATAAGTCAATTAAATTGAAAATCTCTTGGCAAATCGAACCTCTCTCTTGAAATAAAATAGTAACTCCACACTTAAGAGAATGTAACTCTCCCTCACTAATTCGATGTATGGAAAAATTCTAACTCCTCATTCAATGCACTTGTAACTCCCTCTTTCAATTCAAATTATAACTCTCACCAAATATTCTCTCATGTCTAAGTGTAATTCTCTCTCTCCCTAATTCGAATTGTAACTCCTTAGGACAAGTGTATCTCTCTCTTTGTTCTTGAGATGAGTTACATTTCTCCTCGAGTAACTCCTCCCTCATGGAATTAAACTATCTTATCGTTGGCTCAAGGCATGAATTCATTTTGTAACTCCCCTCCTTTCTCAGCTATTTAAGCAAGAGCAAGTAAGAATTGAGAGTAGCATGTTCAATGTGAAGAAGGAGACCAAGTGTTGAGTGTGTGCAAGAGAAGTAGCAAGTGAAGGGAAAGCGCAAGGGAAGTGTTGGAGCAAGTGTATGAGGAGATATTCAAACAAAGAGCAAAATCACTTCAGTTGCAAGTTGATCAGATATTGATGACTTTATTCATTCTCATTCTCTCTCTCTCTGTAATTTGTTGAACAATGTGAAAATTCTATCACTGCAGCGACTGATTTATTTTTCCTACTTATTCCACAATAAGTTATTTATGAAATTACTTCCATAAACATTAAAATAAACACTGCTGCAAATATCACACCATAATACAAAAACAAACATATGCACAAGCATTAACACATTGACACAAATATTTTGGATAACAGTCCCCGGAAAAACCCAATGTGGGAAAACCAGTGCAGCAAGGGAGGATTTTATTATTCAGCAATTCTTCAATACAACAGAGTGCCAAACTGGCTTACCCATAGAGAGAAATAATTCTCCAGCGCTTCTCCCAATCCCAGCGTCAGCCTGGCTGCCCTCTGTGTGGCTCTCAAACCCTCTGCGTCAGCCCCTGCTTGACTATGTCAGCCTTGGGCCTCTCTGCGTCACCCCAGGTAAGTAAAGCTAGTGACTGCGCAGTCTTCTGCTGCCTCTGCATCTGATTGAAAAGCCCTGCGTCTGCCTCTCCTGCCTCAGCGCTGATTTTCAGTGGCTGATCCGGCCTCTCTGCTCCGTACTTTCTGCCTCCTGACTGCTCACCAGACCACTGGTTCAATTTCTCAGCTAACCCCACTCCAGAAATTGAACTAACTGGTCTCCCTCGGTGTGTTCTCCAAGTGACCCTCAAGCCTCTTCTTATACTTTTTTCGTTGATAAATCAACGGCCGAGATTAAGTCCCTAATCAACGGCTAAGATAAGATTTGGCTTGATCCATGACTTTTGGACTATTCTAAGTTCTAACACAGTTTTATATTAATTCACATGAATATTTTATTATCCCTAAGTTTAGACTTAGGGACTTCATTAAAAATATTAATTATTTTCATATCTCTCAAACTATTTAGAATCTGCCCAAACCCTTTTTGGGTGTTGGAGATCTCATATGCCTTAGCCTCTCCACCAATTTTCGTGGCTAGAGCACATCCGATGCTACCCCAAATCAACACTCCCTCTTAGCGAGGATTGTGCTCTAGTAATACTCCTCACTGAGTATCACCCTGATCATCTGGCATCGATCCCTGCGATGATGCTAAGCCTCTCTACCCAACATCCTCTGCACTGATGCATCCTGTACCTCTGCCCATGGCTCTGCTACTGCCACTGCTGCATCTGTACAACAACTCCCTCTACATCCGTGCTTTTCCTAGTCCTTTCTCCCAACACTGCATCCGCATTGCAACTCCCTTTGCATCCTTGTTGTTATCACTCCCATTTATGCTACTGAAACGGGTTCTTTACCATCCCCATCTTTTCCCTGATGTAAACAAACTTTGTCCTTCCAAAGGCCATGGTGAGGATGTCCACCACCTGTTGTCCTATAGGAGTGTAGCTCAACTATACAGCTCCTCATTGGACACAGTCCTTGACAAAGTGACACCGGATATCAATATGCTTCAACCTATCATGAAACACTGGATTCTCAAAGAGCTTGATGCAACTTTGATTATCGCACATGATCCTGGTTGCCTCCATATTCCTTCTGAATAGGTTCACAAGTAGTTTTCTAAGCCATATGGCCTCACACGAAGCTGTGTTTGCCGCCATATATTCTGCCTCAAATGAGCTCAGAGCCACGGACTTTTGTTTCCTACTGCACCAGGAGGTCATTCCTAATCCAATGTTGAAACAGTACCCAGAGGTACTTTTCCGATCCACTGAACTTCCTGCCCAATCTGCATCAGTAAATCCACTCAATCTAATATCCTTACTCCTGGTGTACAAGAGTCCATAATTGATTGTTCCCTATAAATACCTGAGAACATGTTTGGTTGTTGCCCAGTGCACCCTCTTCGGTTCCACCATGAACTGACTGAGGGTGTTGACAGCGTAGCAAATGTCTGGCCTGGTATTGACCAAATACATCAGGGACCCTATGAGCTGCCTGTATAGGGTGGGATCGACATCCTTGTCTTCTGATGCATCAATCTTCTTCCAGTTGGTGATCATTGGCGTAGCAATAGGTCGACAGTCCTCCATCCCGAATCCTTTCAGGATTTATGTAGCATACATCCCTTGCCCAAGGAAGATTTCTCCCTTCTGCTGCCAAACTTCCAACCCTAGAAAGTAGTGCATTCCTCCCAAATCCTTCATATCGAATTATGTGGCTAGATTCTTCTTGCAGTCCCCAATGAGTCTGGTTGATCCTGTCAGAAAGAGATTATCCACATACAATACTAAGATTAGCGACTCGTTCTCTACAACCAGATAGTAGAGATTCGGATCCGCGTCACTCTTGACAAACCCCATCTTTTGCAAGTAGCCATCTATTCGACCATACCATGCGCTTGGTGCCTATTTCAGCCCATACAAGGATTTCTTCAATCTGCATACTTGAGACTTCTTCTCATGAGTTTCAAAGCCCTCTGGTTGTTCAATGTATACCTCCTCTTCTATTACTTCGTTCAGAAATGTCGTTTTGATATCCATCTGATGGATCTCCCATCCCATCTGGGCTGCAAGAGATAACATGATCCTAATAGATGTATACCTGGCTACCGGGGCAAAGGTCTCCTCATAGTCAATCCCTTCCTTTTGAGCATACCCCTTAGCCACAAACTTGGCCTTGTATTTCTCAACACTGTCGTCTGCAGCGTATTTGATCTTGTAGATCCATCTTAAACCTACCACTGATCTATCTTGAGGTCTTGGCACCACCTCCCAAACATCGTTTACCATTATGGAGTTGTATTCCTCTACCATCGCATCTAGCCAAACCTGATGTTGAGCTGCCTCCTTGAAACTGGCAAACTCTCCATCCTGAGCTACTAATGCCTGATATCTATCTAGTTATTTTCGCTCCCTCTTATTGTTTCTTGGCGCACTGATAAAGTCCTCTACATCTCACAGAATCTGACAAAGTTCCTTGCTAGTTCTTCCTCTGCCAGCAGGTGCTTCTGTTTGCTCCTTCTCTTCATCCTGGTAATCTTCCTGTCCCAAGGAAAGATTCCTTACTTATGTTGGTTGAAGAGGCTTAACCAACGGCTCCTCTTTTGACTACTCCTTGGAAGGCATCTCGCGAGATCTTCTGAAAGCCCTATCCTCCATGAACTTTACATCTCGTCATACTACTACCTTCCTGCTCCCTAGAAGATAGATTCTGTATGCCTTAGCATTCTCGCTATATCCTACCAGATATCCCTTTTCCGCAGTCTGATCCAGCTTCTTCCTCTTTTCTTCGGGTATGCGGCAATATGCTAGACTCCCAAATATCCTGAAATGACTGACTTCAGGTGTCTTCCCTGTGAAGACTTTCTCTAGAGTAATCTTTCCCACTGCCCGATGAGGAGTCCTGTTCTGAACATAGACTGTTGTGTTGCATGCTTCTACCCACAAGAATTTTGGCATATCCTGATCATACATCATGGCCCTAGTTGCTTCTACAATAGTCCTGTTCTTTCTTTCTGCTACCCCATTCTGCTCTAGATTATATGGAGTTGTCCACTCCCTTTTGATGCCCTCCTTAGCGCAAAAATCAGTGAAGTCCTTATCGACATATTCTCCACCATTATCTGAGTACAAAACTTTTATTTTCTTCCTAGTCAGATTCTCCACCAGAGCCTTGAACTCCTTGAATCGACCCTTGGTTTTTAGAAAATAAATCCAAGTTTTCCTTGAGTGGTCATCAATGAAGGTAAGGAAATACTCGGCACCACTGAGAGCTTTGACGGACATAGGTCCGCAGATATCAGAGTGTATCAATCCTAGTACACTCTTGGCCCTGTGTTTGCTCCTAGGAAATGTTGCCTTGGCATACTTTCCTAGAGCACATCCCTTGCATACATCATCTCGTTCCGTACTCAAATCCGGAACTCCTGTTACAGTGCTCCTGAGAATTCTCAGAGCTCCATGGTGCAAGTGACCCATTCTTCTGTGCCATAGTTCGTTCAAGTCCTTGTCTCCATCACTGCCTATTAGTGCCATTGGTGATTCTAGTTGCAATCTATACAACCGATTACTTTTGATCCCGATCTGCACTTTCTTTTTCCAGCTCGGGTGTTTGGCGTATAACTTCTCCTTGATGAAGTAGACATCATAGCCCTTGCCTTGTAGTTGTGACACAGAAAGTAAGTTCATCCCCAATCCTAGTACATGCAGCACATTTGTAGCACGGAACTGTTCTCTTGATTCTATTTGAAAAACTATGTTACCCTTCCCTACTGGAGTACACTTTGACTTGTTCCCCCATGGTGATCTGAAAGTTCATCTTCTCTTCTCGATATTCTGAGAAACACTCCTTGATTCCCATCATATGCCATGAAGCTCCACTGTCTATATACCATACTTCTGATAATGCAGCACTAGTCATACACGCTACTTCTTCTTCATGCCTAGAAGACAACATAGAGAAATCAAAATTTCTTTCTCTTGTGCAATCTTCTGAAAATATGTGTGAGTCCCCTGACGTGGATGCCTCTGCATCGTGGTCTCGACCCATAACTGATTTTCCCTTTCTGTCTCTAATTACTCCCTCTGATACCATGTGAAAATTCTATCACTGCAACAACTAATTTATTTTTCCTACTTATTCCACAATAAGTTATTTATGAAATTACTTCAATAAACATTAAAATAAATAATGTTGCAGATATCACACCATAATACAGAAACAAACATATGCACAAGCATTAACACATTGACACAGATATTTTGGACAACAGTCCCCGGAAAAACCCAATGTGGGAAAACCGGTGCAGCAAGGGAGGATTTTATTATTCAACAATTCTTTTGTACAACAAGGTGCCAAACTAGCTTACCCACAGAGAGAAATAATTCTCCAGCACTTCTCCCAATCCCAGCGTCAGCCTGGCTGACCTCTGCGTGGCTCTCAAACCCTCTGCGTCAGCCCCTACTTGACTACGTCGGCTCTGGGCCTCTCTGCGTCACCCAGGCAGGCCCAGCTAGTGACTGTGCAGTCCTCTGTTGCCTTTGCGTCTGCCTGAAAAGCCCTGTGTCTACCTCTCCTACCTCAACGCTGATCTCCAGTGGCTGATCCCACCTCTCTGCTCCGTACTTGCTGCCTCCTGACTGCTCACCAGACCACTGGTTCAATTTCTCACCTAACCCCACTCCAGAAATTGAACTGACTAGTCCCCCTCAGTGTGTTCTCCAAATGACCCTCAAGCCTCTTCTTATACTTTTCTCGTTGATAAATCAACAGCCGAGATTGAGTCCCTAATCAACGACTAAGATAAGATCTGGCTTGATCCATGACTTTTGGACTATTCTAACACAGTTTTATATTAATTCACATTAATATTTTATTTTCCCTAAGTTTAGACTTAGGGACTTCATTAAAAATATTAATTATTTTAATATCTCCCAAATTGTTTAAAATCTGCCCAAACCCTTTCTGGGTATTGGAGATCTCATGTGCCTTAGCCTCTCCAATTTTTGTGGCTAGAGCACATCCAATGCTACCCGAAATCAACAAACAATTGAAGAAATCTAATAGAAGAAGAATCATTTAGGTTTTGCCCTGGTCATTGGACCTAAATCTCAGTGTTTGTTGTCTTTGGTCATCTTCATATGATCCTTAAGTTTATGTTCTATCTACAATTGTTGATCTGAAAAGTTTTGAAGAAGAAATCTGCATTCTAAATAATTGTAGCAACATTGGGCATTTAGTTTTCCGCAAAGTACTTTCAAGTCTCAGGGTAGAACATTCAGTTTTCTGCAAAGTACATTTAGTTTTTTGAAAAGCATTCAACTTTTTGCAAAATACATTTAGTTTTATGCATAGAACTTTCAATTTTCTACAAAGAATTTTTAAGTTTCTACATAGAACTTTCAGATTTTAAAATGGTATCAGAGCCTTGGTGAAAACAAGTCCAAGGAAACCAAAGATCATCTAAAGAGACCCCACTTGCTACCAAAGTTATCTGATCAACATCACTTCGTACTATTTCAAGGTAGAGAAGTTGAATGATGCTTCAAACTTTGGTCTATGGAAAGCAAGGCTAGATATCACTCTTGAAGAACACAAATTTTTGGAGTATGTTGAAGGCATAGTAGCTAATCCACTAGAGAATTCAAGTGTTGTTGTCAAATCCAAACATAAAAAGGGTGAAATTCAAGCTAGAAAAATTATCTTTGATTCTCTTAGTGATCATCTCATTACTTATGTTTCTGGTTTGAAGAAAGCTAAAGAAATGTATGACAAACTAATTGGCATGTTTGCAATTAGTAACTTGAACCAAATTATTGCTTTGAAGAATCAGTTGAAGGACATCAAGATGAACAAAGGAGAGACGGTTCAAGCATACTTCCTGAGAATGACCAAAATCAGGAATCAACTGTCAACAATTGGTGAAGTTGTACCCGACAAATAAATAGTGTTGATTGCGCTTGGAGGTCTTTCTCCTATTTGGGAGACTTTTATCACCACCATCAGCAATATCAACACTATTCCCACATTTGATGAGCTCTTGAGAAAGTGTATTCAAGAGGAGGCCAAAATGATCTCCAGAGGGAGAATTTCACATCATGAAGAAGGAGAACCTACTGCATTTTCAGCCTATGACAAGAGAAAGAAAGGTAATAAAGGCTCTCATCATTTTTCAAAGAAATTTGCTTTCAAATCAAATGATTCCTTTAAAGGGAATCTAGACATGTCAAAAGTTAGATGCTTTAACTATCAAAAGCATGGTCACTTTGTTGTAACTGTAGAGAAAGAAGAAGAGCAACTAGATTCAAAAACAAATCTGATTATTGAAAAGGCACTTCTGAAAATCAGAGAAAATGGCATCCTAAGAAAAAAAGAAATCCAAGGTATAGAAATAATACAGTGGAAACTCAATCAGATTATTTTCTTGTTTCAGCGCTTTCTAGTTCTTCTTCTGCAGATTCATTTGGTCATTGGTTAGTTGATAGTGGTGCTTCTAAACATTTTACTGGTTACAAAGAAGCACTCTCTAATCTAGTTGCGAGCGAGACTAATTCAAATGTTACCCTTGGAGATAATTCTACTCACTAAGTTAAAGTTATGGTTTAGTTAGATGCTGACAAATCTATTTTTCTGCAAAACGTTTTGTATGTACTTGGTTTGAAAAAGAATCTTGTATCCATATCTGCTCTAGAAGATAAAGAAATGAAAGTTGCTTTTATTAATGGAAAATTTTTAACCTGGCCTTTGAACTCAAGTATGAGAGAAGCCTTCATTCTTGGATCAAGATGTGAAGGGCTTTACAAAGTCAATTGTAAACCCATTCATGCACTGGTCTATGATACCGATCTTTAGTGTGAGTTATGACATAGAAGATTCGTTCACCTAAACTACAAAGCCTCACCTCATGTAAGGAAAATGGTTTCTGGAATGCCTGAGATTAGAATGGATCATGAAGGAGTTTGCCTAGGATGTACAAGTGGAAAGCATGTAAAGGGACCATTCCCTTCAACCATAACAAAAACTAGTCAGGTACTTCAACTCATATATTCTAATTTATGTGGACCTATGCTTGTTACTTCTCTTCGTGGCTACTTGTATTCAATGTTTTAAAACTCCGACTCGATCTCGACTCGGTTGACTCGATTATTGTAAAAAAATACATTAAATATTTTTTTTATAAAAAAGCATAATTTTAAAGATTTGCATTCATGTTTCCAAACACACGGCATTAGAATATAGATAGAAGACAACATATGATCAAAGTAGGCTCATGAATATATCCATTATAGCAAAATGGCACCCAGTGCACTGTCCAATACATACATGATGATGATATAGAGATCAAAACAAAAACACGTAACCAAGGAGGCTCCAAATGGTGTTATCCTCCAAAATAGATTGTAAGTCATCAAGGAACTAATACAAGGGTCCAAGAGTGTTCCTCACTCCAAGAAAGTCCCAAAGTGCATGTGTACATCTTCAAAAGGTGCATCCTCCACTATGATGTCATCTAGGAGAGACCCTATGTCACCCTTTTCAAGCATGTGAGTGACATGGCACCCCTAAGGGTAAGCAGTGGCATCAAAGAAGGATGTGCTAGCCCTCCTAAGTCATCTCAATGATAACCATCCTCATCTGTGCTTTGGAAGAATGCACCATCCACCAAAATAGGGTCAAGGCCAGCCAGGGGGCATCTTCAGTCCATTTGGGCATATCATCAAATAGTACAACATCCAAGCTTTTAAGTTTAGTGTTTTAGCATTTGGAGGCTCATCAAGGGGTGTAGCATCATGTGGAATCAACTCAAGGCTCGATGCTCCTCTTTGGAGGGCCAAAGTTGGGGCCACAAAGTCAAGTTTGCTTTAATAAAGGGGCAAAGAACCTATTGGAAGGTTTTGAAGAAGAATGAAGCTATCCCTTAAGGAATCTCTACTACATATGTGATACCACCTAAACAAACCTCTCAAGATCAAGCGAAATAAACTTAATTAGGGACAAAAAACCATTAAAGTATCATAATGAAAACTTTGGAGTCCCCCAAAAGCAAAAAAATAAAAAATAAAATCGTTGTTTTTTAGTTCACGGGCCACTGTCATCCAACCCGGCCGAGCTGGCCGGGTTATTACCGAGCCAGCCGATTTGTTAGACAAGCCGGTCGGCTCGGTAATAACCCAGTCGACCGAACCGGTTCACTCACCGAGTCAACCCGGTGAAGCCTTGACTCAGACCAACTCAGCTGAATCGGTTCCGAGCCGGCCGAATCTTAAAACACTGCTTGTATTTCATGATTTTTGTTGATGATTTTTCTTGCAAGTCATGGATATTCTCTTTGAAAAAAAAAGGGGAAACATTTGACATGTTCAGAGATTTCAAGGCTCTTATTCAAAATCAAACTGGAAAGTTGATCAAAGCTTTCAAATCTAATAATGGGGGAGAGTTTACCTCCAATGACTTTAATGATCTTTGCAAAGACGTTGGAATATAGAAAGAAACCATTGTGTCGTACAATCCACAACAAAATTGTGTGGCTGAGAAGATGAACAGAACCATTATAGAAGTGATTAGAGCCATGCTGCATGATCAAAAGCTACCAAAGTTTTTGTGGGGAGAAACTGCAAATATTGTTGTTTATGTGCAAAATAGAACTCCTCATCGGGCCTTAGACAATAAGACTCCTGAAGAAGTCTCCACTGGTGAAAGTCCTGGAGTGAGTCATTTGAGAATCTTTGGTTGTCCTGTGTACTTCCATGTGCCGAAAGAGAAAAGGAACAAACTGGAATTTATGTACCTGGTCAAAGAACTATAGAGTTTAGCATAGACATAACATTTGATGAAGATGCAGGTCTTGGAAAAACAAGAGACTCTCCTCTTCCTGCCATTTCTGAAAGACAAGTTGTTAATGAAAAAGAAATTGCCTCTGAATCTGAACCAGAACCTGAGAATGAACTTGTTGATAATCCCATGGGTTCCATGGATCCTCTAAATCCTTCACTACATGATCCTCCTACCAAAAAGAAACCACCATGGCTGCGAGATACCTTGCAAGATGTTGAGCATCATGCTGCCCCAAGAGCAACGTTCAAAGAAAGAAAGAAGCCAAGCCGATTTCAAAGGTATGTTGTTGCCATGAGCAACATCATTCAGGCAAAATCATGCAACTTTGAAGATGTTGCAAAAGAACAAGTCTGGAAAGATGCCATGACTGAAGAATACGAGTCCATCGTCCAAAATGATGTCTGGGAAGTGGTTCCTAGACCTTAAGGTAAATCTATCGTCACTTCCAAATGGTTGTTTAAGATTAAACATGGTGTAGATGGTAGTATTGAAAAATATAAGTCTAGATTTGTAGCTAGAGGTTTTTCTCAGAAAAAGGGAATAGATTATGATGAGATTTTTGTGCCTGTAGCTCGATATACTACTATTCGATCTATTGTTGCCTTAGCTGCTAACCAGGGATGGACTCTTCACCAAATGGACGTGAAAATTGCTTTCTTACATGGCTTCCTCAAGGAAGAGGTATTTGTGGAACAACCACAAGGATTTGAAGAATATGACAGGGAAACCCATGTATGCAGACTGAAGAAAGCCTTATATGGGCTGCAGCTAGCTCCAAGAGCTTGGTATGCTTGCATTGATAGCTTCTTGATGAAGCTTGGTTTCACCAGAAGCAGTGCAGACCCAAACCTCTACTTCAAGATTGTCCAAGATATACCTTTGATTTTGGTATTGTACATTGATGATTTATTCTTGACAGGAGGAAAACCTCTTATCCTCCAGTGTAAGAGAGAGTTAACTTCTGAATTTGAAATGAAAGACGTTGGTTTGATGCATTAGTTTCTAGGTCTAGAGGTCTGGAAAAAACCTGGTGAAATTTATCTTTCTCAAGAAAAATATGTTTTTAAGCTTCTTGAAAAATTTTCTATGGTAGAATGTAAGTCCATGCATACTCCTATGGAAATGAATTTTAAGAAATTATGTGGCGAAGCTGCAGAACATAATTTGGCAAATCCCACAAAGTATAGACAACTCATCGGTGCTTTGATGTTTTTGGTAAACACTAGGCCTGACATACGCTTTGTTGTAAGCACTTTAAGTCAACATATGATTGATCCCTTTCATGCCCATTGGATTGTTGCAAAACATGTACCTAGATACTTGCATGGAACTGTCAATCTAGGATTGAAATACACTGCTAAAAATATAAGACTTCATGGATATACAGATGTTGATTGGGCTGGTAACTCTGCTGATAGAAAGAGCACTTTTGGGCGTTGCTTTAGATTGGGATCTGCCATGATCTCTTGGATGAGCAGGAAGAAAAAGTTTGTTGTACTGAGTATAACTGATGTTGAGTACATTGCTGCTAGCATGGCTAGTTGTGAGGCGGTTTGGTTAAGAAAGATTTTTTGGGAACTATTTGAGCCAGTTCCAAACACAACAGTTATATATTGTGACAATAAGAGTGGGATTTGCCTTGCAGAAAATCATGTGTTTCATGACAAATCAAAACATATTGAAATCAAATATCACTATATCCAGGATATGGTGCGGAGAGGAGTAGTGAGGCTCCATCACATCTCCATTGATGATCAGATAGCTGACATTCTTACTGAGCCCTTACTGAAAGGAAAGTTCTTCGTTTTTAGAGAGCAGCTTGGACTTATGGACATGATCCTTCTAGGTGTTGAAGAATGTAACTAGTGTCGGTCTTCATAATTATATTTGAGTCATGATGTAATGTAATTATCAAAAGAAAGAAAAATAATTTTTTATTATTGAGAAATTGACTTATTAAAGCATGGGTTTCATGCTTGGGTCAATTATTTATAGGTCATAGCCTCCATTGCAGGCTTCTAGGGTTTATGTCAAGTGTCCTTGTCCATGTCATAATGTAAAAGACCCTTATTGGGCTTCTCTTGTTAAGAAAGAAATTTATTTTATTATATTTTAGGTCTTCTAGGCCTCCTCCACCAAGTCAGCCTAACTAAGGGGTAAAAACACCTATATAAAGGCAAGTCGAAATTTCAGAAGTACAAGAAAGTCAAATTTCAAAAGTGCAGGCACATTGAGAACTACAAGTAGACTGAAAAGTGCAGGCAGACCGAGAAGTGCAAACAGACCGAAAAGTGCAAGCAGGCCAAAAAATTTCAGAAGTGCGGGCAGGTCCGAAATTCTGAAAAAGCTGGGGTCGAAATTTTTGGGTTGTTGTTGGGCTATAGTGGCTGAACAGAAGGAGAATATCGAAATTTTCTACATCATCTTGGAAGGCTAACTTCGTGGAGGAGGAAGCTTTGTTGGTCTAAGGTCTTGGTCTATCTCATTTTGAATATACTGAAGGAAACATTTTTTACTGAGTTTTCCCCAATATAGGGGTTTTAGCCCTGGCTGAGCGCCTACATTTGGTGTCCATGATCTTCATGTTTTTGTCTAGATAATTGCTTGATGACAAGAAGGTAAGGGAAAAAGTTAAAACATAAAGAAGTTAATAAAAACATAATAATATCACAAGTAATTATCAACATAAGAAAATATTTCTGCCTTTCTGATTTTCTAACACCGAGAAGCGATCACAATTGATCGAAAACACTGAGCTGCCTTTCCCCCTTTCAGAGCTCACAGGATTAGGGAATGATGCCAGAAATCTCCCGAGGATGAGGGACCTCTTGTGTAGTGTGTGCCATAAGAGTAGGCCTCAGTATGCATTTGACCCATAGTCTGGGATGTGGGAAGAGCCACCTATCTGGCCAATAGGTGTAGTGAGACTTGTCTATGTGACTTGTCTAGGATGCAGGTGTTCCACCACTTGACGTTTAATGAAACTTGGTTGTGTTTGATTCTTGTCTGTGTGACTTGTTTGAGTCTTGTCTATGTGATGTATGTGTTCTATCACTTAATTTTTGAGATGAAAATTGGTTGAATGTAATCCTTGTCTATGTGACATGTAATGATCATTTCCTTTCTAAATTTGTGTCAAGTGGTTGATTTATCTTTAGATAGAAAATTCGTTGTTACATATGTTACAGAACAAAGTTTAACTAAAATGAATGAAAGAGATCAGAAGAAACAAAGATCTTTGATGCAGAAAGAAATTCCTCCCTAGCTGAGAGGGAGTGTTAAAATTTGGCAGCTCAGGGATGAATTTCTCCTAGAAGAAATCATATCTTTCAGTTTTGTTTGAACCACCTATAATAAAATTTCATTTCTAACAATTCTAATATGACTTTCCAAAACTAGTAAGTCACATCTCAATTTGGAAGTGATTTTCCAAAAATAGATAGTCATGTCTAAATGATCAAGGGTGATCTCGACATATGGAATCCACTTTACAATCAAATCAATCATGATTATATAAGTCAAGAATTAATATGTTATCCTTACTAGTATTATTATTATTATTATTATGATACCATTATTTATAAAATAGTCTAAAATCATTCACTTTCAATGGATTAATAAAAATGAATTCTCGATAGTTTCATGAAATAAGTCAATTAAATTGAGAATCTCTTACTTGGCAAATCGAACCTCTCTCTTGGAATAAAATAGTAACTCCACACTTAAGAAAATGTACCTCTCCCTCACTAATTCTATGTATGGAAAAAGTGTAACTCCTCCTCATTAAATGCACTTGTCAGTTCCTCACTCAATTTGAAGTAACTCTCACCAATATTCTCTCATGTCTAAGTGTAACTCTCTCTCTCCCTAATTCGAATTGTAACTCCTTAAGACAAGTGTACCTCTCTCTATTCTTGGGATGAGTTACACTTCTCCTTAACTAACTCCTCCCTCCTGGAATTCAATTCTCCTATTGTTGGTTCAAGGCATGAATTCATTTTGTAACTACTCTCCTTTCTCATGTATTTAAGCAAGAGCAAGTAAGATTTGAGAGTAGGATGTTCACTGTGAAGAAGGAGAGCAAGTGTTGAAAGTGTGCAAGAGAAGTGTGAGAGCAAATTAAGAACAAGAGCAAGGGAAGAGCCGGAGCAAGTGTAAGAGATCTTCAAGCAAAGAGCAAGAGCACTTCAACTGCAAGTTGATCAAACATTGGTGATTTTATTCATTCTCATTCTCTCTCTCTGTGTGTACTCTGTTAAACAATTGAAGAAATATAATAGAAAAAGAATCATTTGGGTTTTTCCCTGGTCATTGGACCTAAATCTCAATCTCATATTTGTGCTTGGCTGTCTTCTTATGATCCTTAAGTTTATGTTCTATCTACAATGGTTGATCTGAAAAATTTTGAAGAAGAAATCTGCATTCTAAGTAATTGTAATAGTATTGAACATTTAGTTTTCTGCTAAGTACATTTAGCTTTCTGCAAAGTACATTCATTTTTCTGCATAGAACTTTCAAGTTTTTGCAAATAATTTTTAAGTTTCTACATAGAACTTTTATATTTTAACAACCCACAAACGGGAAAACCAACAAACTTGTTTTATCAAGAACGTGGGCTCCTGTACTAGGGATAATGACCCATCAGAGGAAAGACACAAACAGTTGAGTCGCTTCCTACTTTTCCCTATCTACCCCTTGCTCCATTCCTCAAACCCTTGCCCGACCTGGCACACTGGAGTATCACACTCCTACTCCTAAGGTTAGTGTCGTTGTATGGTGTCTTCACCTCTCTCTCAGATCTCCTTTTATAACCTTTTAATGAGTAAAACCCTAACCCTAGATCTCAGTGGTCAAGATTAAATCATGCCATCTCAAGATCAACGATTGTGACTTAATCTCTCATTGACATCACGTAAATCACTTAAGTGACCCAACTTTATAATAAAGTCACTTTTAATCATTAAATACAAAAGGTACTTTATAAAATCACTTTGCAAAGTTTATTATCTAGAGAGGTAACCTTCCACAAGGTACAACTCTATGCCATTGTGGAAGCCTTACAAGCTACACAATCCAACTTTTAGAATGAGTCAAAATGATAAGGTTTAACCCTAAGATATACTAACCATTAAATTTGACTAAATAAACACCAAGTTAGGAAATAAATTAGCTTTGAATGAAGGTAACATCGAATGTAGGACTTCAAACCTGGTGATCTATATCGATTAATCAGAGGACTTGAATCGTAGATCATAAATTAAA
Source organism: Pinus tabuliformis (assembly GCA_031772625.1). Lineage (NCBI taxonomy): Eukaryota > Viridiplantae > Streptophyta > Pinopsida > Pinales > Pinaceae > Pinus > Pinus tabuliformis. The sequence goes on along the minus strand of CM062817.1, from coordinate 989,072,039 downwards.
TAAGGGGAAAAGGGAAAAACTTTAAAGAAAGAGAGTTTATATATTTTAACATTTTGGGTGGTTAGAAACAACAAAGGCCAATGGGCATGTAATATCTTTCTTCCCCTCTAAAGGCTTCCTCACAAATGTGCAAAAGTTTCCTCCCACATAGAGTTGAGAGGAAAGCATCAACCTAAAATCAAATAGATTAAAGTCTCCTAAAGAGGGTTAAACCAATAGAAGTAAATAACCTAATTAAGCAAAGGTTTCTTTAGATAATCAACTAGTAATGAGACAAAGTCTAAGATGGCATTCCTCTCAAATACAAATTTTATCTAAAGAAATTTCAAAGGTGCCAAGAGATACAAAATAAATCCTTACCTTTTTGACATATTCAGCATCTACCAAATTTTTTACTGTTGGCTATTTGATTTCCCTTGTGAACTATGAAAAAGTTCACATAATGAAAGAAAATTGCCAAAAATGAGTGATAGGCAAGATTCTTTTTATTCTCCAAGGAATTGAAATGAAGAAGACTACCTCCTTATATGGAATGGAGTTCTTCATTTTCTATAGCAGGTGGTCTCAAAAACCATGGGCCTTTATACCACGAGATCTCAAACCATGAGCCATTTACAACAATGAATATTCATCCTCATAATTCTTAATGACAAGATTATTTTACAATCAAGTATTTCAAAATGCCCTTAAAAAGTGGGTGCAATACAAATCAACAGGCCATAAGATATGCCCCTTCCTCAAATTAATGTTTTCATTGGCCATGTGTACAAAGTGGATGTCGGGACCAATCTTCTTTGATGTTCGAGCTGACGTGTCCAAGTGGATGGTTGCTGTGGCAGTCTTCTTTGAAATGAACATTGAAATCTTCAATTGGAGTGGTGATTTTATCCCCTTTGTGAGCAGTTAGCTGATTTAAATTTTAAACCTTAATAGTTCCTCCCAACATACATAAATAAAGTTTAATTTACTAATTGGCCTAAGTTTACTTACGAAATACAATCATAAACCCCTATACATGACATCAACCATTAGGACAAAGTATGTTTCCAAGGGGACTAAACAAAGGCATGCTAAGTGAGGACTTATGGTAGGGAATAAAAAGGGGAACCTTCATGACATGACCCTCAAGTTAGAGAGGTGTTGGTCTTCAATGATTTACGTATACCTTTGAGAGGGAGGGAGCTTTGCCATTCCTCGGCTTCATTTTCATTATCCACTTTTTTGTTTATTCAAGTGTTTAGTTCATCGAACATGCCCCTTTTATTTAGATGTGCTTTAGACAAGCAGGGATAAAGGGACAACCTCATAATGAGGTGCCATTGATTCAAGACTCATTGTTTTAATTTGATTTTTCTTTTCACCTCTTTGACCCTTTGGATATTTGCGCCAAGAGGCGTTCTACAACTTCGTATGGGGAATATGTTGTAGTGTCTGTAAAATGACACATTAGATCAAAGATAATTAAAAAGTAATAAAATAATCAGTCAATTCAATTTGTTATGTTGTAATTTTGATTTTATTAATAAAATTACAAATAATTTTTTTCGATAAAAAATCATAATATGCATATCAATTAAAATAAGTTTAAATAATTATTCTTCTTATTCATAACCATGATATATTGAAACATATAAAAACTTAATAAATTTAACTTATAAACATCCAATATTAATAAAATTATAAATATTTTTTTTCGATAGAAAATCAAAATATGCATATCAATTAAAATAAGTTTAAATAATAATTATTCTTATGCATAACCATGATATATCAAAACATATAAAAACTTAATAAATTTAACTTATAAACATCCAATAAAAATAAGAATATCTCTATCTATAAAAATGTGAATACATATAAATATAAATATAAATAATACCTATAAATGAACATCCATTTTATAATGATTCATGTTTGTAACCACTATATTTAAGAACTTCATATTTAAATTTAATTAATAAGCATATAAAAACCTCTCTCTCTCTCTCTCTCTCTCTCTCTCTCTCTCTCTCTCTCTCTATATATATATATATATATATATATATTAATTGCTATGCCTGTCACATTAAAAATTTAGATTAAAAAAATAATATAACATATCAGAGAAAAATGCCAGGCACATGTGCAATTATATGTATTATCAAGGTTTTTAATAAAATTAAAAATAAGAATATTTCTATATATAGAGATGTGAAATTTATATAAATATAAATAATGATATGTTTATATAATTAATAAACATATAAAAAGTCCCAATGGTTAGCTCAGTTGGTCGAGGTCTCGTCGTTAAAGCACCTCTGCTATTGAGAGGTCACGGGCTCAATTCTCTCGACACTCTCGAGGTCAAGCTTGCTAAAATCTGAAAGTTCTACGAAGAAATTTTTAAAAAAATTGCAGAAACTTGAAAGTTTTATGCAGTAAACTAAATGTACTTGCAGAAAATTGAATGTATTTTGTAGAAAACTGAATGGAACTGAATGTACTTTGCAGAAAATTGAATGTTCTATGTTGTTACAATTACTTAGAATGCATATTTCTTCTTCACAACTTTTCAAATCAACAATTGTAGATAGAACATAAACTTAAGGATCATATGAAGACAACCAAACACAAATATGAGACACTGAGATTTTTGGTCCAATGACCAAGGCAAAACCCCTCAAAGGGGAAAACCCAAATGATTATTCTTCTATTAGATTTATTCAATTGTTCAACAGAGTACAAAAAGAGAAAGAATGAGAATGAATAAAGTCACCAATGTCTGATCAACTTGCAGTTGAAGTGCACTTGCTCTTTGCTTGAAGATCTCCTCCTTCTCTTGATCAGATCATGTCCTTCAGACTTGCTCTAGCTCTTCCCAGAGTACAGAAAGAGAGAGAATGAGAATTAATAAAGTCACCAATGTCTGATCAACTTGCAGTTGAAGTGCACTTGCTCTTTGCTTGAAGATCTCCTCCTTCTCTTGATCAAATCATGTCCTTCACACTTGCTCTAGCTCTTCCCTTGCTCTTGCTCTTCACTAGCTCTCACACTTCTCTTGCACACACTCAACACTTGTTCTCCTTCTTCACAATGAACATGCTACTCTCAACTCTCACTTGCTCTTGCTTAAATATATGAGAAAAGAGAGGAGTTACAAAATGAATTCATGCTTGTGAAAATTTTATCTATCATAGCAACTAGAAAAAATTTTCCTAATTGTTAATTTATTTAACAATTTATTTGCAATTTGCTATGGCAAATACCAAATAATTCACACTGTGATTTTCACGAATAAATACAATGGAAGAAAAATAGCACTGGAAACTGAGAAAATCTAGCACACACACACAAAAATGACACTTTTTTTTTTTTTTAAGTCAATGGAAAAAACCCAACTTGGGAAAATCAGTGCAGTAGCTGAGGGCTTTTTTATTATGCAGCAGTGAAATTCCGAATACAATCTGTTAATGTCTATCAGTCCTGCCAGTCACCAGTGATCAAATGTGCTCTTTCAAAGTTTTTGTTAGGGTCCTAGGTCAAGTTTTTTATGGTTTTAGTAGGTCTTCAAATAAAAAACTTTGATCATTGGTTGGTGTGTCTAGGTCAGTGCTACTCCCTTCAGCATTCATGGTTATCATTATTCATCATGGTCATGTCATTTTTCAAGTGTTATAGGTCATGGATAAGTCAAATAATCATATAGGTCTTGGTCTAGGTCATCACTTGTAATTGTCATCATTATGTCAGTTTTAAGCTTAAAAAAGGCCATGTTTATGGTCTTGAGTCCACACATAAGGGAGTTAGCATCTTAGGAGGCATATGAAATAAAGGTAAAGGTACTACTTTAGCTTATAAAATTATTACTACAAAACACATCACTTTGGTTTCAAAATGGAGGATGATGTCATGCCATGACATATACAAAAGGTGAAATTTACTCTTATAAAGACCATAAGCATTTCTATTGCTCATTCCATTGGCATTGAGCACTAACACATCAGCAAAGGTCATCCAATCACATTCAACACCGAATTGCAGCTTCAAAAGGCGTTTTCTACAGTTTGCTACGTTTTCACTCCCAGAAGCAAGGATTTCATCTACAGGGGTTTTCTGGGGCTAGTAAAGGTTTCATCAGCTGATTGACAGGTTAGTTGAAGCTATTTCCATCTTCTTTCATCAGTTTTTTTCATCGTTTCAGTGGTCCAAACCTCCCACAATCTCCACGCTGCGTTTTGGTGGGTGAAGCTCCATATTTCGAAATTGCAAACAATTACTTAGTTCCTTACCTATCCTACCCTTCCTCATACCCAAATACACTCCCCACAACCTTCATTACCCTTCCTCACTCATTTCCCTAACCCCTAGGCCTAACCCTAGTCTCCACACTGCATTTTTGGCAGTTTTAGGGTTAGGATTGTGTTTAAATTCCCTACAACAATCCCTTCACTATTTTCATCATTTTTCACCTCCCTAAACTTCCTAACACATCTCCCTACCTCCCCAATTTTTCTTACCCACATATCTCTTCCCTAACCCCTTCATTCCCTCACCTAAATATACTAATCCCAATCCCCTGCTCCCTCTAAAAAACTATGTTTTCCCATCTCTGTGGTTGGGGTTTTTGCTTTGCAATTGTGAACAATGGAGGGAGGAAAGAAGCCATACAACAAAGGAGGTCAGGTGTCAAGGTTTGAGCCACTTGACACCAAAGAATTGAGGTCTTCAGCATTTGCCAGACAATGTTTCCAAAAGGTGGGTTGTTTAGGGTTTCATGAGCAAATTCAACAAGTAGGATATCATGCCAAGTTAACCAGTGTTTTTGACACAAAACCTTAGGAGTGATAAGGTCAACATTGCAAGGTTCAACTTCATCATTTCAACTGAGGCAATAACTATAGATAAAGGAGACCAAATGAGTGAGCCATCTACACCTTTGGAGCAGCAAGACATTAACAAATCCATTGAACAAGATTTTGAGAAAAATAGGGAGTATTGGTTGGATAAAGTTAATTGCCACTTGGAGAAGCTCCTTAAAAGGGCCAACAGGGCCACCAACTTGCAAAGGCACATGGCTAGACATTATTACACCAGAAACAGGGTTTCCCAAATCAGAATTCAAAACTTGAAGAGAAAACTAAGGGAAACCCTAATTCAGCAAAACAAGGGGGACAAGCTTGAGTTGTTGGTTGAGGCTTCACTCATAGCTTGAAGAATCATTACCTAGCTCCAAGGAACAAATTTCAAACACTTTGAACAAATTTTGGAATTTTTTGAAGATTTTGGGAATTTTGGAAATTTTACATAGTTTTTGGGCAGAAAAGGTAGCGTGTCCCACACTACGTTTTTGTTGGAGGCCTCCAAATCATGAAAATTTTGCATTTTTGGATTCCTTATGACCTGCACATTAAAGTTATGTAACCGGAGATCCATGTCAGCAACTTTTGCTAGGTCAAAAAGTCAAAAAGGTACCAAAAAAACACCTTTCTACCATGTTTTTCAGAGGCACGCTACGTTTTTGGAGTAGCTGTGGGAGAAATGGTTTTTGGAGGTCTAGAAGCAGTCTTTTTCAGTGCTTGAAGATTCTATGGTGTAGTAGACAGGCAAAGATTTCTCCAACATTTTTCAGATCTTGATTTGGAGCTCGAGAACCCCTCCAAAAGTCACTTACAAGCAGCACGCTACGTTTTCTCCAGGCACGCTATGTTTTCAGGGAATTCGCTACGTTTTTGCCTAGAACTCATTTTTCTCAGTTTGCTCAATCCAGTTCGACTTTTGCTGATGTAATTTGTCATTTTAGGGGTTGTGATGATGCATTGAGGTGTAATTATGTTTTACAAAGTAAATAGGTTCATGCTTGTATAGGTTCTTATGGTCAAATGAATCAGTTTTGCACCAAATTGGGAGTTGGTTTCTAACCTCCCTAGTCTTAGGTATGGTTGGAGATATTCTTGTAAGCAGTTCCTTGAATGTTGGATTCGACCCCTGAGAGGGGGAAACTGATATTTTGATCTATATGTAACCCAATCTAAGTTAGAGAAAGGGTTGGACATCAGTGAGTGGAACTCTTGTAGCTTGTACTTCATCACTTTTTATAGGAAATCAAAGGACAATTGCAGCTATTATTCAGGAATTCTTGTGTTGTGAGTTTGTGATAATGTTTTCTCTCTGTTATAGTTTTATATGAATGATAATTTCATCTTCTTTCCATATCTATGCTTTTCAATGATTTTCCTAAGAGGTTTTAAACAAAATTCTTAAGTTTAAGCTTTGTTTTGTTAGGAACTTCATGTTTATGTTACCTATCTTCTAATAAATGAATTCATGCTTGCCATGCTCATTTTGAATCTTTTCTTTTCCACCCTACACTACATTGACAAAACCCCAAAGTATCACAAAGGCATACCTACCCTGCTCCTTTATATCTCTTGCAACTGAAACCTTTGATCTTTTGACCTAGTTCCCTGATTTTCACTCCTAATCCAGCGAAACCATAAATTTCAAAACCCTTGAGCTGAACATATCTAGCATAATATCTTTTTCCCACTCTAGTCATATTTGGTTGTGAGCTTTATAGAGAGAGCCTTCTCTGGCTTAGCAGGGCTAGCTGTTGAACCCTAAGTGGTTTGAGGTTACCTCCATCGATCTCCTTTCAGCCTTGGGATATTGTGGAGGATAACACAATCTATGGACGCCCAATTGGCAATTCAAACAGCAAGAAAATCTGGAAAAACTTATTTAAAGGAATTTCCCTTCTTCCACAAGAAAACTCGGCACAAGTTCCCTTCAGAAAATTCGTCATCCTGGACCCTCTGCACAGTGCTTGCATAGACCCTTGGACGTCTAAGCCTGGAACTGCCTCTGATGAAGTCGTTATGCATGTCTCTGCTGAAGAAATTGATTCTCCAACCCTATGGAAGAATTTCCTGGCCTCTAGAAGCTGAATCAATTTTTCCTCTAGCCATATCAAATTGCTTTTCTGAAACAACTGCACAATCCTCTGCGCTGCCTCACTGGGAATAACTTGGCCTCCTTATTGTTGCCTCTCCGGATCTGGTTAAATTCCTACGGATCACTATCTCTGCTTCCTCACTAAAGCTCGAACTCTCCTACAACTGGCTGCTGCTACTCTAGAAAATCGAATTCTCCAAATGACTCTGGTGTATTCTCCAAGTGCCCACCAACTTCTTCTTATAATCCTTTGTTGGAGCACCAATGGCCAAAATTAAAACTTAATCAAGGGTTAGGATCATCTTGAAGTCGATCCCTGTGAGTTTCTAGACTATTCTCACCTTGGCTTAATTAATTTTGATTAACTAACTAGTTTTCCGAAGTTTAGACTTAGGAAACATTAAAAAATAGGTTAATAATCTAATTAAGTCATCTCTAGGTGGAATTTCCATAAACGATTTTTGGGTTTTGGAAATCTCATGCATTCTAACCTATCCACCACATTTCGTGGCTAGAGCACATTCGATGCTACAGAAAATAACACTCTCTCTTAGGGAGGATTGTCTTCTCCCTAGTGTTGTACATCCTACCACAGCACCCTGTCTTTGTATCACCTTCTGTCACGCTGTTGATGTCTGGCCATACTGCCCACCAACCACTGTGCAATTCTAATGTTGCATATGTGTTTATGCTGACACTACCATATTGTTGCCCAGGGTTGCGGAGGAGCGCCACCCCCCTATGAATCAACTCCAATTTCGCGCTCTGCTCGGGAGCGCGCTCTCGAAATCGCTCCCTTTAAAAAAATTCGCTCCCTAGTTTTGAGGGAGCGATTAGGGGAGTGGTCAGGAGTGATTACTCCTTGACCGCTCCCCTGCGCTCCGGGAGCGATTTTTTAACAAAGGGAGCCGTCGTGGAGCAATCGCTCCCGACCGCTGCTCCTCTTAAAAAACACTCCCATCGGCGTCGAAAAAGGTCGCGTGGCTGAGAGAGAGAGGCGACGACCGACGACGGAGAGGGAGGAGCAAAGGGAGGGAAGGGGAGGAGGAAAGGGAGGGAAGGGGAGGGGGAAAACGATAAAAATACCTTCTCCCCTCCCATTTTCCACCCATTAAAGAGAGCAAGAGAGGGTTTGGTGCATGGAGAGAGCAAGAGAGAGGAGCTTGTAGAGAGCAAGAGGGAGGAGCTTGAGGAGCTTGTAAGGGAGATTGGAGCTTGGGATTGAAGGCCAAAGAGGTAGGATATACACTCTAATCTAGCATATTTTTTTTTTATGTTCATTGCTAAATAAAATACAATAAAAATCTCTATTTCCCATTCCCATTCCTCCATTTTTTGCAGACTCAAAACATCAAAGTTTAAACATCATGGCTATATGGCTTGGCATTTTCTTCTTCTTGGTTCCTTTTTTGGTTATTATGGTGTTGGAGAGTAGAAGGAGGAGGGTTGATCATGATGAAGAAGTCAGTTATAGTAGATTTGATGAAAACCTTGGAGAGGAGTACCTTGGTGAGGAGGAAGAGAGTGGACATGATGAGGCCCCAAAAACTAAACAAGACCAAACCCCATTGTGAAAATATGTTTCTAGGCCTGAAGGAGGGAAAGGGGGTGGAACCACTAAAGTTACATGCCCCCATTGCAACACAACTTACACAGGTTCATACACCCGTGCAAGAAGGGACCTCTATGGAAAAAGACCATGGGATGAAAATAAACCAATAGGAATCAAAACTTGTGTAAGTGTGTCAGCAACAGATAGAGGCAAATACATAAGGGAAGAGGAGGAAGCCTAATACAAATCTAAAAAATCAAAGGGTTTCTTTAAACATAGCTCACAATCACATGCACAAAGAACTCCTTCAACATCCTCCCATGGTAGTGGATATGGAGGCACAAGAACAAACATCTCTTTAAGGGATAGAACCATATCAAATTTCCTTGATGAAGGGTGTAGGAATGATGTGGATTCAAAAATGTATCGGTTTCTCTATGCACGTGGGATACCATTCAATGTTCTTCGCTCACCTTATTGGCATGAAATGGTTTCTACCATAAATGATGCCCCCAAAGGAAACAAGAGCCCTTGGTATTACAAGGCTAGAACCGTTGGAATTGATCATGAAAAAGCAAAAACATCACATTCTTTGAGTAGAATGACAAATTCTTGGACTGTGTTAGGGTCCTATAAATTTTATAGGATGAGTTGTTGCTGTACCTGATTATTTAGGTTTGAGAGATGTAAATAATGATTCATTTCTGATAAAAGGTTGATCATAACATTTGGATCCTAAATATCTTGGCTAGTCATCATTAGTGTTGTCAACTCAAGGTACTAGTACTAAAATTGACACCTAATCACCTCTACTATCCCCTCATCAAAGTTTTCCCTCCCCTTTCACTTCACTCATCCTATTCACTTATTCCATATCCCCTCATTATTGCCCATCAATCACTCCTCATACATACTCTTCCCCCTCATTTCCTTTCCCAAACTCATTCCACATCCCTCATTTCCCAAAGGAGAAATCAAGCAGTGCATCGCAGCAAAGAAAGGAGAGTGATTTCCACAGTTTCAAACCCTCATCGTTGTTGACTGTGCAAACCCTAACTGCATAAAGCTTCCTTGGCATCGTGGTGCCTCCTCGGCAAAAAAATTTCAAGTTTTTTGAACACCTCACCATCCACAGGTTCATCCCTTCAAAACCCATGTTTCAGTTTTTTCCAGAATGCCCTCCTTATATGAAAACCATCAAAAAAAATTGAATATGACTGCGCAAAGACAGAGCATCTGAGAAATTCGAATTTTCACTCTTATTTCTTATTTGATTCCTCCTGTGCATCACCAAACCGTAAGGATGTTGTGGAGGAAAAACTACCAGTTGTAGCAAAGTTTGGTGCCTTGAAGGTAGTTAGTAGATAATTTTGACCATGACTGCGTTTTCACTGTGCAAAGTCTGAAATGGTGTTTTTTGCAAGTTTATCAGTTTAGGAATGTGTTTCAGAGCTACATCAGCAAAATCACACCTCCTTCCATCCATGGATCTATAGTAGTGGTCAACAGGCCTCTTCAAAAACCAAATTTGGCACTTGACTGCACTTTGACTGCGCAAAAATATCAGACATTTCTCTGTTTGGGTCATCATTTTGAAAACTGTTTTGTGGACAACCAGAGTTGAATTTTGGGAAACCAGAGGAGGTTTTTGTTCCTAAGACACCAAAGTACAATAACCTATCTCACTTTTTACATAGGTCATACAGTTTGAAAGCTATGGGGGTAACTTTAAGACCCATTTTTACAGTTTTTCAAAGAAAATTGACATGACAGTCAGCCTAGTCATTGTCAAGATTTCGAATTTTTTGAAAGAAAAGGTGGAATATGAAGCAGTTGAGAGATGGAGGCATGTAATAGGATGTATTAGGTGAATGTATTAGCATTAAGTATCATCTATCTAGTGTTTTAAAATAGTTTTGGTTTAATAAATGCAGCCCCTGTTTTTCTGCATTTTAGTTTTAGGTTCATTGAACCTGTCCTTTGATATTTTGAAGAGGAATTCAGTCACTTTAGTGATAATTTCGAATTCCTATTATATGTAAGAATGAAAAACAAATGGGGTTAGTTATTAGATATTTCTGTTACTCAAGATATTTTGGAAATACTCACCTATACATACTTCAAACTTTGATGCATTATGGATTGGAACTTGTGGAGAAGAAAGACTCTTTGATGTAAAGCAGCTCACGGAGCCTCATTTGATCCAACTTCAGTAATACGGTTGCAGCAATTACAAGATTCTCGTGTCACTCAAGCTGGTGAAGTGCATTTACCTTTGTATCTTTGTTTTTCATATGTTATTCATTGATTCTGGATTATTCTAAGAAGTAAACGAACAGAATTTGTTGCAAAATACACTCTACTTCTGGCTTAGTAATAATATTAATGTTTTCTACTTGATGATTAGTATCGGAATTCTTAACTGCTCTGGTATAATCTGATTCCCTCATATTTTCTTCCAAGTCACATATTAACCTTAAGAATCCAGCAAAGGTGCCTACCCTGCCTTGTAAGGTTGCATATAAAACCTATCTTCGATTGAACCCAACCCGTGACTCCATTGCCCAATGGCTTATTTTACCAGTTTCAACCCAACCCAATTCTAAAAATCCAAACCTGAACTTAATAGCTAGCCTAATATTATTCAGAAGAACATAGTTAAATCGGATCGATAGATCCCTCTCTGGAGTTGGAAGGGCTAGATTCCCAACTCCCAAAGTGGTTTTGTGGTTACCACTGCAGCTATTTCACAGCCTTATTAAATTACAGAGTGATAACATCATGACGACCATACTGGGGAAGAACGGTTTAATCTTCCTCAGGAAAGAGTATCAAGTTTTAGATCTGGTTGTTGAGGGTGGACAACAGTCAGACATATGAAGGTTGAATCGGTCACTTGGTGACTCCACTGTTTCAAGTTGATCTAAAGACTCCACTGGCATTAGAATCCAAAAATCAAGATGAGTTCTCAATCTAGAAGGTATGCACCTATGAATCGAGATCATATTCTAGGATTTCCAAATCGAATGCCTTGCATAGATTGGCAAACTTATTTACCAAAATTCAAGGATCAGGAAAAAGAGGATGTTGCTCTACACTTGGTCAAGTTTCACATGCATGTACGTAGGTTAAAAATTCATTTTCCTGAAGATTGCCTGATGAAGATGTTTATGGCAACTTTGGAGGGAAATGCAAGATCTTGGTATGAAAATTTGCCTATTGCTAGTATATGTTCTTTAAAGCATTTTCATATTGTTTTTTATGAGGAATACAAAGAAGATTATCCATCTTTGTTGCTGGTTCAAAACTGTTGTGATCATTTTGAAAGCTTTATTCAATATCTGGAAGGTTACTATGAAGATGATCAGTTCATGGACAAAGAGATACTAGAAGCTTTGGATGAAAATCATTTTCAACATCATGAACAAAAAGTAGAAGCCTTGCTTGAATTGTCTTCCCTTTAGGAAGAAACAGATGATGTATGTTGTCCAGATGTTCATGAAGATTCCCCACGGGAAACAATTCTTGCAGCAACACAACAAACTGATCAGCCAAAGGTTAAGGAAGAAATTCAGCAGCCTGAACCTGATCAAGAAGAGGAGAGCAGTAAAAATGCAGGTTATTTCAGACCCTGTGGATGAGCACATTAGCACTATGTTGACGATGCTGGACCCGCCAACATGTCAGGGGATCTCCCCGGTAAGAAGTCCCAATTAGACCTCAGACCATTTGGTGTAGGAGTCCCAGCAATGGGTCGTACGGTATTGCCTTGACCGCGGTTTCGCACAGAGGCAAGTAAGATGTCCTTGTTGGTAGCAAGGGTGTGATAGCTGCGGCGAGTCAAGGAAGGTGCATGAACGGTTCTAACACATGGAAAGTGGGGTGAGTGCGCCCCTTGGAAACCTGTAATAGTACTCGACTTGGAAGGGAACACACGAGCAAAGATGCATCACCAGCTGGAAAGCAAGTTAGCGAGCAATCCAAAGTGATGTTTAAACCAACAACACGTTTGCAACAAGATTCATACAATTGCATACAAAATAGTTCATACACAAATGCATAAGTTAAATAACATACATTGCTAAAGCAGCCAAAATATTCCAACTAAAATAACAACATATGCATGAAAACGTGATGGCTTTATTATATTAAGAAGTGTAAGTTCCAATCATACAATACATCCATGTCCAACCATTAGCCCCGATAGCGGAATGTTACAATCACAACCGCTTGCTCCTCCAAAGAGATATACTAGCTCTGCGCAGTGGAGAACCCAAGGCTCGTTACAATACTGTCCAACCTTCTCTAAGCTACTCCTATTGGAAGCTTTGCTAACCAAAAGCCTATACAATGAGTTATGAGGGACTATATATAGCAAAGGGTGTGGTGGCCCTTGACATTCCCCTTTGTGACAGTTCAACTACTCTCATGACTCTTCATCTACTCTATGACTGTTACATCCAACTATCGACACTCTCACTTACACTTGACAAGACATTACATACAATCTACATATGTACCCATGTGAGACAAAATAGGCTTGAGCAAGCCATGCAAGACATCACTATGACTCAAATAACTGTTGGAAGACCAGCTCTTCAACATCCGCATGGTGGTTGACAGTAGCGAACTGATGCCAAGCTCAGTAGTCCTCGATGGTGTCTCTGTACTCTAAGGTGACATCTTTCTGGAAACGAACCCTTGCCTCCATCGCATCCGGGTACACTGCTCAGGCTCTTCTGTCCAACTCGTCTGATAGCATGCGCATCATTGTCTTGAGTGCAGTCGGACCAGCCACATACTTGTGCATGGTGTCTACATTGATCACCAAGTTTGGGCTGGTGGCTATGCGCATCAACTTGTCAAAGTACAAATCAAGCTCCAATCAGACCTATGCCTTTGTCTTCGCCTGGGTGAGTGTCCCAATAGATGGGATCGCATGTGCGCGCACAACAACATCATACTCTTGAATACCCGTGCATGGGAAGCCTGTAGACTAGTGATGAGTTGCAAGAGATATTCATATTTCCGGATCTGACTCCAGATGCGTACCTTCAGCTTGACCGCTCTGGGCTTCATCATCTTAGGCAAGTGTAACGGGGCCCCCTTGTATCTTATTGTCCATGTTTGCATGTAATCAACAGCAGCATGCACGTTCAACAAGATACCTGCTAAACTAGCACATCGTAGTTGCCAATTGTTGAGATGGACAACTGCCTTATGCACGGTACCAAACTTGGAATACAATGCCTGCATGACTGTGTCAAGGAACAACACTTCATCTAGTATTGCCTTCTGTTAGAGTCGGTCTAGTAGCCCTCCACCAGAGATCAAAACTCTTTGCATTTCATAATTAGGTGTCTCATCAGTGTGATCATGTTGCATCCCGTTAGGCATGCCATAACCCTGGTGGAGAAGCTTATGTCTTTTATTCCCCTCTTGTTTGGCACTGTTGGATCATGTTTTCTTGAGTAAATAAAATCTTCACAAGGTCATTTCCCTGTTTTAAATGTCAAGGTCTTAGGTCTAGGGTTGAGTCAAGCTTTGTCTTGAGATGTCATAAAGGACCAGCAGGCCAGAGGGATGTCCGTCATAAAGCGTCATTTTAATAACTCTTATCATTGTACAGCTAATTTTTACCTTGTTTTCAAAAACCCTGTTTTTGAAGACAAAGGTCATTATATCTCATTTTTGTAAAAATATGTAAAAAGTTCAAATTCTCCGAAAGTTGGCATGCAGCCTTGGTCTCCTTTGCCAAGACATCTCAGAAGCTATCCCTGCAAAAATTTTCAAGAGAAATCATCATTTCAACCAATTTATTTTGAAAAAAGGAAACCAGAAGTCAGCAGCAATTAATTCAAAAAAGTGTCATTTCAAAAACATTATAAAGTGGGTTTTGGGCAAATTAAATTCAAAAGTGAGCCTATAAAAGCCCCCCCCTCCTCATTGGTAACTCATTTGCCTCTCAACACTTCAAGAGAATACTTGTCAAGTCGATTTCAAAGTTCATTGGGCGAATTGGGAAATTACAGTGGCGCGCTACGCATCAGAGGAGGCGCGCTACGCGTTGGGGGCGCGCTACGCATCAGCGCGCATTTTCCAGTGCAAATTAACTCAGGCGCTACGCGTTGGAGGCGCGCTACGCATCAGGCTGGGCGCGCTACGCGTAGGGTTTCTTGCTCAGGAAATCGCTAGCAAGCCACCAAAAACGACTTCTCTCTCAAAATCTTTTCAGGTAGGCCTCTAATCCATGGTGATTTTGGTTTGGCTAAGATGAATGAGCAATGAACATGCAAAAAATGCCATGCTAATATGGAGTAAAAGCCCTACCTTGCTGTGTCAAAATTTAAAAATGTAAATGTGCTAGGGTTTCATTGAAATTTGTTGCCCAAGGTTACCCATTTTCCATTCCTCTTTCCCCATATTTTCATCACCATTTTCCTTGACATTTTTCCATGCAAACATATAATTTCCCTATTAAAAATCATTAAAATCCCTAAACCCTACTAATTCCTAAAACCCTATGTAAATTTCCTAAACCCTACTTCCCATTAAAATCCCACAAATTATGATTGTATATGTTCCATGTTCCTTTCCTAAAATTTCCTTTCACATTTGTTTTCCCTAATCCCCTCAATGTTCCCTTTTCCCTAACATTTCCCATGTCTGTTTGTCCCCTTGGTAACAGCATTTAAACAAGTCAAAACAGTAGTTCATTGGGTGCACAGTCAACATTATTTTTCAGTCACTTGCCTCCAAAACCATGTCAGAAACCGAAACAGATTATGAGCAAAGTGATGACCGTGAATCAACACCAGAGGTAGAGGTGCCAAGGAGGCATCACAGGGGTGGTAAAGGTGGTCAGCATGTCAGGGAGGAGCCCACCTCTTTGGCTTATCTACAAGCTTGTCCACTTGCAGTGACAAGTTTCCGATACCAATCATGTTATGAATATTGCGAGAGAATCTCCCAAATTCAACACCACAGGGAATTGGTCTGCTTGTTTGTCCTACATTTGCACAATGGGCATGTGAATCTTGCAGGAGTGGACTTCACATTGTCACCCGAGATTGTTGCTCAAGCAACAGGGATACCCAATATTGGAGAAGAGTGGAACAAGCGCCAGCAGTTGGAAAGATTTCATTATGAGCCATATATCAAACCTGTATATATGAGGCACCTAACTGCTGTTTTTCCCTTCAGATTCTTAAGAGACGAGTATGCACCTTTGATGAGGATCATCATTCGCTATTTCACTTGCGAGGGCAGATTTTCACGTTTATATTCGTACCATATCCGTTTGTTGATGCATTTCACACGGGTACGAATGATGAACATTCCATTCTTCATGTGCCGAAATATAGAGAGGATGGTGCCCTTGGTGCAAAGAAAGAGCCCAGCACAGCAACACAAGAGCATCTATCATTATGCACTGATCAAGATTGTGGTCATGCATCAGTTGGCACAACAGGGTATTCCATGGGAGGATTTCATTTCTCGTGACTTGTTCACAGTGCCACAGCCACCTCCTGAGGTTGTCCGTGATGAGGGAGGGCCTTCACATCAGTTTGACATTCCAGAGCCCGAGCATGTCAGCTCCCCTCCATTTGTTACATATCAGAGAGGCCACAAGGCCTTATTTGCATCTGCACGGCGAGTATTATCTTCACACCAGGTGAAAGGGGTCTCGCCTTCTTCATCAACACAGCGAGTGTTATCTCCACCTCATGTGGAAGGGGCCTCGCTTTCGACAGCAGCACAGGTACCGGAGAGAGGCAAGCAGCCCATGATTGAGGAGGGACTGTCAGGTGATCCAGACATTGACATTATTGACCTTGACATCAGTTCTCTTAGCTCGGAGCTAAAGGAGATCATTCAGCAACAAAAGGCTAAAAATCGCTTGTTGCAGCAGAAGTTGGAAATGGCAAATTGGACAATCACCTACTTAGAGCAGCGCAACAAGCAACTAGAGGATGAGCACACTCTTGATGAGTTGCGGAGGATCCATGAAGACCGCAACTTGGCTCGCAAGAGACCCGGTGATTTGACACCCATTGAGCGAGAGGCTATGCTCATCCGGGTCAATACTCATTTGGAGAAGTTGCTGACCAAGGCAAACAGGGAAAAGGACATGCTCCGACACATGAAGAATCACTATTGGGCTCCAATGCATGTGTGTAAAGCAAGAATGAAGGTACTCAAAGGACGGTTGGCCAAGGCACTAAAACGGAGAAAAAGGCCCGATCCCCTTCATATTTTGGCTGAGGCTTCCTTGAAGGAGCATGGCACTCAATGACACATCTTCAGCTCAAATTTTAGAGAATTTGGAGCAATTTTGGTCCTTTTTGAATTTTTTGGTCAAAAACAGGTTTTTGCCCTCAACGCGTAGCGCGCCGCGCGCTACCCTGAAGATGGGCAAGTCCATTTCTCAAAAACTCAGCATTTTTGGATTTGTCATGACAAATTACAGTTGCTCAGCAATTGCCAAGACATTTCATCAGGTTTTGAGCCCTCAGAAGGTCAAAAAACATGCAAAAAATGACTTTCTGCCACTTTTTGGACACACAGGAAGCAGTCTTGGGAGATTGCAATTTTGGAGGGGCAAATGGACACCAAATTGAGAAATTCCACTTGGGTTGGAAAGTAGACATCCAGACCTTTCCAACAAGCCTACTTTTGCCTCATTTGGATGTCGGGAAGTGCCTCAAAAGTTGGCTCAAAGGCGCGCTACGCGTAGAGAATTGGGGCGCTACGCATCAGGGAAATTTGCCAGATTTTCACCTACAGCTCAGCAAAACGCAGATTTGACTAGTTTTGACTTTTTGGAGTGATTTTTCATCCTCCTTGATGTAATTGATGTAATTTTATGTTGGCATGACACTTTTTAACCTATTCTAGAAGATTCATTCATAAAATGGCAAAAAATTAATGAATGAATTGGTTTCCTAGCTTATAGAGGCAAGTTGTTTTGACTGCCTAGATTGTAGTGCTCAGTTTAGAATTGGTTGAAACAGCTCCTAGTATGATGAGCTCGACCCCTAGAGGCAAGGAAGTGTGTTAGCTTGCCTATATTATGTACTTTCTTAGTCATTTTCATGGTTGGACTCTTGAGGGATAAGCTTCTATAGTATTACACTTTGTATCTCTGCAATTTTGGTAAAGGAAAGACCAGGGTTTTGCAGCCCTCTTTGGGATTCCTGTGGTTACTTGTGTTGATGTGTGCTTCTCTTATGTACTTGAAAGTTTTATTATGTGTATCATTTTCTCACTTTTCCTTCTGCAAATTAGGCAAATGAAGTGATAAGGTAGAATTCATGATTGCTATGCTCTGCCTTTAAGTTTGCTTAATATCAATGTTTTCATCTGTTTAAGGAGAACTCATGGTGATTTCTTGCTCTCCTTAGCTCCTCACCAGTCATTCCTATCCATCCAATTCTTTCAAAGGCATCAAGACAGTCTCCTACCTTGCCCCAAAAAGACCTCTGCAAAAGCTGTGTCCCATCCCCGCACCCAAAATTGCTTTCCCCCTGTTTTCCACCAAAACCCTAAAAATATGAAATCAAACCTTCTCTATCAGTTTACTAGCCTAAAATCAGTGTTCTTTATTGGTTCTCTGCCCTTTGAAGATCTTTGCCGAGATAGACCCGGAGAGAGCCCTCTCCTGTCCTCGTAGGGCTAGCTACGAGGCTAAGTGGTTTGATGTTGCCTTGGATTTTGCCTTCTTCAGCCTGAGGCCAGATTCGAGCGCTAACACCTTCTTCAATTCTGCTCGGGCAGAAGTTGTAACCAATTCTCCTCCCTGCTTGGTCGTCTGTAGCTCCTTAGCCATATGCTCGTTCTCAGCTATCAAGAAGCGAACACTCGAGCTAGTGGCTTCGGCATATGCTTTGGTAGCATCGGCGAATGCTACTAGATGTTTGCGCACGTCAGACATGATCACTCATTCCTCAAACTGCGCAAGAGATGTATGATCACCCGGAGTCGACACTCTGCAAGATTGCACAACTCTATGTTCGGACTCGTCGAATGAAGATGTTGTGCATCTCCCCTTCCGGTTGATCTCCAAGGATCTCAGTGTCTCCTTGGTCGCTTAGGACTTGCTCCTCTTATGGGTGCAGGGACGCTGGTGGGTCGACCTCTTGGTGATGAGGCATGAGGTCGATATCTTGCTTTGACTCTTGTTGCTCCATATATGTATCCATCTGTTGATGTGCTTGCTCTATCTCCTGAGCGAAGTCCTGCTCCTGTGACTGTTCACCACGTCTGCCTGATGCCAGTTGTTCTGATGAGTCTACTACCTGTACGGACGCAGTTTCATTTGTCTGTACATGTTGCGCCCCCTGTTGTACCTGTTCCTGTTGCGCTTCCTTCTCCTATCTGCGTAGCTCCTATTCCTTCCGGAGTTGCTCCTTCAACTCATGCAACTCCTTCTCTGTTTCCTCCATTCTTCATTTTTCTCTCTGCCTTTGTGCGTTCCTCTTGTTGCGTTGTTGCCTCTTCGCCTCTATTGCCAAAGCTGCTTTCTGCACAAGTGGGTCTGCTCGGAACTTGCAGCTTTGCTCTTCCTCCATGTTGTCAACAATCTTCCTCTTGCCCTTGTCACGCATTGGTATGTTTACCTATTTTGCTGCAGCTTCTGGTGCTTTCCGGGATGCTGCTTTGCTACCCATTCCACAGCGAGGCCAACCGGTTCATTGGGCCTGGAGAAGCTATAACAATATCTCCATGGGTCTTCCTCTGCCCAATGACATGCCCCGTGGATCCAATTAAACTGTACTCTCGTGCAGTGGTCTTTCACAAGACAATGCGGGTCATACAGGTTGTAACTTCGGGCATCAAATGGATATTTCTTCATCTCCTCTGCTTCGACATCCGCATGCTTGAAACTCTATATCTCGTATAACCTGATGCGCAACAGAAGAGCAGGCCAAGGTGCCTTCTTATTCCAGTGCAGCCTAGTTAATAATCCTACCGAGATGTGATATGATACTTCCTGCATGACGAGTTTGTCCAAGGAAAACTTCGGTAGAACATATGGAGGCTTCTCTGCGCTGTACATTTGTATGAAGGTGTCAGACGATGAGACATAACAATCAGCAATGTCAATCAGTGCCTCCATCGCTGCCTTCGACATGCAGGGTGGATCATGTTCGAATATCATCTTGTAAACTGGGGTGACAAAATGATCGGACAGCTGTGTGATAACTCTTCTGAAGCTGCATTCAGACAACATCTTACAATAAGTGTTCACAAAGGTCTTCGCCGATGTCCATGCCCACTTCAAGCCCGAGAACTCCTGACGAGCACAGATTACATCCAAGATGTCCAAGATGTAGGCGGACATGTAGATTTCTACTTGCATACCTTTGGGTGGCTGTCGAGCCCTTGTTACCTGTTCCTTCAACTGGTGAGCCAACATGTCGGACCAGTTGCATGCTTTGCCTTCTCTGGCCAGTTGGTCCAACGCGATCACCCAACTCTGTGGGAAGGTTTTCGTGCTTTCTTGGCCATACAGACGACATGCAAAGATGACCAAGTATTGATACGCCTTCTGCAGTATCTTCGTCTTATAGACCTGGTTGGGTGTCATCCTGAATTTAGCCGGCTCCTTCACCCAATTCTTCAAGATATCTCTGGAGTTGGCATTGTTGTTGGGTATGCTGAAGGGAGTCTCCATGGTGATCACGAGCTTCGACATATGATACATCTGTTCATAATCATGTGCCCTGAAGGTAGCAATCTTCGTCCCGCTGACACTGCTCAATGTCATCGTCTCGGGATCAGTGTGCGAGACGATCCAATGTATCATGTCCGCGCATGGGAGCACGGGATACCTGCATGCAATCTAGTACAAGCCGGACTTGTGAATGTTCACATAGACTTGGCAGTCTTCGAGGTCTTCCCCAAATGTGCTTGCAAATGCATCATTGACCTCTTGCCATTTCAGCTTGATGTCCTTGTCTACAATCAACTTGGTGTCTTCATAGATCGGCAAACTTGTAGACACTCGCTCAACTGCTGCTCCAGTTGCACTTCCATTAGTGTCCTTTGATCCTGCTCTCTTGGAGGCCATTCATCATGAACTGCTAAGAGGCGGACGAACACTTGCTAGATCTGGAGACATAGCGACATGCATGGCAAGAAATCTGTTAGCTAAAACCAAAGAAAACTTCAGGAACGACATGCAACATACCTGGGTATTGACTGGCAAGGATTGCACAATTTTTCCTAGGAGGCTAGGAGACTGGCTGCTAGAACTACGCAAAAGGCAGTCTGGGCTATCTGGGAGGCTGGTTGGCTGCTGGAATTGCACAATGCGCAATCCAAACTGGCCTGCTGGCTGCTGGAATTGCGCAATGCACAATTTCAACTGGCAATGGTTGCAGGCCCAATGACTGCATTGCATAATTTTCTGGGCCAACAGTCACTATCCCTCAGAATTGCGCAATGCAAGACTGGAGGACAGTCACTGGGCAGAAATGCGCATTTTCTGAGAGGAAGGCAAAGCCTTCCCTCTCAGGATTGCGCAATGTTGTCTTGGTGAGGCAAAGTCCGGGCCAAGGCTGCCCAGACCCGCTAACGGGAAACTGAAAGCAAATGAGAATGTGTGTTAAGATTAGGTATGTTCTATGCTAGAGCACTTTATTTAAATTTTCACAGTTAGCAATCACATCAGCATTACGATAAACTACAGATAGAACATAAATATAAAACGCAGAAGACAAGCCAAGACAAGAGGACACAAGATATGGCGCGAGCCAGGGACAAACCCCACAATGTGTGGGGAAACCCTTTGATCAAATCTTCTTTTATCTTCAAAGTTCAGCAGAGAAAGAGAGAGAGAGAGAGATAATACATTTACATCAGAAGTCAATACTTAGACTTATCTAGATCTGAGCATAGATCATCTCCTACAATGATGATACATGAGATCAGTTGAAGACATTCTGCTTCAACTGATTCTCCTAGGTGACGGCTTCACCTATCCATTTCGTTTATCTGCTACAACTTACCGTGCAGCACCATCATGCTGCATCATGTCTCATCATGCTGCTCATGATTGACGTGCTGCCCATACATCAAGTTGTCCATGACCTCATACTTCAAGCTGCCCATGTGTCGTGTTGCTTCATGATTTCATCATACTGCCCATACTTATGATTACATTTATCATGATACTGTCCATGCTCCATGTATCATACATCATGCTGCTCATAAGGCTGCCCATCATGCTGCTCATAATGCTGCCCATGCTGACCTTCTATTCCTTCATTATGGAGTTCATACAATTATCAGCCTTAGCTGCTTGCTATGGCTTGCAGCCTAGCAAAGAAACTAGGTTATCCTCCACGTAGTCCCATTAATTGTTGCCCTTCAAAGATGACAGCGTATATGTATGCCCAAATCATACATCATGCTGCCTTGACTGCATCATTTATGCCTGTATATATATATATATATGCTGAACAGCGTGTAGTATAGCCTGCGTATATATATGTTCTGAATGTTGCGATGTGTCATTTCCTCCACTGCAGCTTCATCATGTGACTGCGTTCCATATAACTGTGTTCCACTAACTATGTTTATCCCTAGACTGCGTGTTGCTGAGTTAGGTTAATGCCATGACTGCATTCACCATTGGCTGCGTATGAGTCATGACTCTTCATGTCCTTGTAGAACATTTCTTCATGCTGTGCGTAGTCTCCATTGCTGCATATATGCTAATGCTTCCATGACAGCTTATGGAGTCTTCATTGCTGTGCGTATATGCATTCAATGACAACGTATGGAGTCTTCATTGCTATGCGTAGTCTCCATTGCTGCGTATGTGCTAATGCTTCCATAACAGCGTATGGAGTCTTCATTATTGTGCGTATATGCATTCCATGACAACGTATGATCATGTACAATGTAGGTGGCTCCCAGATCTGCGTATATATATCTTCATTACTGAACAGCGTATCATCAAGTACATCGTAGGTGTCTCCCGGATCAGCGTATATCTGGATCTGCGTATAGGCTCCCAGATCTGCGTATATATATCTTCATTACTGAACAGCGTATCATCATGTACATCGTAGGTGTCTCTCGGATCAGCGTATATCTGGATCTGCGTATAGGCTCCCAAATTCGCAAATATATATCTTCATTACTGAACAATGTATCATCATGTACATCGTAGGTGTCTCTCGGATCAGCGTATATCTGGATCTACGTATATATATATATATCTGGTTACATATTCATATGACCATTCCTCATGACTGCGTATAACGTGGTTCCATATCGCGTATATAACATGAACAACATTGAATATATAACATGAACAGCGTATAGATATATAACATTATGTCTTGCGTTTTCTTCATAATTGCGCTTTATGTCCTCTGTTTACTTATATCCCTGCGCCTTTATTCAAAGATGACTGCATTCTCCATTAGGGCATCGTAGATATTAGGGCACTCCTTTTAGATCTCTTTCTCCATCAAACCCAAAACAGGATGAAGAGAGATTCCGAAAGTGAGTGTGTAGAATGACTTAAAGTCTTCTTCTATTTATACTAAAATGTATATAATGAATAGTCATGACGTTTGGGCTTCTAGAGCCTACATAAGAGCTGGTCGGCTTGATAATAATTACATAAACAAAATAAATTCATATCTCCATAAATACTTATCGGAATCGGATGATCTTTGGATCAATCCTACACCTCTCGACGAGAGGGTTCCAATAAAAATATCAGCTGCCATAAATAAGTCGACCCACATGGAGTTTGGCCCTAGTTGCCAATTTAACAATGTGAATGCATGGTGACACTAGGTGTAAGCAGGAGTGAATGATCGTGCATGCAAACAGTGAATGAAAGATTCAGAAAACAAAACAACATGCATGTGGGTGAAGCGAGTCGCCGAATCAGTGACCGTTCGTGCAAAACAGTTTCATGCATGCGACAGCAGTGAGATGCTAACGAAAACTAAAACGGTGCTAGTACAAGCTAGTATGCATGTAAACGACAACAAGCATTCACAAAAATCAAGCAAACAGCACTCACACAAGCCAAAACACAAAAAGCGACAGAAATGCTGCAAAAGACAAGTTAAGCCGACTTACCCAGAAATAGCTGAGTTGGATGTGTCGAAGACTCCTGGATGTGTTGTGGGATGTCAGAGCTCCAAGATCGATGTGAAGAAATGAGCTTTGAAGCATCGAATAAATAAGTTTGAGGCTCATGACGCGCATGCCACAAATCTAGGAAAAAGCGACACTTAGAGGAAAGATTCTAAAACGATCTTTGCATGTAACCTCCAACTGCTAAAAATAGCTCCCTAAAATCTAGGGATGCTTTTTGCATGTTGCTTTTTGCTATTCCAAGAAAAAGCAACCCATGCATGCAAGTTAAGTTTTCTCGGTCCCGGGTGGAACTAGTCAACCCAATGGAACATGCAATAGCCTGCTTGACTGAGAGGAAAATTTGCGCATTTCTGGGAGGGAGTTGGGCTTGCTGCCTAGAAAAATTGCGCAATTTCTTGGCTGAGCAGCTGATTGTTGCCCAGAATTGCGCAATTTCTGGGCTGAGCAGTCCTGCTGGGAGAGATTGCGCAATTTTTCCAGTGAAGGTTGACAGGCAGATTTGTGCAATTCTGGAGCCCAGCAGGCTGCCAGACAAGATTGCGCAATTTCTGGAGGGAAGGTTGGTTCCCCTCCAGAATTGCGCAATTTCTTGAGGGAGTTGCCCAACTTGCAGCTGGACCAAGTCTAGAGAAATAGCCTGTGAGGGGAATGCAACAAGTTATCTTGCACAGGCTGGCAATCTGCTAGAAAACCACTGAAGCTTGTGTACTTGACAAGGCAAGACATGTTGTTCAGGATGGTTGGTAGGGAGGCTTCAAAACGAAGCTAAGGCAAAATTTTGGAGGGTGGTTGTAGCCGCAACAACACTTGGCGACACACTGGTAGAACTCCAGCTCGCTGAATGGACCTTGTTCGTGAAAAGTAAGTCTAACACCTCCAGAAGTATTCTTCAGTTCTCAATTCGTCCTGGTTTCCACACTTGCTTGATTGTAAGATGTAACATCTGCCAAGCTCTTGGTCGATTGACAAACATTCCAAGCCAAGGCAACACAGTTGTTTCGATTAGGGTTGAGAGGTATATTGGTGCACAAGCAGTACAGTCGTCAGATTCTTAGTTTCATCTCTGGTGTTGCTCCACTTCCAGCAGGCCTGGACAGTACCCCTGCGGAGTCACGTAGGAACACAAGCATGGCTTTGCTGCCAGCGATCCTGATCAGTACCCCGGCGGAGTTACTTGCATCACCTCCCTGTGAAGAAAGCCTTTCTCTTCTTTCGCCTTATTCATTTTTCATTTTTGAAATTTTTAACTTTTCATTTTTTTTCATCTTTCATAACTGTGCATAGCACTTATTCATTTCAGAGGCAGAAGAGGGATCCCAACTTATTAAGAGCAGAAGAGGTTGTTCCTTCAGAGAAGTAGTTTATTATATACCTCTGATGTGCATGTTAAGGTTTTCCCCCTCACCTTACTCTACTTGACTAAGCTGCCAAGGGTTAACCCAAAAACAACCGACTAGAGTAGGTGACACTAGTTAGCACGCAAGCGTTGTGTTTTCACCAAGGTTCACTTTGAACAGTACATATTTTCCATCGACGTATCATGGACTAAAAGTAACAAGTTCTTCACACAGAGGCAGGATGACAGATAACCAAGTAGTGATAGTTGCACAAGGCCTCTTGTACTTTACCTAGCTTGTTTCAAGAGTCGCGCACGATTTCATGTGAAACTAACCTATGAACAAAACAAGAAAACAAACAAAAACAAAGTGAAAGCAGAAGTAAATGTGAAAGCAAAGTGAGTAAGCAAACAAGCAAGCAGACAAACAAACATGCAAAGCAAGAAAGCAAACAAGCATGCAAGCAAACAAACTGAAAGCAAACACTACTACTCCTAAGCTAACGATGCATGGGCTTGATCACGTGAAGTGATACTTCCAATGCAGCCACCGGCGCATTGGTTGACCCATGTTGGTGAAGGCTTGGTCCGCGAGCAACCCGGTTGTGCAAACCAGCAAACAAGAAAGATATAACAATGAAGACAAACACACTTCAAGTTTAAATGTGTCCACAGAACATAAGTGAGTGCAAGTACATGAAATGCAGTCGTGGACTTATCACGGTGTTGTGCGACACTACGTGCAGCTGTGAAGCATACGCATACTCTTAACTGTGACATGCAAGCAAATGAAAGAAACAAAGACAACTTGCGTCGTGCACGTGTGCTTGCAATGTAAGATTCCTCCAATGCATGAGCGATGGGATCATGCAGTTCGAGTGGAGGAAGCATGATCTGTGTGTGAGATTGATCTTCAATGCATACAGATGAGTGATGAGGAGCCTTGGGTGTTTCAACAATTTCCTGATTGGAAGTGAAACCAACCTCAGGATAGCGAGGGCCTGACATAACCATCAGCTCAGGCTGAAGTGCCTCGACAGTCTAGGGTGTTTCGACTTCGTTGTCAGATAGATCATCATAAACAAGTGGCTTCAAAAAATCAACTGCAATAGAATCATCATCGTGATCGAATATGGGAGTAAATGGATCACGACAGCTACGATCAGAAAAATCAACGATTTCATCGGCATCCTCATGATCTAATAAATCAAACAGAGGGGTAGATGAGAAGCGGACAAATTCATCCTTTGTGTTTCCGGAAAAGGCAGATGAAAATTCAAGTGGATTTTCAATGAATAATTTATCCTCTCCATTGTCGGATGATGGACTAACATCTGGTGTGTCTTGCGAGTGATCAACAATGGGTACATCCGTAGATGGACATACACATGTGAAATCATGGATGGTCGGTTCACCAAAAATATCAGGAAAGAACGGAGGATGCTTGGAGAGAAGGGAGTCATCCTTCACTGAGTGTTGATGCTCAAGCTCCCAATCATACTCTTTATGGATGACAGCGCATGTTGGTTGTGCAACACAAACTCCGTCAATGGCTTGATCCTCGTTCACAACAAATGTAGAGTCTGGAATGGAAGAACACAAGATAGTATCGTCCGGAGGATAATTCGAGTATGAAGACGGAGGTTGTGGTACAAAATGAATATGACAACTCGATGGACTCACAACCAAATCTGCGCAAAAATTAAGTGAAGTGATGTTGGGAAGATGTGACAATGGAACTGATGTGTGTGCTTGTCCTCCCGCATCACTCTGCAGTGTTGGAGCTATTTGATGAGGGGACGGCAAACAGTCACTTGTGACAGTGACCGTATCCATCTGTGATTGCGCAGCTCCATCACTGAAGTATGTTGAGCAAGGCTTGGGCTCATACTTCTTCTTGGGATTGACAGATGTGATAAGGCAATACTCGAATCTATATAGGGTAGCATCAACTTCAGGGGAAGTACAAGTGACTGAAAGTTTGGCTCCAGACTGAAAGGGAGAAGGGGTTGGTTTAGTGTCTTCCATGTGAAAATGGCGTAGAAAATCACAGGCATACTTGGACTGAGAAAGGGAAATACCTTCCCTGGATTGCAAGACTTGAAGACCAAGAAAATAATGCAAGTGTCCTAAGTCTGTCATTTCAAACTTCTTTTTAAGGTTGGACATCACATGCTTTATAAGGTTGGGATCACTACCAATAAGGATAAAATCATCAACATAAAGAACAAGAATGATAAGAGACTTGCCCACTTTCTTGGTGTAGACAGTATTGTCAGAATGACACCTAGAAAAGCTCGTTTCTAAAATAAAGCTATCCATTTTGGCATACCAAGCCCGAGGGGCTTGCTTGAGACCATAAAGAGATTTCTTAAGCCGACATACAAGGCTGGAGTCTATTTGTATAAAGCCAGTAGGTTGTTCCATATAGATTTCTTCATGCAAGTCCCCATGCAAGAAGACAGATTTAACATCCATCTGATGGACTTCCCATTTGAAAGAGGCAGCAAGGGAAAGAACAAGGCGGATAGAGTTCATTTTGGCAACAAGGGAGAAGGTTTCAGTATAGTCAATGCCCTCTACTTGTGAAAACCCTTAGCAACAAGACGAGCTTTATGTTTATCAACTTTTCCATCTGGTCAATACTTGGTTCTGTAAACCCATTTGCATCTAACAAGTTTTCATCCCTTTGGTAGAGGAACAAGATCCCATGTATCATTTGCCAATAATGAACGATATTCTTCATTCATAGTTGCGTCCCAATCTGGATGGCCTGAAGCTTCTGCAAAGTTGTCAGGATCATAATTCGTTGAAGCTTGAGCCAGTAAAGAAGAGGCTTTATCGAACTGAGAGCGTGTACGTCGTTGATCTGTAGGATCACCGACAAGAGCACCTGTTGTATCCCGAGTAGCACGGACCCATTTTGGAAGCTGAGGAGCTGAAGGAGGATCCTGAGAAGGGGGGGAGGATTGTCATCCTCGCTGTCATCATCTAAACAAGAAATATTTTCAGAAGTAGAAGGGGATAGAGAGAGGTGGCACATCCACCAAACTAGGCCCGTAGGCCGATATATTTTCAGCAAACTTTACATCTCTTCTAATGATAACATTTTTGGACTTAAGTGGAATAAGTCTATATCCTTTGACATCTTCAGAATATCCAACAAATACATTTTTCACTCTTGGGTTCTAAAACTTTATGTTTCTCATCTGGAATATGGGCCCATGCTTCACTTCCAAAAACACGAAAGTGACTTACATCTGGTTTAATTGAGATCCATGCTTCTTCTGGAGTGATATTCTTTAAAACCTTAGTAGGAGTGTGATTTACTATGTAATTTGCACAGTTAATTGCTTCTGCCCAAAAATTAAGACTAAGTCCTTTAGATTGAAGCATACAATTAGCCATTTCCTTTAAGGTGCGATTTTTCCTTTCAGCTACACCATTTTGTTGTGGAGTATATGGAACAGTATGTTGCATTTGAATTCCATTCTCAGTGCAAAAGTTGATGAATTTGTTGTTAACATATTCTCCGCCATTATCAAATCTTAGCTTAAGAATTTGATGTCCAGATTGTTTTTCAACAAAAGTCTTAAAGGCCAAGAACATGTTAAATACTTCACTCTTGGGTTTTAAGAAGTATACCCAAGTGCGTCTGGAGAAATCATCAATGAGAGTTAAGAAATACTTGTAGCCAGAGAATGAAACAATTGGAAGTGGACCACATAAATCACCATGCACAAGTTGTAAAGGGGTTGAGGCGTGCCAAGAGGCACGTTTTTCAAAACTATCCCGATGATGTTTTCCGAGTACACATCCGAAACAAACACCATCTCTGCAAGATACCATTGGAAGACCTGTCACCATATTTTCTTTACATAGATTCTGAAGGGAGCGATAGTTTAAGTGACCAAATCGCTCATGTCAAAGTTTGCTCACTTCATCATTATGAGCAACAAATACTGAGGGAAGATTTGATGACCCAAAGTTGTTAAGGTTATACAACCTTGTAGAATCGTCATCAATGTCAGTAGCTAAAATCTGTCTAGGATCTCTTAGGTCCTTTATTACAACATCGTGAAGTGAAAATTCAACGATTTTACCTTCACCTGAATGAGTTATCTGATATACAGATAGAAGGTTGCAGGATAAGGTTGAAACACATAATACATCATTAAATTGACCATTGTCTATATGAACAGTTCCAGTCCCTACAACACTAAGAGATCTATCATCACCAACATATATATTTTTGGTGTTACAATCATTTAAAGAAGAAAACATGGCTTTGTTTTTGGCCATGTGATAAGAAGCTCCAAAATCAATGAGCCACTCATGAGAATGAGAAGAAGAAGATACATTTAGTGCATAACCAGACTGAGATGCTTGACAACCACATGCAGAAAGTGATATTCCTGAAGATGAAGTTGAAGCTCCAAATGGATGTTATGCTTCTTCATTGTTGCTTCCAAGGCTTCCATCTTCTTAAAGCATTTGGATTCTAAGTGGCCATCTCGATTACAAAAGTGGCAATGTCTATCAGTCTTCTTCCCTTTGTTTTTATTTGCCTTATCATTTTGTTGAAATGATTTTTCATTTTGAGACTGAAATTGCTTAGGACCCTTGTTTGGTTTAGGACCATTCTTTTTAGGATACGGCTTCTTAGGATTCTTTGAATTTGGTTGTTGTTGAGCGGCTAAGGCTTTCTTAGAAGAGTTTCCAAGATTAAGAAGCCCAAGATGTAAGAGTTTTTCTTGTTCTCTTATTAAAGAATCACAAAAGGCATCAAAGGAAGGGGACGTGTAGTCTTGTCCTTGAGAAATGAAGGCTTCTCTTGTAGAATGGAAGGTGGAAACAAACACAGAGTAGGTTGGTGCCAACTTAGTAAGAATGCAATAGATAAGGCTACCATCTTCTTTCTTGACCTTAACACCTTCCAAGAGAAGTCTAAAGGTCTTGAACTTGGACAAAAAATCTTCAATGGAAGAAAAATTATTGGAGTCCAATGTAAGCAACTCGTTTTCAAGTTGATGGGCTCTAATTTCATTTTTAACTCCAAAAACTTTAATTAGCTGTTTCATTGCTTCATTAGGAGTATCAAGTTCTGCGATATGGAATCTAAGGTCTGGAGAAATAGACATCCCTATCAACCCACGTGCTTGATCTTGCCTATTTTCCCATTTCGCTGCCTTATATTCATCTTGAGGTTTGGTTTCTTGGCCTGAGGCTATTCTGTAAACACCTTTACTTCTAAGTAAATCCACAATGTAGGACCCACATTGGAAGTAGTTGGTGCTGTCAAGAATAACTTGGCATGGACTTTCCATTTTAACAGAAGTTGAAGCTGTAGATGTTGAAACTAAGTGTTCCAATGGAAAGATCTCGAAAAATTAGGCTGATTAAAAAAAAACGGCTCTGAAAACAGCTTCCAGAAGAAGTTATGGCTTTTTGAAGAAAAGTTGTTGAAGATGCTGATGAAGTGCATGAATGTGCGGAAATGAATCATAATGTTATATTTAAAAAAAATCTCCCCCCTTTCCAAACATAAATCTAATTAGCTCACTTTTAAAAAAGATATGTGACTCACTTTTATAATAAGTGAAAGTCACTTTTATAATGGTACTTTATGAGCTACCCACTAAATTGTAACTTAAATAAAAGATAAAGAGACTTTAAAATTATAAGTGACTCACTTTTTATAATGGGTGAGAACACTTTTACATAAACTTTAAAACATAAGCTACATGTGCTTTTTGAAAAAGTAACTCAACAAAAAGAAAGAATTGAACCCAAGACCTCTATTCTCATAAAGTAACTATGGACCAAGTGAGATAGTTTAAAAGGTTAGTAATTTTTGGAAAAGAGGAAGGGGTTTTATTTTTTAGTCACTAAAGCTTTGGGGTGCGTGCTTACTTGAGAAGCTCTTTTTTTTGCCTACAAAACAAAAAACACAAAACCCAACACGGACATACAAAAAAAACAAGCCTTACGGCTTGGAGTTACTTTTAGCCAGATTCTAAATATTTTCCTCAATGTTTCTGATTTTCCAAGATCGCACTAAGACGCGGCAGAAAAGAGGATACGCATGAGAACTTCCTTTCTGTTTCTAATTTGCCCAGATCGCACAGAGTCGCGGGGCAAAGAGCATATGCAGAAATGAAAGGTATAGATCCGATAATAAAAAACAGAGAGCTAAATAAACCGAAATAAACAGAGAGAAAATAACTAAAAACTGCAAATAAACATTGTATACCTCCAGATCTTAAAAATGACGTAGCTAGGGCTACCGGAAACCTTTTCGCGTCAAACAAAAGGGGTTCCTCACTGGAACAGATGCTTCTAACACAATAGAGCAGTTCCCTTGGCCTGAAAGCAGTGAGAAACAGTAGATCTAGGAAACGACAGTCGGATGCAGTTCTACCAGCTTCAGATTTGGATCACCAACAGATGTGACCCTCGAATAGCTCTGATACCATGTAGGAATTTACAGGATAAGTTCCTCAAACAAAACACCAAAGGACACCGCTCACAAACAGATCACAGATCAATACACCAGTATTCTTGACGTGGTTAAAACCCTCAAGGAGGGAAACAGTCCACGACCTAAGCCAACACGGCCACTTCAGGGAATTTATTAATAAAAGAATGAAAATTTACATAAGCTTCTCTCATGAACGGTTACCCTACAAATGACCCTCCATGCTCTTTAAATAGAGATCATGGACCAATCGGGTGTTAAGCCACGGGATCAAGTGTCGGTAATACCGAGGAGAGAATGAACCGTCAAATCCCTACATATCGTGACTGTCGGATTTGTAAGTTACAAAAGTACATAGTAAAGAAACACACTTTACCTAACTCTACACTAGACCAAGTTATAATTAACTAGTTCCTATGTGTCAGAATACCCTAACACCACTAGCCCCCAATAGCGGAACATTACAGTCACAACCGCCTGCTCCTCCAAAGAGATATACTAGCACTGCACAGTGGAGAACCCAAGGCTTGCTACAATATTGTCCAAGCTTTCTCTAAGATACTCCCATTGGAAGCTTGGCTGACCAAAAGCCTATACAATGAGTTATGAGGGACTATATATAGCAAAGGGTGGGGTGGCCCTTCACATTCTCCTTTGTGATAGTTCAACTACCCTCATGACTCTTCATCTACTCTATGACTGTTACATCCAACTATCAACACTCTAACTTACCCTTGACAAGACATTACATACAATCTACACATG
Organism: Pinus tabuliformis; assembly: GCA_031772625.1. NCBI lineage: Eukaryota > Viridiplantae > Streptophyta > Pinopsida > Pinales > Pinaceae > Pinus > Pinus tabuliformis. Next base: position 989,039,846 of record CM062817.1, on the reverse strand, counting down.
TACCCATGTGAAACAAAATAGGCTTGAGCAAGCCATGCAAGACATCACTATCACTCGGACACCTGTTGGAAGACAAGCTCTTCGACATCCTCATGGTGGTTGACAGTAGCGAACTGATGCCAAGCTCAGTAGTCCACGATGGTGTCCATGTACTCTAAGGTGACATCTTTCAGGAAACGAACTCTTGCCTCCATATGTCTAACTCGTCTGATAGCATGCGCATCATTGTCTTGAGTGCAACCGGACCAGCAACATACTTGTGCATGGTGTCTGCACTGATCACCAAGTCTGGGCTGGTGGCTATGCGCATCAACTCGTCAAAGTACAAGTCAAGCTCCAATCGGACCTGTGCCTTTGTCTTCGCCTGGGTGAGTGTCCCAATAGATGGGATCGCATGTGCATGCACAACAACATCCATACTCTTGAATACACATGCATGGGAAGCTTGTAGACTAGTGATGAGCTGCGGGAGATCTTCATAGTTCTGGATCTGACTCCGGATGCGTGCCTTCAGCTCAACCGCTCTGGGCTTCATCATCTTAGGAAAGTGTAATGGGGCTCCCTTGTATCTCATTGTCCATGTTTGCATGTAATCAACAGCAGCATGCACGTTCGACAAGATACGTGCTCTCCTAGCACATCGCTGCTGCCAACCGTTGAGATGGACAACTGCCTTATGCACGGTACCAAACTTGGAATACAACGCCTGCATGACTGTGTCAAGGGACAACACTTCATCCAGTATTGCCTTCATCAATTCTACTAGGGCTGATGTTGTAACCAATTCTCCTCCATGCTTGGCCATCTGTAGATCCTTCGCCATTTGCTCGTTCTCAGCTATCAGGAAGCGAACACTCGAGCTAGTGGCTTCGACATATGCTCCGGTAGCATCGGCCAATGCTGCTGGATGTTTGCGCATGTCAGACACGATCACTCGTTCCTCAAACTGCACAAGAGATGTATGATCATCCAGAGTCGACACTCTGCGAGATTGCACAACTCTATGTTGGGACTCGTCGAATGAGATGTTGTGCATCTCCCCTTCTGGCTGATCTCCAAGGATCTCAGTGTCTCCTTGGTTGCTTGGGACTTGTTCCTCCTCTGGATGCGGGCAAGTTGGAGGGTCAACCTTGTAACAGCCAAAATAAATATCTAATTAACTTATTAACATTAAATTTAAATCAAAGTGGCACTTACCTAGCCAAACAATCATGTAATTAATTAACTAAATTCAAACTATGAATAGTGCTTACTTGTGCTTACCTGTGGTAGAAGTAGGCTTACCGCAACCAGGTTTTGGGGACGACTCTCCACCCAACCGTAGGCTCAATTGTGCAAGGATTTGCTACAACTAGCCACCCCCAAGCCCTCAATCAACGTACTACTGCCAGTGACTCCTATGTCTTAGAACACCATTCTCCCAAGAGAATGAAAGATAGAATCTTGGAAAGATGGAATGCAGGAATGCCTCTCATCTTTCTCACCATCTATTAAATAGAACAACATTGGAAGGGGAACCACATGCACACACTCCATGTGTCTACATGCAACTTTCTTTTGATTTTTAGCTTTCTTGTTTTATTTCTTTACTTTTCTTTTGATTTTTAGCTTTCTTGTTTTATTTCCTTCTTTTTGATAGTTTTCTTGTTTTATTTCTATTTATTCTTATTTAGAGTTTTAGTATGGTTATTACTATTTTTATTTCTTATTATTTTTATTTATTTTCTTTGTATATATTTTTAATATGATTTATTATTTATTATTTTTATTATTTATTATTAAGTGATTTATTTATTATTATTTATTATTTCTATTATTAATTATTAATTATTAATTATTAATTATTTATATTATTTATTATTTATTATTAAGGGGAGGGATATTACAGACCTCTTGGTGATGAAGCATGAGGCCGATATCTTGCTCTAACTCTTGTTGCTCCATATTTATATCCATCTGTTCAAGTGCTTGCTCTATCTCCTGAGCAAAGTCCTGCTCCTGCGACTATTCACCCTGTCTGCCTAATGCCAGCTGTTCTGATGAGTCTACTACCTGTACGGACGCAGTTTCATCTGTCTGTACATGTTGCGCCCCCTGTTGACCCTGCTTCGATCTATGCCTCTCCAGCAACTGTTGTTGCTCTCTGGAAATCGATTTGCCAAGAAAATCGAAAACAAAAGTGTATTCTCCAAGTGCCCATCGACTTCCTCTTATAATCCACTATTGGAGCACCAGCGACCAAGATTAAATCTTAATCAATGGCTAGGATCATCTTGGAGTCGATCTGTGTGAGTTTCTAGATGATTCGCACCTTGACTTAATTAATTCTGATTAATTAACAAGTTTTCCTAAGTTTAGGCATAGGAAACATTAAAAAAAATTGGTTAATAATCTAATTAAGTCATCTCTAGGTGGAACTTCCGAAAACGGTTTTTGGGTTTTGGAGATCTCATGTATCCTAGCCTCCCCACCAAATTTCGTGGCTAGAATACATTCAATGCTACAAAAACTAACACCCTCAAGCAATCCGCATCTGTCAATTGTAAAGGCATCTATGCACCAATACCAAGATCCCATATGAACCATTGTGTCACATCATGCCTCTGTGCCACCCAATCATGAATGGATCCCTAGATTACCTTGATCCCAAACAAGCCTCTGACTCATCCTGCCACCAATAGATCCACCTAGATCCCAAATGCCTACTCAGGCACCTCATATCCCTCATGTCTAAGGGGTCCTCCTATGTTATGCCCCTAACTATGAACATCTTCCCAAGAATTGCCCTATCAATAGAATACCAACTCATAATATCTCGCCAATCCATGCCATGGGAAGGATCAAATGCATGAACACCTGTACATGGAACAAGTCTACTATGTCAATGCTACCCCATGCTCAACTCATGTTGCTCCACCTAGTCAACCCATAAGATCCATCTAGAAAACTTTGCCCCTCTCCAATGAATAGAGGTGGACTAATAGTGTTGCAACCCTTGTCTATGTACTCCTGAAGAGTGTTGTGCTAAAACTCTAGAATATGCTCCCTTGGCTGCCCAATTAGGGATGTTAGTTGTTCCTCAATGCTAGAAAGCTTGACCGATAACTTGGCACACCTAACTCCAAGCTCCTCAAGTTTTTTGATCTACTGCAAGATGGTGCCTTGGAGTGTCTGGGTCTTCTTCTTCATTGGCATAAGATATGTCCCGATACGCTCAATCTTCTCATGGTAGTTATCATCTGTATGTGTTGTAACCCTACTAGATGCCTCTGCATCTACTTGCACCTTATCAATGGTTGGCCCCAAAGTTGGATGCTCAAATCCCTCGATTACGGCTTCAATTTGAGCCTTCAATGGCCTCTCCAAAGATCACTCATAATGCCCACTATGTATATCATCCTCCTCCTCTTCATGCACCTTTGAGTGCTCTTCATGTTGGATCATCATTAGTGGCTCATCCCTCAAGTCTTCCTGAGTGTCTTCTCCTTGGCCTTCTTCACACATGGGAACAATCTGTTGGTCACCATTTTCATCCATCAAACATGGATGCATAGGTGAACTGCTATCAACATCTTCACATGATTGCTCATACTCTCCAAGGGTGTTCTCATGAAATCAATGGATTCAACTATGGTAGAAGAACCCATCTCATTCTCATCAAATCTATTAGAAAGAATCCTCTCTTGTTCTACCATTTTACCTGAGCATTAGTAATTAGGCTCCCAAGTTCTCTTGCAGCTGAAGCAAAGATTTTTCCTCCTTAATTCATTCTTGTTGCCTATTTGAACCTTTGCATTCTTGCCAACACCACTCAAGTGATCAAATGGAAAAAATTGCTCCTTGATCCTCATCAGTTTTTCCTTGGTCAACTGCCTTTCGAACAGTCACATCTTCTGCTCAACCAACCTTTCTGCTAATTCATAAGCAACAAGTGAGACAATCTATTCCTTCCTCCAAATGGCCAACAACTTGGACTGCAATGGCTTCAAGTGGCATCATGGTTACCAATAACTCCAACCATGATTTCTAAAATCTTAAGCCTCTTTCCCCAGTTAAGACGCAAAAATGTTATGCAACCCTTGAAAGTTTTCTTCTATCAACTAGAACACTTGCGTCATAAGGTCATCGTTGTAAGGGGTATAGGTGAAGTTATCCTTATGATCTCACTAAGACAAGAAAGAACCATAAGTCAATGTCATCAATGTAAGGGGTATAGGTGAAGTTAGCCTTATGATCTCACTAAGACAAGAAGGAACCATAAGTCTTATCACTTCACATGGGTGTTCCAAGAACTTGTATTGTATCAAGGCAAGAATTGATGGTTTTAGGGCCCAATTTAAACTCCTCCAGTCTGATTGGTTCACCTTGGAAAGAATTGAATCTAACATCTCCAATTTAAGAAGGGTTTCACTGACACCTTCATGATCTTCAAATCTGACCTATGTGCAAAGAGCAAATTTCCCACGTCCTTTTCTTTCTATAGATCCCTTGGTTGCTCCATCTGTAGAATAGCATGGGCTCCTCTTGAGAAGGGTTTGTTGTTTTGTCTTGTTCTTTGCTCCATATTTCCCCTTCAAAACATTATCAGTCAGCAACTACACCAGTCTTTGTCATATGCTCTAATGCAGCAACCAATTCGATCCATTATTAAGATAAAATGTTCCAACAATTTACTTTGTCACTAAACAACAACTACACAACCCACTCTCAACCTCAAACCCTGACTTGATGTAAGACAGTTACAACAACCATACATATCACGACTCAATTGACATAAATAGTATCAGGATTACATGGAACTATATGACAACTACAACTATGTCAATAATAGCATCCTTGTCACACTTTCTATCAATTGTACAGACTATACCCTACGTACATCAATAGCGCTACATAACCAAACTCCATGTTAATGCACGGATTTTTGCCATCATAATATAACTATCATTTTAATGCACCATCAAGCACACATAAGCACAATGGTCATTGACCCACAGGTACAAAAAGTTTTGGGCTCTTAATCGCATCGCTGGTAAATTTCAATCCCAGAACAAAGATTTGCTTCAACATTTCCTCTTCACATCCACATTGTCAAAAGGCAAGATGACTCGAACTGGGCTCCACAATTACACCAGCAGACTCACCCTTGTTATTTTTTCACTGGTATAGAACATGGGTGTATTTATTTTCCCGCAATTACACCTTTAATCTCTCATTGATCCACAAGGTCATGTCTCCTTTTGGGATATATCAGCACAAAAGTATATTTGCATTCAATCTCTCATCAAATAGCATCCAAGTAACTATGACAATAACATCAGCCTTCACAATTGCATACTCGACTGTCATGCAGCTCTCAATCAAGCATGACACTTGGACCTCGGCCCTTAAAAACAATTTAGACTGCATTCGACCACCTTCAACTTAGCTAACCAACTGCTACTCTGCATCTCGACTCAGACTCGACCAGTGATATACCAGAGTTTTCAAACACAGCCTCAACGAATCAGCTTTCTCCCACAAGAAAGAATCTTTGGCTTTTGTGAACCCACAGATTTGCACAACGAATTAACCCATGAATTTGTCCAGCGTTTCAGCCTCGCAAAGAAATATTAGATGTGACTCCTGCAAACCATGAAATTCGGCCCCCTTCCTTTAACAGATTCGGCCCAGCATGCAAATCGATCCACACTCGACCAAAAGAAATTTGTGCGCTATGGTCTTTGAGTTAACTCTCCTATTCGTACTGGCTCTCGTTAAGCAATTTCAGTCTTTTGCAATTTTGACTCGATTTGTCACGAACTTGGCCATCAAATGTTGTGCGATGAACGATCTTCACAATTCAAAATTTGGCCTTCATGGCAACGAATTTTAAGCAATACGGCAAACTTGGCCCGATCTGCAATAAACCCTCAAGCTGGCAAGATGCATAGCTCGGATACCACTATGATATTCCGTTCAAAAAATTTGGGTAAAATCCTCAACAATTCATTCCAACAAAAATACACCATAATAAAATTGCACAATTTTATTAACACAAATAAAATTGCATATGTAAAGAAACCAGAAAATCTGCAACTTAGAGTGGACACGAGACATATGCAGCAAAACTCAGCTTTATTTTATTCACTGGAAGATGATTACATGCCAATACAAAATAGCTAGAAAATAGTTGAGATGAAGCCCAAATTGGAGATCTGGGTGATCCCCACTTCCAATCCACATATCTACTCCATATTTGCTCAACAACTAATGTCAATGAAGTTCCATGAGATTTTTGAATGAAATCTCCACAATAGTGAGTTGAGGTTTTGTCCAACACACCAAGAAACCCAAGGGTTTTCATCCTAGAACTCTTTGAACCTGAAAACCAAGTTCTCAAAAACTCTCCTAAGAGAAAATATTCCAAATCTAAGATGTTTCCAAATGCCTTGCTTCCCCCTTTATAAAAGATCTAATGGATCTCTCTCTAACCTTCTACAAACACCTTTATTTTATTATTTTATTTCCATTCTAGAGGCTGCTAACTTTTATTTTAATTGACTCTTTTTATTTTATTTTATTGAAGTCACTTTTAATACTAGAAAATGGTTAATTTTCCTCCATGGTTTTTCCGGCCACTGAAAGTCACTTTTTATCATCCCATCTTGTAGATTTCTTCATCCTGGTTCCAACGAGCTATTACACTGTTGATTTGGGGTAGCATCAGACGTGCTCTAGCCACAAAATTTGGTGGAGAGGTTGGGGCACATGAGATCTCCAATACCCAGAAAGGGTTTGGCCAGATTCTAAACAGATCAGGAGATATTAAAATAATTAATATTTTTAATGGAGTCCTTAAGTCTAAACTTAGGGAAAATAAAATATTAATGAGTATTAATATGAACCTGTGTTAGAGTGGTCCAAAAGACATGGATCAAGCCAGATCTAATCTTAGTCGTTGATTAGGGACTTAATCTCGACCGTTGAATCGTCAATAGGAAAAGTATAAGAGGAGGCTTGAGGGTCACTTGGAGATCACACCAGATGATCAGTCATTCTATTCTCTAGAGCGGGGTTTGCTAAGAGAGACAGAATCAGTGATCGGGAGAGCAGTTGAGGGGCATTGAGTACAAAAGAACAGAGAAGGCAGAGATTGTGCCGGGAGAGCAGCGCAGCAGCCAAGGAGGGTGACGAAGAGCCAGCAAGAGCTCACGCAAGGCCACGCAAAGGCAGCCAAGTGTTGTGCAGAGCACCAGAGGGGCCAGCGTCGCTGACGCAGAGGCTCCCAGAGCTGACGCAAGGCCTCTTGGGGCTGACGCAGGCCAAGAAAGGCTGACGCATGGCCAGCGTGAGACAGAGGGGTTGACGCAGTCCCGATTAGGCAGATGATGGGGTTGCAGGAATAGTTTTGTGCTGAGGAGCTGCCAAAAGAATTTTCCGTGGTTTCAGCCAGGAGATTTCTCTCAAACTGTGAGTTATAGCTGCTAAGGAAATTCTCTGTTGGGTAGCCAATTACGGCACCCAGATTGTACTCTGATATTGCTTAATAAGAAAACCCTCAAATCGTTGCACCGGTTTTCCCGCATTGGGTTTTTCCGAGGACATTGGTCCAAAAATAATGGTGTCATGTGGTGTTTTTGTTCTTGTTTCTTTTAGTTATTGATTTGTAATATGTTGAGCATGCAATGGTGTTTATTTTTAGTATTTACTTTGTAAATAACTTGTTAAAGAAAAATAAAAAGTAGGTAGGAATACATCAGAAAAGTGCATGAAGGGTTTCTAAATTAAGTAAACTTAAAAACTTCAACATGGTATCAGAGCGTGATTGCAGATCACGGGAGGACTAAAAGACATCATCCGAGTGGAGCAATAGTAGCAAAAAAACAGTTGTTCCGAGGTGACAGCAGTTGTTTCTAGTAGCGCAGAAGCCAAGAAGTGTGACGCAGAGCCAGCCAGAGCCAAGCAGAAGAAGCCGGGAGCTGCGCAAAGCCTCAGAGAGGCTAGTGTTATTGACGCAAAGGGCCAGAGCGCTGATGCAGACCCATGCGGGGTGACGCAGAGCCAGCGTGGGGCAAAGAGGGGCTGACGCAGTTCACAGAGAGGCAGTGCTGGAGTCTACAAGGCTGCAAGAATATTGCAGAGTGGAGTTGGTGAGGTACTGTAGTCAGAGCAGTACCTGACAGAGCAAGGCTAGAGGAGTTGTTACCGAGGGTTTCTAGTCGAGGAACCTGGATCAGTAGTGCAGTTGCACAAGACGATCAAAGTAGGGGGCATCTCGACAAGCGGCAGAAGGATTTCTAGGAGGGAAATCAGGACTCAGAGGGAGTTCAGAAGAGAACTTCCAGACGGGAAGTAGAGACTCAGAGGAGTCGAACAGAGAACTTCCAGGAGGGAAGTAGAGGAGCATCATGGCACTACACGGGGTAAGATACCAAGGTAGACTGGACGGAGCATCGAACTTCGCAGTCTGGAAGGCCAGAGTCTTATCAGTACTTGACAGGAATCGTGTCAAGAACTTCGCTTGAAGGTAGTAGTTGTCCCAGTCGACCCCAATGAAAATGACAGGTACAAGGAGGCGATGGCGAGGGCCAAGTGCATTATCCTTGACGAGGTCAAGGATCATGTGGTACCACATATAGCCGAGAAGGAAACGGTAGTTGAGATGTGGGAGGCTCTCAAGAACCCGTACCAACATACTTCTGTGCAGAGAAGAATGTTGCTCGAGAACCAGATGAGGTCGTATCAGATGAAGAACGATCAATCGATTGACACCTTCCTTGGACCACTGATTCAGATCCGAGACCAGTTCACTGTTATAGGAGCAACACCGGATCAGGAGCTTATGGTGAGGACAACCCGGAATGTTGTCTTAGAAGATTGGGAAGTGTTTGTCCAAAGTATCCTGGGCAGAGGGACTCTCCCACTTTGGGACGAGATGTGGGCAGCGCTTCGCGGAGAAGAGATCAGACGGCAGTCGAAGACGAGTAGCAACAGCAAGGGGATCAAGGTCAAGGAGGAGGAGGAGGATGTGGCCCTAGCATCTGAGGGAAAGCAAGAAAAGCGGAAGAAGAAAGATCTCTCCAAGATCAAGTGCTTCCACTGTGGGGAGATGGGTCATTATGCGACCCAGTGCCCAAGGAAGAAGAGTAAGGGAGACTCTTCCGAGACTAAGGCAGCGCCAGCACGGGCAGAGAAGGAAGTTTTGATAGATGATGACTGTGCCATGAGTGCACATGCACCACTTGAACGGAAATGGGGAGACATCGAGCTGTAGTCAGGCGGACTACAGGCGATGAGGGGTAGGATCCTTGAGGTACCCACCCTCTTGGATTAGACCTTGCTACGGAAGCCCCAAAGAGGAGTAGCAAGACTGACTGAGTCGGGTAGAGATGGATGTGGATGAAGCGGCAGAGAGAGCTACAGTGCAGGAGTCCCGAGACAGTGCGAGGCTAGCAGGCTGCAATAATGCAAGAGGCACAGGAGTGTTGCACCAGTGCAGGATCGCACAGAGAGGTGTCCAACAATGCGAGATGCAGGGAGTTGTTGCAGCAGCACAAAGGTCAGAGAGGGAGCACTTGTCAGCGGCAGAGGGATCTTCAGCATCAATGGGTGTCTCTAACCCAAAAGGGATGTCAGATTGGAAGATCAGTTACTTACTTCTCAGTAACTAAGTTGCATGCAGCAGTGGGCAGCACGATGTAGCATGATGAGAGGAGATGCAATGCGGATGCAGTGCTGGGAGAAAGGACCAACAGCAGCACGAATGCAAAGGGAGCTGTCGTACAGATGCAGTGGTGGCAGTGGCAGAACCATGGGCAGCAGTACAGGAGGCAGCAGTCCAGAGGATGGTGGGCAGGGAGGCATATCATCAGCACAGGTACCGATGTCGGATGATCAGAGTAATACTCAGTAAGGGGTATTGCTAGAGCACAGTCCTCACTAAGAGGGGATGTTGATTTGGGGTAGCATCGGATGTGCTCTAGCCACAAAATTTGGTGGAGAGGTTGGGGAACATGAGATCTCCAATACCCAGAAATGGTTTGGCCAGATTCTAAACAGATCAGGAGATATTAAAATAATTAATATTTTTAATGGAGTCCCTAAGTCTAAACTTAGGGAAAATAAAATATTAATGAGTATTAATATGAATCTGTGTTAGAGTGGTCCAAAAGACATGGATCAAGCTAGATCTAATCTTAGTCGTTGATTAGGGACTTAATCTCGGTCGTTGAATTGTCAACAGGAAAAGTATAAGAGGAGGCTTGAAGGTCACTTGGAGATCACACCAGATGATCAATCATTCTATTCTCTAGAGCAGGGTTGCTAAGAGAGATAGAATCAGTGATCGGGAGAGCAACCGAGGGGCATTGAGTACAGAAGAACAAAGAAGGCAGAGATTGTGCCGGGAGAGCAATGCAGCAGCTAAGGAGGGTGACGCAGAGCCAGCAAAGGCAACCAAGTGTTGCGCAGAGCATCAAAGGGGCCAGCGTAACTGACGCAGAGGCTTGCAGAGCTGACGCAGGGCCTCCTAGGGCAGACGCAGGCCAAGAATGGCTCACGCAAGGCTAGCGTGAGACAGAGAGGCGCTGACGCAGTCCAAAGAGGGCAGACGTTGGGGTTGCAGGAACAGTTTTGTGCTGAGGAGCTGCCGGAAGGGTTTTCTGGGATTTCAGCCAGGAGATTTCTCTCAAATTGTGAGGTATAGCTATTAAGGAAATTCTCTGTTGGGTAGGCCAGTTACGGCACCCATATTGTACTCTGATTTCTCTCAAACTGTGAGGTATAGCTGCTAAGGAAATTCTCTGTTGGGTAGGCCAGTTACGGCACCCAGATTGTACTCTGATATTGCTTAATAAGAAAACCCTCAGATAGTTGCACCGGTTTTCCTGCATTGGGTTTTTCCGGGGACATTGGTCCAAAAATAATGGTGTCATGTGGTGTGTTTGTTCTTGTTTCTTTTAGTTGTTGATCTGTAATATGTTGAGCATGCACTGGTGTTTATTTTCAGTATTTACTTTGTAAATAGCTTGTTAAAGAAAAATAACAAGTAGGTAGGAATAAACCAAAAAAGTGCATGAAGGGTTTCTAAATTAAGTAAACTTAGAAACTTCAACATACACTAAGGTGTTTCTCCAAATAAGATGTTCCAAATAACACCTTTCACGTATTTAATTAAAATATGTTGATAATAACCTCATTTTACGCGAATCATCAGAATGCAACGGAACCAAAATTGAATTGTACGTAACTGACCCTGATGATGATATATAGCAAGTGAACCCTGTCGGACCCCATAAAACTCCTCCAAAACCCTCAAGGCCCACTGATGACGTAAACTCACTCCTGTGACCTAGCTATCACAAACCTTGGAAATCCATCCTAACTGCATCATAAGTGAAACCAAAAATGGGGATATTACATTCACAGACAAATGATCGTTCAGACTTGGAAATTGCATGTTCTGCAAATTTTAACTAGAAGTCAAGACAAAGCCAGATAAATTCATGAGCTGAAATTAGAATATCATTACAAGTTATTTTAATGATTAACTAATTGAATATTCTCAATGTTGCTTCCCCTTCATTTGCAGCATAAACAAGAGAAACATGATATCATACATTTAAACTGCAAACACAGGAACTAGATCACAACGTTGAAGAGCTGACTCTAATTATTGGAATTCAAGGCATTAATACTTACATCATTTGAAACTACCTATTACTCATTGCAGATGACTAAGCTTGCTTCTACATGTGAAATAAATCTTACTAAAATAAGATTATGAAAGTAATTCAGACTATCTACATATGCCCATTTTCTTGTTAAAATGAAATGAAACTATATCAATGTTCAGTTATGACCAAAGGCAGTCAATGGGACTAATTTACATCAAGCATCACCAGCACTGAGCAAGTGGAGTGTAAAAGGCAACTCCATCTCAGAAAATCTAAGACATGTAAAGATGGATATCATGCTGAACTAGCTGCTAAATCAAATATGCACTTGAGCACCTGAAAAATATGGAAGTCTTAAAACTTTACAACTGCCTGAAATAAGAGAGGAATGATGTCAACTCCAATCAACACGAATTTGTTATTTTAGTTCAGTCTAATGACCACACAGACCAAAGGTAGGATTATTTTTACAGAATTCTTACAAAAGAAAGTAATCAAAAGATACGGGTATGGCAAACCTATTCCAAGACAAGGGATGCACTTGCTAATGACTTCACGGCCTTTTTTACTGTAGAAACTTGTATATCCAGATCCCTGACAACTCCTGCATTTCCCAGTCCATTCATAGACAACTTCCTTGCATTCCTGCAGAAAGTGATCAACCAACAACATGGCATTGTGAATGAGATTACTAAAACACATTTAAGTTGAATATTCTGAGAGTTCCAAACCATACTGTCAAGAAATATAAGAACATTTTAATGCAGAGAATATTCAGGTAAGAAATATGTAATCATAAACAAAAATATAAGACAGAATCATATATATTCAAAGAGAAGCACAGCTCAAACAGAAACATCCCCAGTGGCAATATCTCATTAATCTCAGCATGCAGAATAGAAAGTCATACTATATAGCTCATTCTTAGAAGTGTAAACACTATTGTAACAAAACATTTATATAAGAACCATGGAACTTATAAAATACACACACCCAATAATACGTGGAATTTCTATAAGAGAAGAGAAGATTGTATTATCCAATATATGTAATAAGATAGAAAAGTGTTGTCTCATGAGATAGTCTTCGGTGCAAACCAAAGTTTTGTTACTTAAAAGGTATTTTACTTAATTTCTTAAGTCACTAAAGTTGATCACAAACACAAAACTACGATATCTAAAAGGTACATTATAGTATGATCATTCGACTGAATAGACTCCATCACTGTCCCATAATGGTTATACTTGAAACTACATGAATCTTATCTCTACACTTTACAAACTTGTATAGACCGAAAGGCTTGGTGAAAATGTTTGCCACTGCTCTTGAGATGCACAATATTGCAGCTCTATTTCTATACTCTTCACTCATTGTCAAACACAATGATAATGAACCTCCACTCACAAAACACCAGATTTCTCACCTCTTCAACACATTGGTTATCACAATAAAGAAAATTTGTGCAAGCTTGTTCCGCTTGCAGATCAGCAAGTATTCTTTGCAACTACACTGCTTCACAAGCCATACATACCTCAAAACCATCTTGGTTTCAGTTTTTCACTCCAATGTTCAGCATTTTGAGTTGTCATAAACCTGGAAATATAGCCGACTACAAAACTTAGATCCACCGCTGTTGTAAGATATATCAAGCTGCCCACCAATTTTCTGTCTATTGACCCATTAGCCAGTTTTGAGTCAATCTTGGCTAATAATTTCAGCCCAACTTCAATAGGTGTAGAAGTTGCCTTGCAATCTGCCTTAAAAGACCTCTCCAACAAACTTTTAGTATATCTAACTTGTGAAACAAAACATGGATCCATCAGATTAGTGTAGGGAATAACATAAGAAGCTTAAATCAGTCATGTCAAAAGCCGAACACATCAGATTTTACCTATTGAAATGCATCAACCTCATTACCTGTGATGGTAAAATCATTCACATACACCACCAAGATCACTATATTTCTACATGTGATTTTGACTTACAGATTTGGATCAAAAGGGTTTCTTTTGAATCTAGTTCCTATAAGATGTTTGTCAATATTAATATACCTGGTGCTTGAAGCTTGCTTTAACCCATGAAGAGCATTCACCAACCAACACACTGGAGACTCTTCACTCAAGAACTGGAATCCCTGTGGCAGATACATATAAAGTTCCCCCACTAAATCTCCATGGAGAAAAATACTATTTACATCCATTTGAAAAAGCCCAGATACAAAATGAGCAACCATGGCTAGAGCCAACTGTGTCACTGTAGTTCCTATTACTGTAAAAACTTAAAACCCCTTTGTAACCAACCCTGCCTTTGTATTCATCCACCAAACCATCGGCTTTATATTTTGTAATGTAGACCCGTCATACTTGCATTCCAGAAAAAACAAGAATTATAATCCATGCAGAAAAAATAGCTTCATGAAGCAGGGTTGGCCTACAAAAAGCAAAGGTAGGGCACTGAGGAGTATTTTCTAAGTGCAATGAGACGAAGAGAGAAGGACAAACCCACAGGAGTCCAGCTCTAGATTATGGCTCACCCAAGTCACCCAGATCAACCAAACTAGAGTATGATTGACAGCAACTGAGGGAAAGTTTGATCTTTGGTGAAAGGGATCACCTATTCAAGGCACAAAGAATCCCACGATTGAAGTCCCCTGTATGAGTTTATTATGCTTCAGGAACCCACTGAGGAAGATCTTAATAATATGATTATGCATTCTCTTGATCCCCAATTGGCATTGCGAGTGTCCTCAGCCCAACTTCCCTAACAAGTCCGAAGGCAACTAATCATCCATTTGAGCAGCAGATCGGGATGACCTCTCAACAAGAGGAGTTGATCAACCCCCCAACCATGTCATCTTTCAGTCACCCTTCATCTCACCTAAATTTGGTGAAGAGAGCAATTCTTATCCAAACAGAGGAAGATTTGGAAGGGATCAATGCAGTAGCCAATGATTTCAAAGCTCTTGAGGTCAATCAGTCCATGCATGTGGGTCAGTCCGCAGATGCTAGCAAGGTAGCCACCTATAGGGATGCAGATCTCAACTCAACCACTCTACTGCTAGCATCTGAGTCTATAGTTGAGCACAATCCAGCTAACAGTGGTGATCCTACAGCTCCTAAAAATATGTCCATTGATTTCAACATTTTTTAACCAGATCAAATAACATGATGAAGGAAGGACCAATTTGCAGTGCTGAGGGGTTATACTTTACTTCCTACAGAACATATCAAATGAAGATGCCTCAACAAATGGTGTATCCTGAACTGAGAAACCAAAGAAATTTCAATGAATTGTTATTGGAGCCTTGGTTCCAGTTATTTGTGTTTATTATTCAACTTTGATGCTGCTGCCCGCTATTTGCTACAATACAAAACCTCTTAACATTTCAGGCTCATTAACATAGTTGCAACCTTGGAGAGGATTTTAACCCAGACAACAAAAGTCGAGCACGCTACCCTCTACAGATTGAATTCCCTGGATTTGCGGCAAATCTTAGGCCCTTCATTGATTTGTTTGCTCAATGCTTTGGTAAACTATTAATCCCATATGGTCGCAGAAATACCTTCAGAGCCAGCCTGCAGATTTGCACCAAAAGCTCCCTCCACACATTTCAGTGTTCACTATTGAAGGAGTTCACCAAAAAAAAAGTGTGTGAGTTGAATCTACCTGATAAATGCTTTGCATGTCAAACACAAAATCACCTCATTCAGGATTGCACTCATAGAAGACCACAACCAAATCCGAAGCTAAATAAAGATCTAGTTTAGAAGAATGCACAGATCCCTTCAGACTCCCGCCAGAAAGCCCCCAATATACCACCTTAGCCTAAAGAGGCTTCTCATTCTTCATAAGAGACTGTCTCAATAACCTGAATATAGGGAGGCCCCTTGCTACACCGATCTAAACAGTACATGCAACCAGTGCAGGCTTTACGGAAATTGCAGTAGGATGGCAGGTCAAGATTAATAAAAGGAATAAATCTGGGAGGGCAGCCTCAGCGAGAGTCTTGAATCCTAGAAGGATGTCACCAAGAGACCTCCCAATAGACAAAACTTATTACTAGATGACTTTGTTTCTGACATGTTTGATAGTTTCATGGAATGTAAGGGTTGACTATCCCTAGCTGAAAGCAGTTTTGTGAGATAGGTTTTGAAGGATACCGAGCCATATGTGGTATTTCATCAAGAGGGAAAGTCAACTGGCTTTGAATTAAGATGTTGTCCAAGTATAGTTAGAAAACTGCCTTTTGGACCACAAATCATGATGAAGGGGGAGGTGGGATTCTCTTGGTTCCTCCAAAATTTGCAGCGGATCATAGCTCTGATATTCCCATCATAGGTGTGACTAGGTAACTCTGATGTTGAAGGACAGGCTTGCAGACTTTTGTTCAATTTATGTGCCTCACAGTAGCATCAATCACGATCTGCTTTGGGACTAGCTTGCCTCCTCGTTACCAAATGTTGAATCGATTATAGGATGGGATGTTAATATGGTTGCCTGGCATAGTGACAGAGCAGGTACTTTTAGATCTATCATCACATGACCAGAAAAACAGGGTTGGTGAGGTGTAAGGCTTCTCGCCAATAGTTTGATACTAACTGGAATCAGAAAGGCCTAGACTATGGGGGTTGCTAAGTGTAACATGCATCAGGGAAAAGATGTATAACATGCAAACTAGGAGAGACAGGTTTTATGGCCCATGGGCTAAGTCACCAGGTTCGTGTTCGAGTTCGAGTTCGGTGACCTTGAAATTCAAATAAAGTTCGGCAACTAAAATTTTGTCGATAAAGTTCGACATATAGAAATTCGAAAAAAAAAATGTATATATATATATATATATATATAATCAATTTAAAGTCAAATTGCCACCCTAATCCCACCCTACCTAGTCTCTTTCCTCTAATTCCGGTGGTGAAAGATTCCACCCTAATTAGTTTTATTTCCTCTTCCTACTTGTTCTGGCAAACAGGGGGTTATTTGTCTGAAGCTGAGAAGGATTTTGGCAAAAATCTAAGGAAATACTTGGCCAATTCCATAAAACAGACTAAGGGGATTCTAAAAAGAAGCACCAAAATTACATCCATAACTAACTATTTTAGCTTTATGTAAATCCCATAGTGGAGACAAAGACAACAAAAAAAATGACATTAAAGTGTTATGGAAACAAATATAACAAAGGAAATGACATTATGGTGACTACAGAAACTAAACACATTAAATACAATATTAAATGTCATGCCAATTATCATATCAATATGGATAAAAGATGCTCTTAAGGCATGAATTTATTTGGGGATTCCAAAAGATAAGGTGTCCAAGCTTCTTTTGTAAGCTTACATTAAGTGACACTTAAAATGTTGGATATGTCAATACAATGATAAGACTCTCTAGACATGGGTTTGTGATAATTTATGTTGTAGAAAGATAAACTATATCAAAAAATAAATGAGAACCAACAAAAATAAAGATAATTTTAGTCTTTAAATATTAATCCAATAAAAAATAACCAGTATATAATCCTAAATCATTCTTATGATTCACATCCATCTTTATTTAATATTAAAAATACAATATTTATTAAATATTTACAAATTGAGAATGGATGGGTAATTCAAAAAATGATTTAAAAACAACAACAACAACAACAACAACAAAAATTAATAGTTTTTTTAAATGAATAGTTAGAAGAGTTCAATTTTAATCATTCCCGACAATTTTTTGTATTTCAAAAGAATGACTTCATGCCCTCAGACGCTGCAAATGCGAATGATAATCACCGTGCAGAAGACTAGTAAATATCAATTACGAAATTTTATTGTTTTATTTCATTCGTGATTCTTGGCTTAGCGCATTGGTCCTGACACGTATTTATAAAAGGAACCGAGATCTCCTGACGCAAGGTAATCGTTCATCATTCTGAAGCCATGCGAGTGTCTGAGGTATATAGAACAGTCTCTTGAAGCAGCTCGAGACATTTCCGAGACAGGCTTCGGGTAATTCTGCTGACTGTGTTTTTGGTTGAATTACGAAGCTGCCCAATTAATCTCTGTGGCTGCATGCACAATTCTGGAGTAGTTCGCAATAATTCTGGAGCCACTTTGACTAATTTTCCTGAAGCAACCCTACCACATCTCTGTAATATTGCTGGATCGATTAAATTGTAGATTGACTTTTCTCCGTGGCCGCAGTCCCAAAATAACCCTGGAATCGCAGTAGCTAACCGTTGAAGCAGTTCAACGTTGTAGTATTTCTGGGAAGATTAATTACGAACAAAACACACGAGGAAAACAATAATCTGGTCAAGACTCCTGAAGCAAAACAATTCGAACCAAAACGATTTTCTTCGAACCCTAAACGAACTTAATCGATTTTGTTCGTCATTAAATTCGCGTTCGTTATTAAATTCGAGTTCGCCATAAAATTCGGCGAACTTGAACGAATAAGTTCGTATTCGTTTGAAGTTCGGCGAATTTTGAACTTATTTGTTCAAATTCGCCAAACCTGGTGACTAAGCCCATGGGATTGTCTTTCCTTTTTGTGTAAGGTGTGGTCAATGGATGTAATTATGAATGGGATGGTTTCTAACCACCACTCTATCATCACCATTGTTTCCTCTAGGCATGCTCTAAATGATCTTACTCCTATGTTCAAGCTTAATGTGTCCCATACAGACTCAAAGAACTTCAAGGCCCTTGTCAACAGAGTTTGGAACCTTTCCCCTAGGCCATAAGGATATTAATGGTACAATCTTATGGTGGGAGTTAGCTATCCACGCAACTGAAGTTTATGCAAAAGAATAGTTGAAGGTGGTAAATTCTCTTGGAGGAAGATCTTAATAATTAGGTTTTACAGGATGAGGTGGTTAATCTTAATCATTTTATCCAATGTGAACAGATGTATGCTACTAGCGGAGCTTGGATCTGGGCATAGCTTCAGTGGATTTAGGAAGGGGATGAGGCTTGAAAAAGAGTGTTGGGTCTCCAACGTTAGGATGGTTCTTTTAAAAATGATTTTTTTCGAGATTAGGAGTATGTTCCATGCCCTCTTTCAAAATATATTTTCTCCTTTCGCCTTGTCCAAAAGAACCATGGGGCTAGATATCAATCTATGAAATCCTCACCCCAATATCTCTTCCTATAGGGATAGTTTAAACAAATGATATCTTGAAGTATAAATTTCTTTCTACCCTAAAAAATCCATGAAGAATGGTAAATCTCTCAATCTCAATGGTCTTCCCTATAAATTTCTTAAAACTATGTGGGATACCATGGATGAGAATTTGTTTCAAACGGCGAGAGAAGCATTTTCTTCTAGTCACCTGACAGAATTTTAAAATCAAGGACCAAACAAGCTTATTCCAAAGGGTTCAATGAGGGATACTATTAGTTGCTAGACATCAGTTCTTCTATTAAATGTATCGTTAAAAAAAATCTAAAGTTGTCTCTCTACGCATTCAAGAATTCACCTCTCATGTGGTTAGACAAGAGCAAAGAGGGTTAGTTCAGACTCTAGAGGATGTTTATTTGGTATATGTGATCTCAATATGGGAGGGGCCATGGAATGAATCTCAATAACACTTGCTCTTCCTCAAGAGTCAAAATTGATATCTTAAAAGCCTAAAAAGGATTGATTGGTCATTAATCACAAAAATGCTTCTCTACCTTGGTTTTGGATCCAAATATGTTTCCATGGTGAACACGCACTTTTGCAAGCTTCTTTGTTCATATCAGTGAATAGCTCCTTCCTTACGAAGTTTTTTTTGCACTACTCTATTAGACAATGAGGCCTTTTATTCCCCTACTTGTATGTGCTCGTTGTTGATGCCTTAGGCTACTTCTTGGTGACTCCTAGAATTTAGGATCACATCAGAGGAATCTATTTTCTACGAGGGACCAAGAGGGTGAACAATAATTTTGTAGACGATTCTATGATATCAATACAAGTAGACCAAACTTCAATTGATTTGGCTGGCAAGTACCTTCATGTATTCAACACGATTTCTAGGGTGGGGATGAGTTATCGATAAAGGACTTTTCGTTGTTGGGTTTGGATAATACCCCAAATTGGATACCCCCCTTGTTGAAACTTTATCTGGGCTAGAGTGATTCTTCATTATTTAGGAATCCCTTTTGGTACAGTCTTTCTCTAGCTACAGTCTAGGATTGGTGCTCACAAAAGTTGCAGAATTAGCTACATTACTAGCAATTTAAGGACCTTCATCTAACAAGTTTGTTTGACAATTATTTCCATAATTCTTTAGACCTCTCATATTTATTATGTTTCTTGTGTAGAAATAACTCAAAATTTGTAGTTGCTAATGAAATCAATAGACACAAATTTCTTCTACTAAATTCTATATAAGGGAAAAAAACATACAATAGAAACACATGCAATCATTCAATCACAATGAACACAGTGTTTTTTACTGGGGAAAACCCCTCCTCTGCTTGTATTATATTAGATGAGAGCATTGATCTATTACAATGGCAGCTTCAATCCTTGAAGCCCAACCTGCACTGCGATATTGATCTCCTCCTCCTCGCCTGCTTCCACAAACTTTGTACACGAGAAAAAAGTATACAATAATCATTACAATTATGCCTTTTTCCTCCACTCCACTAGGGAATTCGAATTGCATGCATGACTAGGGCTATTTTTAGTAAATTCACTAGTTAACTAAGAGATAATGAGTTAACAACAGTTAGAGATCAGTGAGTTAACAACAATTACAACTACTCAATTGAACTCATACTGACTCTATTCTAGACTAGAGCTCAAATAACTGACTTTCACTAAAGATAACACCTTTTGATAACTAGATCTTAGCCATCAACTTGCACATAACTCTACGTTTAGCCCACAAACTCGAATTGACTGACTTAACTGAGTGATTTGGCCATGTCACTCCTGCATTTGACTAAGGCACAAGTCAAATGAAGCCTTTCCTTGCTACAATTTAACATCTTTTTGGTTGCCTATTCCACAGCAATTTAATGAGCAGTACGGTGGAAACCATGCGTTGCCCTTGGTCCCATGGAATATCTACATTCTTCCCAATGAGTGTGTCTTGAGAATGATTGATGTTACATCTCAAGCAAAGGTTTCGACGTTCATAGCAAAATGGATTATGAGTTGCTTGGAAGGTTCATCCCCTTGGCAGATTTTACTGAGATATAGGGTTTTACAGGCCTATTGAGTGCATAAAATCCATGAAAAATTCAATATGTGACATCATCTCCTCTCCACGTATTTTCCAAGTCAAAGGTTCATCTATTTTGAAAAGCATGTTGTGTGCATGGAAATGTGTTGTCAAATAATTGTGTTGGAATTTTATGGGCAGTACAACGACTAATCTATTGTTGGAAAGCCCACAACCAATGTCTTGGGAGAGTGTTAGTTATTAGGCTCACATAAGCAAGAAAGGCATATTTTTTCGAAAGACTTATGGGATCCATCTTCCCAATATAGCTAGATTAGAGGGAGTTAGTGTTGAGAATTATACCTCGACTAGGAAATTCCACACAAGTTCAAAGTGAATGTGCAAGTAGTAATGTGAGATATTTCAAAAAGTAATTATATTTCGTAAAAAAAGTGAAAGTCTCATATTTAGCAGTTGAGTCAAATTGTATCTCATGTATGCTTGAGAGTAGGAGTAATCTTAAAAGTAGATTCTCTGCTAAAAGTTAAAGATGGTGCAAGGTTGAGGCTTTCAACACACATGAGAAATCAAGCACGTTGAGTGATAGAGAGAGGTTGTAATGTCCCAAACTAGGAAAAACAGTGATATGCAAAGCAAACAATAAATACAACACCAGAAAATTTAAACATTCAGTGCACACCCATGTAAAGACCAAAAATGATAACCAGCTGAGTCGTTTTATTAAGAAATGGGGGCAATAGTACAATAGTGTGGAAGAAGTGCACCTGGGCTTGCCTCAATGGCAAGCGTGACTGTGACAAAGCCCAGGTGATAAAATGACAAGCTCAGATGGTGGAATCAGTTGTAACAATGATACCCTGCGCTACCCTAGTAAAACTAAAACTGCACTATCTACTGGAAAGATGCTGCCAGAAACCCCACCTTCGGTGCTCAAAAAATTCCACAAAATTAACCCCAAGCTCCTCAAACAAAACCCACCAAAACCCAAAAAGGGTTTGGCCTGGTTTTGACCCCAGAAATTTGGCCCCCAAGTACCACGTCCTCCTCCAGCTGCTGGAAAATACGGCCTGCCTGCAACTCCAGTAAAGCCCTCCCAAATCACTCCAAAAACGTTGAGATACACTCCCCCAAGGTTCTCCTTATTTCTCCAACAAACTCTTGCCCCACAACTTGACCCACAAACTCCCACGTGTGCCTAGTGAGAGGCTTTTGCGCTCACCCTAGATGCTGCAATTCATATTGCTCTCAAGCAGCCATCTCCTGCTCCCAAACTCCTCCCAAAGGCTAGTATCCCACTGAAGCTCCTTTACCAAATCCCTCCCAAAGGCTAGTATCCCACTGAAGCTCCTTTACCAAAATTCTCCCAGCAATTGCACCCCGGAAGACCCCTGAAACAACTCCCATGTATTCCCTTCTTGCGTCCTCCTGGAATACGCACTAGTTGGGTAAATGGTTGAGTGTTAAGCTCTGAATCCCCTCTTGTTCTCCTCCAAAATGGTAGAATGGAACCTCCCTAGGGTGGCACGCGTAGTCCACCGAAGAAAGGGGTGAGTTCTCCGCTTGGAAAACTAGATGCTTAACCGCAAGTGACCCGGCTAAGCAACTCGAGCAACTAGAGTGAATTCGATAGGCAAAAGATACCAAATGAGGCTAAGCCTCTCCTATTTATAATTAGTGGCCTTCTTTCCCACGTGGGCCCCTCCATCTAGCCTTTTAACTTCCCTCCTTGACTATTCGAACTTTTCCCTTAGGCAAGTGCGTTTTTCCTTCATGTGGGTGGCCCCCACGCTCCATTAACAAAATATTACGGCCTCCCTTTTCCTCCAAAGTCTTATTCCCAATATTTTGTGGATCCAATGGCCTCCAAAAATGTCAAAATTATGGAAAATGAACCTGTGACAAATTAATTAAGCAAGGGACATTACAGAGGCAGAGAACATAGGTAACCAGGAAAGAGGTATTTCAAAGTAACATGCAGTCCCATATAATGTAGGGAACAATTTCATAGAATTGTAAATAATTTAAATTCCATATAGTCATATAATGTAATGTAAAATTCCCTCTTGGAAATTTCTCAAACTTATAGTAAATTTCTGGGTTTATACTTTATAATTAAAGTTTCAGTGGTGTCTTTCGTCAAACAGTTTGACGATATACTGTTGTAGGTGATTTTTATAAAATTTGTCTTCAAGACAGTTTATACAATACCATGAGAACACCAAACAGACTTCAAAAAACAAACTTATTCAACTTATATCAGACTCACAAGTTATTATACAACTGATATATGGCAATCTGAAAGAGCATCAACGCAAATAGTCTTTTTCCTCACTTGAAATATGAAGGTACAATAAGCATATAAACAATAGAACCTGGTAAATGCTTCAGCCAATAAATCTGGGCACTTGAATCTATATGATAGAAGATATCAGTCAAGAGCCAACACAGAAATTCATTTTTGAAATTTCATGTGGTCAGCAAAAGCTACAGGTACCTCCTTTGTAAACCCCTGCATCTACCTTCCATTATCGGTGGCTATACCAGCTTCCTTTCACCCCAACGCAGCTCAGAAAATTTAAGGGACTGTCAGCACGTCCAGCAATAATAGGAAATTAAACCTCTGGCTCGAATCAACTAGAAAACCACCCAACTCCAAGTCTCTCTCTAGCTGTGTATTTATTATGGCCTGTATGGGGAGATTATGGCTCTTTACATCCACAATCACCTTCTTCTTTGGAATGGTTACGGCCAGAGAAAGGGAGCAGCTCGATTCACTTAATTTCTGTAGCAAACTCGTCCCAATTTGGAAAGGAACTTCAACCCTTGGCCACAGCCAGATATATGGCCCTCTTGGCAGTAGAAAATCGACCTCCACCTCTGATTCCTGACCCAAGATGAAGCTTGCTGGAATGTGGCTCGGTTCTGGCAATGTTTCCAACCTGAAATATGATAAATGAAGAGCAACAAATTAGAGATTCAATTGATAATACCTCTTCTAACTCAAAATCTCTTGCAAATCATGTACTCCATTGAAGTGCAGTGGTGAAATCTATGTGATTTCACTCTCGAATTCAACTAGGGTGTCTAATTTTAACACTGAAGTCAGCTATGGCGGTTAAGGTACCAAAACCCTAAGCGTCTCCTTGAAACTCTCTCCAAGAGCTCCTTTCTCCAAAAACTCAAATGCACGAATGAATGAGGAGAGGCCCCCTCATTTTCCTTTTTATAACTCACTTGCCTTCTCCCTCCAATTAAAAATTTAAAAGCACTTTTCATTTCTTTATTTAATAAAGTTGTTAAACACACATGGGTAGCAAGAACAATATGAAAGATAAATCATGAGAGTACAATTTTTATTAACAAGAGATATACATTTATAGTACATTATGTGACCGTTGGGTTTCACATCCCAAGGTCTCTTGGACTACTTAGTCTATTCAGCTTCCACACTAACCCATTTAGGATTAGGTGTCCAACATTCCCCCCCTTAATCCAAAGGGTTATGTATGAGTCCAAGAAGAGAGCTGTAATACAAAATGTGCAAAAAAATGCATGGCAGCACTAGGCTGAATGTGCTCTATGAAATGTTGGTATAAAGGGCGGTGGTTTAAGGATGACCACCAACACTGGAACGCTTAGTGCAGTTCCCGGAACTCTTCCAAAACTGGCAAGAAGCTGAAGTCTTCTACTAGAGGAAGTGATCCTATTGTTTTGAAGAGGGAAACCTTCAACCAATAAAGGGAGGTCTCACCCCACATAAAAGGGAGAACTTCAACCTGAAAAGGGAAGTCTCAACCTGTGATGGTTTAAGGATGACCAACAACTCTGGAATGCTTAATGCAATTCCTGGAACTCTTCCAAATCTGGCAAGATGCTGGTGTCTTCTGCTAGAGGAAGTGTTCTCAATTGTGTTCCTGGAATTCTTCCAAAACTGGCAAGAAGCTGAAGTCTTATGCTAGAGGAAGTGTCCCATATTGCCAACTAAAGGCATGTTCAGGGGCATCTTTGTTTCTGGCTACAACTCTGAAACTGGTGTGGCAGGTTGTGGCTCAGGCTCGCTTGATGTGACTTTGAAGCTTGTAGATGACCATCATTTCCCCCCCTGTCAGATACAAGGTGAGATGATGGAGAAAACTCAGCTGCAAGACTTTTCAATACTCTGGAACAAGTTCTGACATGTGTTTGGAATATCTTCTTGGTTGTTGATGCCCATTGCCAAGAAGCGATCCATCCAAGATGAATCTTTGTTCTTGCAGGACGTTTGTTTTTGAAGCATCTGTGTGAAGGATGGCTAGTTTTATGACAGTGCTTACATGGATGAAGATCAAAACAGCGATCTTTCAAATGGCCAACTCGGTCACAGTGTTGGCATTTCACAATCTTTTGTTGTTGTTGTTGTTGCTGCTGCTGTGGAAGAGGGGTAGAATCTGGAACAGCTGGAGGTGAACTGTCATGAATGAATCCAGCACTCTGAAACTGAATGGGCTTTGAGTAGTCTGGAATATGAAAGGACAAGTCCTTGTCATATCCAAGACCAGTTCTGTGCTTGTTGTGGACAAGCTGTTCCCAAGGTCTGATGATGGGCTTGGGAAGTGCAGACTGAGTTTCTGCATCTGCATGTATAACTGCTGCTTTATTTGAATGAATTGTAACATTATTGTCTTGTTGTTTATGGGAGTCTGTTTCAATCTTCTGAACAGAAACAGGTTCAGAATGATGACTCCTCTGTTTTAATTCTTCTTGTTGTAGTTTTGTCTCAAGCTGCAAAAACTCAATATTCTCCTGTGCATTTTGTAGACATATTTTAATATTGAATAGAGAGGTTTTGTTGATCTTAACCATCTCATCAACAGTGGAATGTATCAGAGTATTTAACAACTCTAATGCATTATCAAGTCTGGTCATTTTCTTCATTATCTTATACGTTAAAGAAACAGATCACAACTATCAACCAGTGAAGAAGAAGCAACAATCATTCACAATTCAATGTCACTGCAATATCCTTTATAAATGTCAGCAAATGATCAGAGTGCAACATAAAAGATTACAATCAGCTCACCAAACTCTTTATGCAGCAGTGGAATCAAGGAATCAATGCACTATAATGAGTTTTAAATACAATGCCACAATTGGGGCAGCAGCAACTGCAAACTTGCTTGGATCCTTCAAGTACTCCTTCACTTTCAAATCAGCATCAGCAACAAGTTCCCAGAATCCAGGTTCTTTAAAACGGACTAGTAGTTACCAAAATTGATGCAGGGCCAACCCTGCTATTACCCAGAATCTTTATCACACGCATATAAACATGCATCTCAGCTTTTTTTACCCAAATCAAAAACCTCAATAGCTGGCAATTTCACAACTGTACCATTTGCATGCGGAAGCTTATCTTTCATGTGGTTCAAAATCATTCACCATTGATTTCATACTTTCATTAAAAGCCATCATATATGGAATTATCTCAATTCCAATATCTACTCATCAGCAGGCAAATTCATAACTTCTTAAACCCAATGACTCAAATCATTCAAATGCTCATCAACCCAATAAACATCATTCATATATGACCAAAATTCAATGAAACAATGTGCCCATGTTTTAATATTCAATTTAACATTATTTTAATCAATGAAAGGCTTGGACTTGTCCTTACTCAATGCGCCCTTGATCTTTTAGCAGTGGTACAAATGATCCCCAATGAATCTTAGCCTCCTAAAATGATGAAGAATTCGGTCTTCCAGGCATCTGGAACTCCTACATAATATATGCCCTTGGATTCAAATAAGGAAATGCTTTCGGCCTGCAAGAATGAATGGCTCTTGCCCTATCAAGAATGAATGGTTCTCGGCCTATCAAGATCTGATGTCAAATAATATACCTGAGCCCCTGAATCATAGAGATAAATTTGGTCCTGAGAATGAGCAATAAACTCGGTCTCGTTGAGTCCTCCTGAAGTTACCCTCTTGTTGATACTTTTTGGTTCCTTGTCACAGCTTTAATACTTCCACAGATTTTAGAATTTAACTCAGGATCATACTTCAGATCTTATTTTCTGCTCTTTAATTTCCATCACTTTTGTCCCTGTCAAATCATTTTGCAAGGAAGGTTGTCATAGAGCATAAGGAATATAATATCGATAGACCACAAGAAAGAACGAGCTTTTAACTTAATCTTCATCACGATGGATTTATAGCTTTCAGATATGTCATAAGCAGATCTATGGTATGATACATGTTTAACCCTTTCAACCACTAAAATAACTTGATTTAGGCAAAAGTATCATTGTAATCATGCAATCTCAAATTTCTATCATCTGAGAAACGTCCGACTTTTTCTGAGATTTCTCGGCCGGAGATCACCCCTGAGGCCTTTCAGCCTTCTGCACCCAGCTTCTGAGGCCTTTTCGGCTTACCTGAGATTCAGACTGATGCCTTTCGGCCCTGTTAACGATAGACCGAGATCATTCAGGCCTTTGTCATAGGCTTCGGCCTTTCAACAAATTTATACTTGTGGTCTCGGATTTGTTCACAGAGTGAGGTTTTTCCGGCCTTCTTCTAGGGCATAAACAAAGGGACAGAACTCGTCCTCCTTACTCAACACAAATTGAATACTCAAACAGCGTTAATACCAACTCTGATATAACACTCAAACAGCGTTAAAACTCAAACGCATGGGCATATACCACTGTAGTTCAACGCAACAAAAATTCAACACTTGTTGGACTCCATTCAATATATATACAGTGTTACACAATAAACCGTTCAATACCATTCAACGCATTCAATAAACCGTTCAATATATACGCATTCAATAAACCGTTCAACGCATTCAATAAATCGTTCAATATATATGTTGTTACACAATAAACTATTGAACGCATTCAATAATTCAAACGCTGTGTTAAAATACCATTCAACAAACGTTGTGTCAAATCCATTCAACGTATACTATTCAGGTTCAACGCTGAGATAACTATAGAGACTGTGCTATCTCTGCATGGCTCAACAGATTCAACAGCGTTCAAATGATTCAGCCACAATCAATGCAATATGCATTCAAACTTCGAACATAACCAAACGTTGATACCAAAACGCATTCAACTTCATAACGCATTCAAACAGCCGCATTCAACTTCATAACGCATTCAAACTTGAATCATACGCATACCATTCAACAACGCATACCAGGAGCTAGACCTTCATCGATGGTGGCGTATCTCTGCTTTACTTTGATTCCATGTCAGCCCTCAGCGCAAGCGGTCATCAAACAGTTCTGATACCAATGGGTAGCGTTTATTTGAAAAACGCATTCATTTGTACAAATACTCAAAGCAGCAAACGTATTTCAGGCAGCATGAAAAGCAATTATGTCAGACGCAGGTGTCAGCACATCCAGATGAACAGGCTACCAAAGTTTAGCAGAATGCAGGCTACGGTTTAATGCTAGGCGCAGGTACCATGTCATGCGACGGTTTAATGGAATATGCAGAATAGCAAACGTTCATGGACAGACCTTCAGGCAGTCAGAGAGCAAATTATTACGACTGAGAAGATTCAGAATGGCAGAGAGAAGCCAAAAAGGGCGCTGGAGAAATGACAGGTTAGCTGAGAAAATATTCATGAAATGATCTGCACATACACATAAGGGCCATAAAACAAATGGCTCAAAATAATTATGCAGGGTAGGAATACCCCTGCTCTGATACCATGTTAGCCACACATGGGTAGCAAGAACAATATGAAAGATAAATCATGAGAGTACAATTTTTATTAACAAGAGATATATATTTATAGTACATTATGTGACCGTTGGGTTTCACATCCCAAGGTCTCTTGGACTGCTTAGTCTATTCAGCTTCCACACTAACCCATTTAGGACTACCGGAAAATGCTTAATTCGCCTCTGTGGTCACATTGGCCACCCAAAGCCCCTTTTTATCATCCTATCCTGTAGATCTTTTCACCCCGATTCCAACGAGCTATTACACTAACGTGTTTCTCCAAGTAATTAGCCCGAAACAACACCTTAAACGTAATTAATTAAAATGTTTCTTAATAACATCATTTTATGGAAATCGTCGAAATGCAAGAAAACCAAGAGCAAACCATGCGGAATTGATCCCGATGGTGAAATAGGGTAAGGGATCCCAGTCGGACCCATATGTTGAAATTTCTAAGTCTAACACGTTAGAAATTCCTACTGCATTATCTGGTTTATTTCAGCTACTTGTTTATTCCTTAACAAGTTATTTAACCATATAAATACTGAAAATAAACACAAATGCAGTCTCAACTCATATACAGATCATCAACTGAAATAACAGACAAACACACAAGGGAGACCGTTATTTTTGGACAATCGTCCCCGGAAAAACACAACTTTGGAAAACCGGTGCAACAGTTCTGAGGGTTTTATTATTAAGCAGTTTTCTTGAGTACAACTAGGGTGCCAAACTAGCTCACCCAACAGAGATTTCTACACGGCAGTAATACCTCTTCTCGGAAGCAGATATTTAGCTTCTCAGCACTAGTCTGCCCCACGAAAATCCTTCCGGCACTTCTCCAAGGCTCTGTGTCAGCCCTGCTAGCCTCTGCATAGCTCTGGAACCCCCTGTGTCAGCCTTCTGCCTCTCTACATCAGCTCTCTGGCCTTCTAGGTCACCCACACAAGCCCCTCAGCTTCTACGCAATCTTTCGCTACCTCTGCGTGGCTTTTGTTGCCTATGCGTAGCCTCTTCAATCACTGCACTGGCCCTCTGGCACTATCTCTGCCTCTCTAATATGTACTCATTGCCCCTCACTGCAACCCAGATCACTTGTTCGAATTTTCTCAGCAAACCCAGCTCCAAAAAATCAAATTGACTGATCAATCTTGGTGTATCTCCTACTGACCCTCAAGCCTCCTCTTATACTTTTCTTGTTGAGACTTCAACGGTCGAAATTAAGTCTCTAATCAACAGCTAAGATTGGTTTGGCTTGATCCATGTCATTTAGAACATTCTCACCCAATTTCATATTAATACCCATTAATATTTTAATTTTCTTAAGTTTAAACTTAGGAACTCCATTAAAAATAATAATTATTTTAATATCTCTCTAACCAAGTGGAATTTTCCCAAACCATTTCTGGGTCTTTGAGATCTCATGTGCTTTAGCCTCTCCACCAAATTTCAGTGCTAGAGCACATCCGATGCTACCCCAAATCAAGACTCCCTCTTAGCAAGGAATGCGCTCTAATAATACTCCACCACTGAGCACCACACTGATCCTTCCGCACCGATACGGTGTACTTGTGCTAATGCTTGGCCTGCTGCCCAACATCCACTGCACTGTTGCCTCCTGTACTGTTGCCCATGGCTCTGCCACTGCCACTGCTACATCTGTACTGCAGCTCCCTCTCAACATGCTGCATCATGCTGCCTATAGCACTACCACTGCTAACCACTGCACTGCAACTCAGTTACTGAGAAGTAATTAACTGATATACCCAAATACTGACATCCTTGTCAATTCAGAAGTGCCTTCTGATGTTGAAGCTACCTCTGTTTCTATCCTATGCTCCCTTTGTTGCCTCTGCGCTGCTGCAAACACCTTTGTGCCTCTTGCACTGCTGCAACCACCTTTGTGCCTTTTTGCACTGCTGCAACCATTTATGTGCCTCTCGCACTGCTGCAACCTCCACTACGCTGCTACAGACCCCAGCACTACCTTGTCGCTCCATCCGCATCTTGCTTCTACCGACATTTGTCATCCTGCTACTGTCATTCAAGGCTCCCGTGGCCGAATATGATCCAAGAGTTTGGGTACCTCAAGGATCCTGTCCCTCATCTTTTGTAGTCCTCCTGACTACAGCTCGATGTCACCCCACCTCTTCTCTAGAGGTGCATGAGCACTCATGGCACAGTCGTCATCCGTCTCAACTTCTTTCTCCACCTTAGCCGGAGCTGCCTTGGAGTCAAAAGCCTCTCCCTTATTCTTCTTCTTGGGACACTGGGTTGCATAATGACCCAGCTCCCCACAATGGAAGCACTTCACTTTGGAGATGTCCTTCTTCTTCCTCTTCCCTTGTTGTCCCGCAGATGCTAGAGCCGCATCCTCCTCTTCCCTTGTTGTCCCGCAGATGCTAGAGCTGCATCATCCTCCTCCTCTTTCTTGATTCGACCTCCTTTGCTGCTACTTCCCGCCTTGGTCAACCGTCTGATCTCTTCTTGGCGAAGAGCTGCCCACATCTCTTCCCATCCTGGAAGATCAGCTCTGCCCAAAATGCTTTGGACAAATGTCTCCCAATCCTCGGAGACTGCATTCAGGGCGGTCCTCACCATGAACTCCTGATCCGGTGTGGCCCCTATGGAAGTAAGTTGGTCCCGAATCTCTTGCAACCTGCTAAGGTATAGATCTATCTACTCCCCCTTCTGCATCTGATACGACCGCAGTTGATTCTCCAACAGCATCTTCCTCTGCACGGAAGTGCCCTGATACAATGTTGTCAAGGTATCCCACATCTCCTTTGTCGTGTTCTTCTCGGCAATATGTGGTATTACATGATCCTTGACCACATAAAGGATTATGCACTTTACCTTCGCCATTGCATCCTCATACTTTTCATTATCAGCTGAGTCGACTAGGATATCCACAGTTCTGAAGACGAAGCCCTTGATGCGATGTCTATCTAAAACAGACAGGATCCTGGCCTTCCAGAGGACAAAGTTGGAGGCCCCGTCCAACCTGTCTTGATCCCTCAGTCCGTTCATTGTCATCTCCGCTTCTCTTCTGGACTCCTACTGAGTCTCGACTTCCCTCCAGGAAGTTCTCTCCTAGACTCCCTCTCTCTCGACTTCCCTCTTGGAAGTTCTCTCCTAGACTCCCTCTGAGTCTCGATTTCCCTGCTGGAAATCTTCCCGCCAACTGTCAATCTGCTCCTCTCCAATCCTCTTTGCAATTGCAACTTGAATCTGGATTTCTTGGCTAGAAATCCATCAAGGCAACGACTCCCTCTACCTTGGTTCTGTCCCGTTAAGTACTATTCTGCAGGACAACAACAGCACCCCACCAGCTTCCCAATCCACAATCCGCCCACACCTCCCTAGGCCCCGGCAACTGAAGAAACTGAGCCTTTCAGCTTTTGGGCAATCCCAGCAATCGCTGAATCACTCCTCTAGCCAACTGCGTCAAGCCTACCTGCCTCTGCACTGGCCCTCTCTCTGGCTCGAAATGATGACGCAGACCCTCTGCATCACTCCTCTAATGCCTTCTCTCGGAACAGCTCTGTCTCTCGGGGCCGCTGTCTCCGCTACAAATTTTCTTATTTCTGCTGGTGCCTTTAGTTCTCCTGTGATCTGCAATGCTCTGATACCATGTTGAAATTTCTAAGTCTGACACGTCAGAAATTCCTACTGCATTATCTGGTTCATTTCACCTACTTGTTTATTCCTTAACAAGTTATTTAATCATATAAATACTAAAAACAAACACAAATGCAGTCTCAACTCATATACAAATCATCAATTGAAATAACAGACAAACACACCAGGGACATTGTTATCTTTGGACAATCATCCCTGGAAAAACCCAACTTGGGAAAACCGGTGTAGCGGTTCTGAGGGTTTTATTATTAAGCCGCTTTCTTGAGTACAACTAGGGTGCCAAACTGGCTTACCCAACAGATATTTCTACATGGCAGTAAACCTCTTCTCGGAAGCCGATATTCAGCTTCTCAGCACTAGTCTGCCCCACGAAAATCCTTCTGGCGCTTCTCCAAGGCTCTGCGTCAACCTTGCTAGCCTCTGCATAGCTCTGGAACCCCCTGCGTCAACCTTCTGCCTCTTTGCGTCAGCTCTCTGGCCTTCTGCGTCACCCACGCAAGCCCCTCAGCTTCTACGTTGTCTCTAGCTGCCTCCGTGTGGTTCTTGTTGCCTCTGTGTAGCCTCCTCAATCACTGCGTTGGCCCTCTAGCACTATCTCTGCCTCTCTGCTATGTACTCACTGCCTCTCGCTACAACTCAGATCACTTGTTCGAATTTTCTCAGCAAACCCCGCTCCAAAAAATCGAACTGACTGATCAATCTTGGTGTATCTCCAACTAACCCTCAAGCCTCCTCTTATACTTTCCCTGTTGAGTTTTCAACGGCCGAGATTAAATCTCTAATCAACAGCTAAGATTAAATTTGGCTTGATCCATGTCATTTAGAACATTCTCACCCAGTTTTATATTAATACCCATTAATATTTTAATTTTCATAAGTTTGGACTTAGGAACTCCATTAAAAATATTAATTATTTTAATATCTCTCTAACCAGGTGGAATTTCCCCAAACCATTTTTGGGTCTTGGAGATCTCATGTGCTTTAGCCTCTCCACCAAATTTCATGGCTAGAGCACTTCTGATGCTACCCCAAATCAACACCATAAAACTCCTCTAAAACCCTACAAGCCCACCAATGGAATAATCCTGCTACTATGACTAGCCTGACACGAGCTTTGGAAAACCCTCCTAAACACCTCACCAGGTAATCCAAAATTTGGGGACATTACATATAAACGCGTACATACAGCCGTACAAACAAGTCCATATGAGACAAATCGTATAGGTGTCCGAAAAATTCTATGCGAACAAGCTATACAGTCCATATAGTAGATTGTACTACTCAGCGATCATTCCACTCAAGTTTGGGTATTTTTTATATCCATGCAATGTTGTTTTTTGGGCAGCTTGTGGAGGTTTCGTTGTATGTTTTCCAAATGAACGAAAAGCTTATTTGAAGGAGTAATTACTGTTGAAAATTCAAGTGCAATATATACTAGCACTAATTTCTAAATACTTAGCATTTACAACTTCTTCATCAAGCAATTACACTTCAGAAATTCAACCATAACAGTAGAAGGAATAGTAAAGATCACAATGCACAAAGTCAACACAAATTTTACCCTAGGAAAACCCACTTGGGGTAAAAACCCAACAATCCTTTCCTTAGAGAATCAATTCAACAAGAGAGACATAAAAGTCAAGACAATAGACAAACTGACCAACAAAACTGTCCACAAAGAATTGAACTCAAATTCCTCCACTATCTGCTCCTTGTTAACTCGGTCAAGGTCTGCGATAGATGTTTGAAATTCAGCCTCTCTCTTCCTCAGAAAATCGGACTAACCACAGAAGATACCACAGGAAATTCGGTTCTGCAGCCTGAGGTTCAGTCCTTCAACTCGTCCATCTGTTCCCAAAATTTCAGCCCTGTAACTTGATTATACTTTTGAGGTTCAGTCCTGCAACTTTCCCTTATTTACCAAAGATACAACCTTCTCTTCAACAGAAATTTGAGCTTTAGATAAACTTCTTATTAGCCTCAGATATGTCTCCTTCTTGACTTCTTATATAGCCTTAAATTAGGCTCTTCGCTTGCACCTCAGACAGATCTTGAACAGGAGATCTGAATTGCCCTTGGAGGGAGGTTGAATGCCTCATATATATAGTCTTTTGCTGGGCCGAATGGGTGCCTCTTAGGTTGGGGCCAACTTGACTACTGGAGGGCCGGCTTGGACTTCTTGTGGAGCCAAAAATAAAAATTCAAAATTCAAATTTTCTTTTGAGAAGGTCATGAAGAACATGCCTTATATTTTTCTTTTGGCAAACACAAAGAATATAATTTTCTTTTGAGCATGAAGAACAAGCTTTACATAAATATTTAATGTTAGAAGTACATCAATGATAAAAATATATTAATATGAAGACCAACCATAGCTACAAAATTCAACAATTACCTTTGTGTGTAAAATTAATTTGTATGCTTTTGTTATTTAATTTCTTGCTATTGTGCAATTGATGCTATGTTCTGAAATTCAATTTCAACATTAATTGCATCCAACAATCTACTTGTTTGATTGAGATTATAAGGACATTAGTCACCTAGAGGCTGAAATTTCCACAAGATATCAAAGCTAACCTCTCTGATTCAGATTCTCAAAGATTTGTAACAGTAAATCAGTTGACAGGAAGAAGGACCAACAATTAGAAGGTTTCAGACTTTTATTTCCTAATGTGGGAGTGTACAAATCTCAGATATGGTAGCAACGTGCCTTCGATGTGAGGACAGATTCGATGGTGCCTTCGATTTCTTAACATGGAAGGTTGAAGATGCAGAGCTAGTAAACATTGCACTGAATGGTTTCCTAGCTTCATGATAACCATTTGTCAAAGGTATTTGTAGTTTGTACACCGAAAAACCTTCATGACTTTAAGAGGCTTTGGGATGATTGTATCCAAGAGGAAACTCAGATGGAATCAAAGGCCAACGGGAGGGGTGGTGATGAGAACCTAGCTCTATTTGGTTAGTCAAATAAGTGTAGAGGTAAAAGACCTAGCAAGGGTAAGGGAAAGAGTGAGGAGTTAATCTCACAGCCAAGAAAGGACTTTGAGTAAAATCAAGTGTTTTGTTTGTCATAGGCACAATCATTATGCATCATAATGTCCAAAGAAGTTGAAGGGCAAAGGGAAGCAACAACAGAAGCAGGTAGCATTCTTTGTAGAAACTCCAATGAACAAATTTGTTGCCAAATTGGAGAAGAATTTCTCAATGATATATTGTCTTTCTACCAAATGTAATCCGAAGGGAAGCATGGCATGTGAATAGTAGAGCGTCTCAACATATGACATCAACCCAACAAATGGGACTTGGGAGTATAGGTTAAGCTTGGTGATGATGCCAAGTACCCTACTAGAAATAGTTGGTACTATTCCCTTCCAACTCAAGTCTGGTAACTTACTAGATTTTGATGACGTCTTGTTTGTTCCAAGTCTCAGGAAGAATATG
Organism: Pinus tabuliformis; assembly: GCA_031772625.1. Classification (NCBI taxonomy): domain Eukaryota; kingdom Viridiplantae; phylum Streptophyta; class Pinopsida; order Pinales; family Pinaceae; genus Pinus; species Pinus tabuliformis. The sequence continues at coordinate 989,004,223 of CM062817.1, read as the reverse complement.
CTTTCAGTTTCGGTTATGGAGAAGAAGGGCTTTGCAATGGAAGAATATGCCACTCCAGACCCTTTTATTCTTTGAGGAGACATCATTCACAGGCCTGCTAAACCTTGCACTGAATCTCCAAGAGGTGCAGCTTTGTTCCAATTCTATGCCAGCCCTCTCAGTCCTCCAAATATAGGACTTACAGCCCTCAAACAAGCTGGTACAGAGCTTCGGTCCTACCTCCAATATCACAGAGATGTGCAGCCTTGATATAGAAGACTTGAGAGTTAGAGGCAAGTTAATTTTATTTTATTTTGTTTTGTTAATGATATGTGGGGACCACGCACATAAGAAATACGCCAATGATTCGAAATGGATGAGAGGGAAGAAAAGGCGGGAAGAAAGGCTCCATGAAAGTTATAAAAGGAAGGCAACACACTTCATTTGGCATTCTTGGCTTATCAAATTTGATTATGTTGCTCGAGCTGTTTAGCCGGGTCACTTGTCGTTTAGCAAGAGTTTTCCAAGTGGAAAACTCACTCTTTCTTCGAAGGACTTCAAGTGCCACCCTAGAGAGGTTCATCCATTATAATCCGAAGGAGATTTGTAGAGAGATTTCCAGCATTTGTATTCAGCTCGCCCCAGCAGTGCGTATTTCTGGAGGACGCAATAGTGGATCTAGTGTGTCCATTGCAGCATTCTTCCGTAGGGCTATTGTCGGGAGAAATTAGGAGAAGAAGGGTCAAAATATTTGTTGGCTATTGGGTGAGTTTGAGGGTTGGAAGTGGCAGCAATATTCAGGAGTGATTTTGCAGACTCTGTGGCTAGTGCAAAATAGAGAAATTGGGCATACGAGGGAGATAGAGTTTCAGCCATTGGGGATATTGCTTGCCGAGAGAAATAAGGGAGGTATTGTTTGAGTTGATTGCTACATTTCAGGAGTCTCTAGGGAGGATTTTGTTGGTGGTTTGACAGACAGCGTGCTTCAACGGCTATTGATAATCGTAGGGCCTTTGGGAGTCGATTTTGGAAGGTCAAAACCAGGCCAAACCATTTCTGGGTTTTTGACAAGGACCTCGGAAGTAATTTTGTAGAATTTTTAGAGCACCGAAGGTGGGATTTTCAGCCATATCTTTGCAGTAGACAGTGTAGAATTGTTGGGTACTACGCAGTGCCTTTTGGGGGACGATTTGGGAGGTCCAAATCAAGCCAAACCATTTCTGGATTTTTGTGGGTTTTGCCTAAGGACCCTAGATATAAATTTGTAGAATTTTCTGAGCACCAGAGGTGGGGTTTTCAGCCATATCTTTGCAGCAGACAGTGCAGATTTGCTAGGCAGCACAGAGCCGCAATTGGACAGTTTCTGGGTTATCATTGTTTCACCTAGGCATTGCTCCGCTTGCCAAAAAGGCAAGCCCAGGTGCATTCCTTCCATATATTTGTACTCTTGCACCAGTTATAATAAAATGGCCCAGCTGCTTCCATATTTCTGATTGTTCTGGTGTTTACTAAATTGTTTTAAAATTTATGTGGTGTAAATTTGTTATTTGCTTGCAAATCATTGTTTTTCCTATTCTGGAACATTACAGTGGTATCAGAGCATGATCTTGGCCCAGCGGTGGGTAACCAGTAAGATCATGGAATATTTGGGTATGTAGGCACAGTAACGGGTGAAACCATAGACAAACCCATGGCTCAAGAGAAATTCAATGTGCAAAAATTCTGGGGTGGAATCCATTGGGACAATGAGAGGTTGGCCCAGTTGAGGAGGGTGACAGACCAAACCCATCCTCATCCTTATAGCAGAGACACTAGAGGTACACAGACCATGGGGGTGCAGCCATCTACACCATGTGGGGTAAATCGATAGACTCAAGACACCAGATCTCCTCGAAAGGAGCAGACAGGACAAGAACAGTTAGAGGGTGAGACTAGGAGGCACTTCTACTGGTGGAGACCTGGCTTTAGATATGAGGGGCCTGAGGAGGAGATTGAGCATGAGGCAGAGGACACGCGAGAGTGTGAGGAGCACATTGGTATACCCAGTGTGGCACAGGAGTCACCATTGTTGGAGGCCTCTTTGATAGCACCAGTTGACACCTTGGGGGAGAGAGTAGAGCATACACCCATGAGACACAGACATGTCTACTGTTAAGGAGGTGACATCCATTGTTGAGGTATCCATTGATGAGGTATCTGAGGTCGTGATTGAGTTTTCAGGTGATAGCAGCGCATGACAGGATGATGAGGTGTCAAGAGACATCACCACCCTTGATGAGGAGCCGATAGGTACAGAGGCACCCAGATCTACGACAGAGTTGCGGGATGATAGTCACCTACAACAACATGGAGAGCACATAGAGGGGCATGAGCTAGTCATGGAGGGGCATTTTGTGACTCATGTTGAGCCCATGGTGGAGGAGGACGAGCAGTCTTCTTTGGGGCCAACCACTGACTTAGAGTAGATAGATGCACAGACTGTCAACAGAGTTGCAGTACTTCCAGATAGTATCTCTCTCTGGGCTTATATAGATGGGGCTTGCAACATTGCTAGACTACCTTTGCACCACGAAGGAAGAGATGCAGAGACCCCCAACAAATTTTAGGTGTTGACAAGGATGGTGAGTTGAGGCAACATGAGCTGCGTAGGGTGCAACACTCGCAGGATGGAGGGCTTGTTCTATGTGATGGAGTTTGTGCATTCAATCCCTCTCTTGGGGTTGGATGGCGAGAGATTCAGAGTTGGTACTCGATGGAGTGGGCTAGACTCATGGAGATGGTCGTAGTCCAGAGTGAAGCCCAATGGGAGCTCTCAGACATCGAGGGTACTGGAGGCCCAGGTTGGCATTGGGATCCAAGCGAGGCTTCCAATCCGATATTAGACATGCGAGATGGCTATGGCGTTGATGAGGTAGTCAACCCAACGCCTAAGTGCATGCATTCCTTAGGGGAGTTCCAGTCAACGCTAGTGGCCAGGTGGTTTATGAGCAGACTCCATTAGTTGTTTTGGCATGTTGGTTGGGCATGGGGGGCAAGATGATTAGCATTCTCTGGCAGGAGTTGATTGGAGGAGGTGGCATGGGTAGGCCACCGGACCGGATATCGTTTGGAGACAATGTTCTCTCATTGAGGTTTAGGACTCAAGGTCACAGAGGATCGGCATAGCAGAGATATCTCCTCTAGCAAGAGTGGAGTTAGGGTGCTCAGGTCTACCAGGATGGACGAGGGGACATGACGCGTGTCATGGTGGGGTCACTAGCAGAGTGGCGGACACTTTGGCACATGCGGGATACCATATGTTACAGGGTGGTATGACAGTAGAAGGCAGCGATACACAAGACTGCATAGAGTCAGATTGTAGCATCTAATGTTATATAGAGAGATGTGACCTAATGCATACAGACCCAATTCTAGGCCATAGCACCCAGTGGTGTGCAGGGCTATGCAGCGAGGAGTAGTGGCCTAGAGAGGAGCATGGAGATGCATGGTGGTATATGATGCAGGAGCATCTTGCTTATGAAAAACAATTTATATTTGGTTGACTTGGGGGATCTGATGTTTTTGATTTCTTAACAGGAAATTTTGTATACTTTTAATCATTTGGGTGAGAAATATGTGTGTGAGGTTTTAAATATAAATATTCTCAATTATGTGAGAATATGAGAGATGCTAGACTTGTGAAGATCTCATAAAAATCTTGGAGATTAGGAGATCCTAGAATAGGAAATTAGTTGAGTTTAAATTGGATTGAGAGATTTGGTATAATCTGCTCATAAAGACAGAATTTAGATATAGAACTGTTGCTGAGATCATTAAGAGATTTTAGGAACTAGTTGAGAGATCTATGGAGAAGAACTAGGAACTAGAATGATCCATAACTATGTAATTGTTCCTATAATTGTAAGCCTAAGGGGCATGTAGAGGTAGAGGTAGCATATGTTCCACCCCTAGGATCACACTTGGGGAGGCGACCAAGAGAGAATTACATGGTGCTTTTTCAGCTACACAGCTTGAGGCGTTAGGTGAGCATGAGGTGCAGACGTAGTCCTTGTTGGCAGAATGATACGTAAGCTTCCTGCAGTAGTCGGGCACATCGTCAAGAGGTGGGATAGCAGATATCGTTGTATGATTTGGCAGGCACAGAGTCGCTGGATATTCGCGGCACAGGTTCTTAATTCTCGGTGCCTACCTATTGGATACCTACAAGAGGCAGAGACGGGGCACAAAGGGGTCCCAACAGCTAGCAGCATATCACAACGGTAAGCAGAGAAGATTGGGGGTTGTGGACCTCCAGTATGGTTATGGGATCCAGGGATCCAGTGGATTGGTGGGATACTCCACTCCTTAGTGAGCATGGTCGAGATAACAAGCGGACTGATTCATTCACAAGCGGACACATGGGGAATCACTAAAGCCCTCACCATAGGACGAGGCAAAATGTTGCTCGGGATTGGGGCTAGCCATGGAGCGATAGGCATTGGCACTGTTGAGTCGCTTTGGCAAGATTGGCCTAGCCTCGATCATCACATAGATTATGGCCGAGAGTTATGGGAGAGGAGGCTCTAGTACAAGCATGCTAGGCAGTCAGTCATGACCAGAGTGTCACGATGTCAGCAGTATAGGTTCCTTCTGTGACGGGTAGGGGATTCTGGCATAACAAGGCTGAGCAGTTCAGCTACCCATAGAGGTGAGCTGGTTTCTACAGGGGAGGGTCATCCAGATCTTCCATTTGGTTTTAGTGATTCGTTGATGGTGTGGGGAACTTCACTGGTGTGGCAGGGTGATCGACAGGAGGAGATCAGGGGAGGCTCGGGTAGACAAGGGTTCAATCCCACCAGGATTGGATTGCATCTTTAGGAGTTTACTCTTGTAGTGCATGAGATGGACTACTTAGTAGGGAAATTTCATGGGGAGTTGGGCAGAGTCCTACATTATCATGATGCTCTACTTATTGCTAGTATGCAAAGGGCTTCTAGTACCTGTATCTGGTTGGATAGCGAGTGGAGCAAGGTGTGCTTCACATTGATTAGGATGGCTTGGGATCCTGGTATCAAGGGATTCCTTCATGTCAGGACAGTGCTGAGATTGGGGATGACTCAATGGTACATTTGGGACCCTGGTATTATTGGTGGTTACAGTGGTGATCAACAGTCAAAGAGGGCACTTGTTCAGGCATTGCTTGAGGACAAGCATTTTTGGCAAGGAGGATTGTAATGTCCCTTCCTAACTTATTTTGGAATAAGATTTATTTCTACATTTTTGGCACATTTTGGTGAAGACGAGGCCCATTTGATTTTTGATAGAAGACTTAGGAGTTAGAGGCAAGTTAATTTTATTTTATTTTTTGTTAATGATATGTGGGGACCACGCACATACGAAATATGCACTCCCTAAGCCAATGATTCGAACTGCATGAGAGGTTAGAAAATGCGGGAAGAAAGGCTCCACGAAAATTATAAAAGGAAGGAAACACACTTCATTTGGCATTCTTGGCTTATCGAATTTGATTCTGTTGTTCGAGTTGTTTAGCCGAGTCACTTGTTGTTTAGCAAGAGTTTTCCAAGCGGAGAACTCACCCTTTCTTCGGGGGACTTCGAGTGCCACCCTAAAGAGGTTCATCCATTATCATCTGGAGGAGATTTGTAGAGAGATTTCCAACATTTGTATTCAGTTCACCCCAACAGTGTGTATTTCTGGAGGACGCAATAGTGGATCTAGTGTGGCCATTGCAACATTCTTTCGAAGGGCTATTGCCGGGAGAAATTAGGAGAAGAAGGCTCAAAAGATTTGTTGGCTATTGGGTGAGTTTGAGGGTTGGAAGTGGCAACAATATTCAAGAGTGATTTTGCAGACTTCGTCGTCAGCGTAGAAGAGAGAAATTGGGCATACGTGGGAGATAGAGTTTCAGCCATTGGGGCAATTGCTTACAGTTTGAAATAAGGGAAGTATTGGTGGAGTTGATTGCTACATTTTTGGAGTGCCTGTGGAGGATTTTGTTGGTGGTTTGGCAGACAGCGTGTTTCAACGGCTATTGGAAAGCGCAAGGCTTTTGGGGGTCGATTTTGGAAGGCCAAAACCAGGCCAAACCATTTCTAGGTTTTTGACAAGGACCTCAGAAATAATTTTGCAGAATTTTCTGAGCACTAGAGGTGGGCTTTTAAACCATATCTTGGCAGTAGACAGTGTAGAATTGTTGGGGACTATGCAAGTGCCTTTTGGGGGTCAATTTTGGGAGGTCAAAATCAGGCCAAACCATTTTTGGGTTTTTGTGGGTTTTCCCTAAGGAGCCTAGATATTAATTTGTCGAATTTTTTGAGCACCAGAGGTTGGATTTTCAGCCATATCTTTGCAACAAACAGTGTAGATTTGTTGGGGCAGCGCAGAATAACAATTGGACAATTTTTGGGTTATTAATGCTTCACCTAAGCATTGCTCCGCTTGCCAAAAAGGCAAGCCCAAGTGCATCCCTTCCATATATTTGTACTCTTGCACCAGTTATAATAAAATGGCTCAGTTGCTTCCATATTTCTGATTGTTCTGGGTTTTTACTAAATTGGTTTAAAAAATTTGTGGTGTAAATTTGCTACTTGCTTGCATATCACTGTTTTTCCTATTTTGGAACATTACGTAGGACTAAAAATAATAAGTCCTAACTTAAAATGCTTACCTATAGGTCTTGAGAACTTACTTTGGATGGTTGTAGAATGCAAGTCCAACAAGAAAAGACCCTCTCCACTTGTAGATCTGCAACCAATTGACTAGATACAAGTGTAAAAATATGGGAAATGGAACTTATCCCTAAGTGGGAGATTAGATCCTATAAATTTGACACTTCTTCCCACTAAATAGCTTGTTGAAAATGATCTAACAGTAATAATCAGCAAGGAAAATCCTATATTAATGAAAAAAAAATGAATATAATTTTGGAGAATTTTTTATTGTTGGAATACCTATGCCTTGATAACTTATTTCTTGTTGGGATGTGAAGTCAAAGCCCTTCTAAGTTGCTAGACCCGACTCGTGTCAAAGAAGTGGCTTTGGTCCCACAAAGGAAATCGCTCCAACTATTGCTTGATTTACCCAGCAAAAATTTCGACCCCCCTTAGGAGTGGCCTACCTTTGGCATCTTCAACCTCTATTCTCTATGTCCGGCACAATACAAAATCTTGGTCCAAAACCTTGGATCGATTCACTTGCAAGCAGATCAAACAAGTAGAAGAAACTCTAGTTGCTTGTCTCCATGTACCATATTAGCTCCTCGATGGCAGAGATTATTAGTCTTTGGATAGATCTACTTATATGCATAAATATATTAGTATTTTTATAAATTATGCCCAATAACCATAACCATAACAAGAAAAGGAACAAAGACAAAAACCATCCCACAATTATAAAGAATTACAAGAGTTTGCAAAAATGAGCTCTTTATTTGTGATATCACTTATGTCAAATGATCAACAACAATTAAAATGGAGGAGATTCTAGCCTTTTATAGAAAAAATCTAACGGCTAGTTGAGTTCTCCTCATTAAAATGTTGTTAGTCTTCCACAATCCAAGGCTTAGCAATTTTTCATTTTCTTAAAATATCACAAAATAGCATGAATTTCCCCAAGGGGGTCGAGATTGTCCACATAGCCCAAAATATTTCACAATTTCCCTTTGAAAATGGTCTTCAATGGTCAAAAAGTTAAGTAGTACCAAGATTCCCACCAACATCTAGTGTTTTTGGTCCATGAGCGAGTTGATTTGCCCACATAAAAGAGTGTGAATTGACCCAAAGAAAACAACTTTGTCCTTTAGACAAAATTTAGTTGTAATGGCTAGTAGATAGGTCCATCTTCCAACTTCTTGGTCCAATTTGGTTACAACAGCTATTAGACTTTTCTCCAACGAGTAGATTTGACCCAACAATTATTTTTTCACTTTGACTTGGCATTGAATATTCCCTTAGCAATTCGACTTGGGCCCACAATGATATATCTCCAACGCCTTAACCCTCTTGGAAAATCTAGAACCTGGTTTTGCACTTAATGTCTTGATCTATACTAGGTCTATCCCTGTTTCCTCATGTATGCTAGGACATTGCCACATCATCATTTTAACTACCACGTCATACTACCCCTGACCCTGATCTCAAGCACTATTGATGATCTAAAAATTCTGACACCTGGGTTTTCTTCGTCTCCTAGAAATATTTCTTGTATTTTTTACCAAGTTTGACCAGACTGAAACTAGCCACTAGATGCTCTGATTGAAAAAAAATCCAACTAGCATGGAATCCTCCGGTCATGCTGTTACAATCTAAAACTGGGTTGAATTTTTGACCACCTGGGCCATTTTGCATTGGGAAACGTGAAAGTTGACAAATGAGACTGGTATGTTGTGAGAGTTGTAATGAGCAATATTGCACCAAGGCCAAGGTTACCTACAGACTCTATAGACACGAAACCATGTGAAACCATACACCGGTGATCACCCCTATAAAAACAAGGCTCCCATAGAACCATGAGTCCTCATGAAAAACCTCCCAAGGTCCTCCAATATGGTTAGGGATGAGATTTCCAAAATGAAGCTCTCAAGGGACGAGGCATGGTCCGACCAATTATAATGAATACAAACTCAAAACACAAGACACCAAGTTTAGGATTGCCTAATACATGGCCTCACATGGCTTTTTACAAGGCTTTGACTTGTGACCATGAGGTGACTGTTGAAAAATGTAACTAGTGTCAGTCTTCACAATGTAATAAAATGTAATTTTTATCATTGATGTATTTATTATTATATTCATTATTATTATTTTATTTTGGACATAGCTTGTTTTTCTTGCTTATAGAGTCGAAAAGAAATTATTTTTAATCAAAAGAAATGTATTTGAGTCAAGTCCTATTTGGACTTTTGAAAGAAAAAGAAAGGGAATTTTTATTTTGAGTCAACGAGTCAACACAAGACCAAGCCAGTCCTCCTTGGACAAGTCGGCCTTAGAGGAAGCTATTCAACCTTCTTGGACATGTATATATAGGAGTCAACTCAACCTCTTGGAGACACATTCACTCATCACACATAACATCGATTTTTGTGCCTAATCAAGAAGAAGAAGAGCAGAAGTCAAATGCGAGAGAGGAGAAGTCAAAGGAGATATAAAATCGAGTTTTCTAGCTTGTTTCTTATCTCACATGTGAAGATTTTGTGGCATCTATGCGAAAATTACAAGTTGAAATTCGTCCTTCATGATAGGTTTGAAAATCTGTGATTTGACCAGATTTCAAAGGGTTTGACCAGTGTTGACTTTCGTTGACTTGGTTGGGGGAGACTTGTGTTGAAGTTTCTAAGTTTACTTGGTTAGAAACCCTCCATGCACTTTATCTTATTTATTCCTACCTACTTGTTATTTTACTTAACAAGTTTTTTACAATGTAAATACTGAAAATAAACACTAGTGCATGCTCAACATATTACAGATCAACAACTAAAGGAAACAGAAACAATCACACCATATAACACCATTATTTTTGGACCAATGTCCCCGGAAAAACCCAATGTGGGAAAACTGGTGCAACTATCTGAGGGTTTTCTTATTAAGGAATATCAAAGTACAATCTGGGTGCCGAAACTGGCCTAGCCAACAGAGGATTTCCTTGCCAGTAATACCTCTCAGTTTCTGACAAATCTAATGGCTGAAACCCAGGATAATCCTTTTGGCAGCTACTCAGAACCAATCTACCCGAGAAACCCCATCGTCATCCTCTCTTTCGACTGCGTCAGCCCCTCTCTACCCAGCGCTGGCCCTGCATCAAACCGGATGGGTCTGCATCAGCCTTAGGAGGCCCTGTGTCAGCCCTCTAGCCCTCTGCGTCAACAACGCTGGCCTCTCTGAGGCTCTGCGTAGCTCCCGACTGTCTCTGCGTGGCCCTACGTGAGCCCTGGCTAGCTCTGCGTCACTCTCCCTGGCTACTACGCTGCTCTCCCGGCACTATCTCTGCCTCTTTGTCTCTCTATACTCAATGCCCCTCAACTGCAACTCCCAATCACTAATTCTATATCTCTTAGCAAACCCCGCTCTAGAGAATAAAATGATTGATCACTCTAGTGTGTTCTCCAAGTGACCCTCAAGCCTCCTCTTATACTTTTCCTCTTGACATATCAACGGTCGAGATTAAGTCCCTAATCAACGGCTAAGATTAGGTCTGGTTTGATCCATGTCTTTAGGACCATCCTAACACAGTTTCATATTAGTTCCCATTAATATTTTATTTCCCCTAAGTTTAGACTTAGGGACTCCATTACAAATATTAATTATCTTAATATCTCCTGAACTGTTTAGAATCTGCCCAAATCCTTTCTGCGTATTGGAGATCTCATGTGCCCCAACCTCTCCACCAAAGTTCGTGGCTAGAGCACATCCGATGTTACCCCAAATCAACACTCCCTTTTACCGAGGACTATGCTCTAGCAATACTCCTCACTGAGTATTACTCTGATCATCCGGTATCGGTCCCTGTGTTGATGCTAGGCCTGCTACCCACCATCCTCTACACTGTTGTATCCTGTACAGCGACCCATGGTTCTGCCACTGCCATCGTTGCATATATACATCAACTCCCTCTGCATCCATGCTACTGTTGGTCCTTTCTCCCAGCGCTGCATCCGCACTACACCTCCTCTCATCATGTTGCATTATGCTGCCCACTGCTGCACTGCAACTCAGTTACTAAGAAGTAAGTAATTGATCTCCCAACTCTGACCTCTCTGTTGGGCTAGAGACCCTCCTATTGCTGAAGCTCCCTTTGTCGCTAACAAGTGCTCCCTCTCTGACCTCTGCGCTGCTACAACAACTCCCTGCATCTCGCACCATTGCACACCTCTCTATGCCATCCTGCACTGGTGTAACACTCCTGTGCCTCTCGCACTACTGCAGCCTACTAGCTCGCGCTGTCTCGGGACTTCTGCACTGTAGCTCTCTCTGTTGCTTCATCCGCATCCATCTCTACCCGACTCGGCGAGTCCTGCTACTCCTCTTCGGGGCTCCCGTAGCAAGGTCTAATCCAAGAGGCTAGGTACCTCGACGATCCTACCCCTCATCGGCTGTAGTCCACCTAACTACAACTCGATGTCTCCCCACTTCCGCTCAAATGGCGCATGTGCACTCATGGCACAGATATCGTCTGTCAAAACTTCCTTCTCTGCCCATGTTGGAGCTGCCTTAGTCTCGGAAGACTCTCCCTTACTCTTCTTCCTTGGACACTGGATCGCATAATGACCCAGCTCCCCACAGTGGAAGCACTTGACCTTGGAGAGATCTTTCTACTTCCACTTTTCATGCTTTCCCTCAGATGATAGGGCAACATCTTCCTCCTCCTGCTTTACTTTGATCCCCTTGTTGTTGCTACCCGTCTTCGACTGCAGTCTGATCTCTTCTTGGCGAAGAGCCACCCACATCTCGTCCCAAGGTGGGAGAGTCGCTCTGACCAGTATACTTTGGACAAATACCTCCCAGTCTTCTGAGACAGCATTTAAGGTTGTTCTCACCGTCAACTCATGATTCGGCGTGGCATTTATACCAGTCAACTGATCTCAGATCTCATTAAGTCCTCCATGGAAGGTGTCAATCGGTTCTCCCTTCTTCATCTGATACGACCTCAACTGATTCTCAAGTAGCATTCTTCTCTGCACAAAAGTATGTTGGTACAATTTCTTGAGAGCCTCCCACATCTCAAATGTCGTTTCCTTCTCGGCTATGTGTGGTACTACATGATCCTTGACCCCATCAAGGATGATGCTCTTGGCCCTCGCCATTGCCTCCTCGTACTTGTCGTTATCATTGGGGTCGACTGGGATAGCTATTACCTTCAAGGCGAAGTTCTTGACACGATTTCTGTCAAGTACGGATAAGATTCTGGCCTTCCAGACTGCGAAGTTCGACGCTCCGTCCAATCTATCTTGGTCTCTTACTCCGTGTAGTGCCATGATGCTCCTCTACTTCCCTCCTGGAAGTTCTCTGTTCGACTCCTCTGAGTCTCTACTTTTCGTCTGGAAGTTCTCTTCTGGACTCACTCTAGTCTCGATTTCCCTCCTGGAAATCCTTCTGCCGCTGTCGAAATGCCCCCCACTCTTATCGTCCTGTGCAACCGCACCACTGATCTAGGTTCCTCGGCTAGAAACCCTCGGTAATAGCTCCTCTTGGCCTTGCTCTGTCAAGGATTGTTCTGCCTACAATACCTCACCAGCTCCACTCTGCAATATTCCCACAGCCTTCTAAATCCCAGCAACCTGAAGATGAGAGCTCCTAGGCTCTGCGCAATCCTGGCACCAGCAACCCGGCCTCCTAGACCAAATGCGTCAACCCTCCCAGCTACAGTGTGGCTCTGCGTGAAGCTCCCTTTGCCTTCCTTAGCCTCTGCGTTGCCTCTTCCCGGCTCACCCTTGATGACCCAGACACTGCATCACCCTTCCCTTGTTGCCGCTCGGCTAGAAACAACTTCTGTCACCTCGGGACAGTTGTTTTCTGTTGCTATTGCTCCACTCTGCTGATGTCCTTAGTCCTCCTGTGATCTGCAATCATGCTCTGATACCATGTTGAAGTTTCTAAGTTTACTTAGAAACCCTCCATGCACTTTATCTTATTTATTCCTACCTACTTGTTATTTTACTTAACAAGTTATTTACAATGTAAATACTGAAAATAAACACTAGTGCATGCTCAACATATTACAGATCAACAACTAAAGGAAACAGAAACAATCAAACCATATGACACCATTATTTTTGGACCAATGTCCCTGGAAAAAGCCAATGTTGGAAAAATGGTGCAGCTATCTAAGGGTTTTCTTATTAAGGAATATTAGAGTAGAATCTGAGTGTCGAAACTGGCCTACCCAACAGAGAATTTCCTTGCCAGTATTACCTTTCAGTTTTGACAAATCTCCTGGCTGAAACCTCGGATAATCCTTCCGGCAGCTACTCAGCACCAATCTGCCCTAGAAACCCCAGCGTCAGACTCTCTCTGGACTATGTCAGCCCCTCTCTGCCCAGCGCTGGAACTGCATCACCCCGGATGGGTCTACGTCAGCCCTGTAGCCCTGTGTCAGCAACGCTGGCCTCTCTGAGGCTCTACGCAGCTCCAGGCTGCCTCTGAGTGAGCCCTAGCTGGCTCTACGTCACTCTCCCCGGCTACTACGATGCTCTCCCGGCACTATCTCTGCCTCTCTGTCTCTTTGTACTCAATGCCCCTCAGCTGCAACTCCCAATCACTAATTCTATCTCCTAGCAAACACTACTCCAGAGAATAGAATGAGTGATCACTCTGGTGTGTTCTCCAAGTGACCCTTAAGTCTCCTCTTATACTTTTCCTGTTGACATATCAATGGCCGAGATTAAGTCCCTAATCAATGGCGAAGATTAGATCTGGCTTGATCCATGTCTTTGGGACCTATTGTCGCACAGATTGTCACAACAACGCTCAGACCACGGGCTGTCACCCTGATCCCCGATCTCTCCGTTTAAGCCAGTCTCCCGCGGCTAAAGGGGGTAGACCCTATGGGACAACGGATGACCAACTGTGGACCAGTTGGGTTGGGAGACACGAGGGGAAACAAGCACTTAATTGATTTTATTAAGTTAATGGACCAGTGCCTTATGGAGTTAATTATTAAATGATTATTTATTAGATGTTGCAGAAGATATGAACTTTGTAAAACAATCATTTATCATCAAACCCAAGCAATGCAGATATCCAGTAAATTCACAATGTTTTAACGATGATCCAGCAATTAAACTTCAAGAAAAATTAAATGCTTTAAATGATCATAAAATTTAAATGTTGATCAGTTACCACTTTCACATAGCTAACTTTAACTAAACATTTAAGTGCATTTAGCTATAGAGAAATGGAACATAAACACTGCAAAAGTGGCCAAAAATGAAATTTTCTATTTTTTTGTTAAGCCTTCTCAAAATATTTTAATTTTAAATATTTTTTATGATTCTAAGCTAAAAAATCAAAATAGAACAAAATTGAAATCCTATATTAAAATCTGATCTAAAACCATAAAATAATTTTTTATATTTTTTTAATAAAATTTTAAATCTAAAATTTAAACAAAACTAAAATCCTAACTAAAGTCTAACAAAAAAAACGGGAGCTTTTTATCTTTTATGAATTTTTTTATTTTTTATTTGATTTTTGATATATTAAAAAAATAAAACTAAACTAAACTATAGAAAAAATCAAATCAAATCTAAATTAAAATCTAAAACTTAAACTTCTATGTGAAACAAAAATTTAAAATTTTTATTTTTTTGAAACATGACTAAAAAGGAAACGTATCTAAACTAAAACTAAAATCAAAATCTAATTTAATTTATGAAAATTGATTTTATTATTATTATTATTATTATTATTATTTTAAAGAAAACAAAACTAAAATTTATTAAAAAAAATCTAATTCTAAAAAAGAAACTAAAGTCCTAAACCAAACTAAAAAATTAAAAAAAATTAAAAGTTAAGCTTAAAAAAACCAATCAAAACCCTTTTTATTTTTAAAACATTTTTTTATTTTTTTATCAAAATAGATCAAAATATCTAAATTTAAACTAAATGAAAATGAAGTTTAAATATATACAAATAAAATGAAACTAAATATTATAAAATAAAACCTAAATCTAAAACTAAGATCTAACTTCTTATCTATATACACAATATAAAATCTAAATCTAATTAAATTTAAATACAACGAAACTTAAAATTCTAAACTATATATATATATAGGAGAAAAAAGAAAACAAAAGAGAGAATTAATTCTAATAAAAATCTAAATGGAGAACAAGCTTTATGCCTAACCTACATTAACGCATCAAAAAAAAAAAAAACGAAAATTGAAATTTTTGGTTTTTCCCCTTTTTTTTGAACTGTTTGTGTGTACGCATGTCTGCTGCAGGTGTGACAGTGGAAGAAAAATACGCAGGTGAGACGGCGGAAGAAACAGGGACAGGAACAAGGCAACGTGGAGAGTTTCCGACTTGCGGGTTTGCTGTTTGGGTGTTTGCAGGTGTGTGGAGTGACTGCGCGCGCGAGGAAGACACACATATTGCAGGGTCTGCGTGGTAGGGAAGGCTGTTGCGTGGGCAGGTGAGGGAGAAAGCGTGAGGAGGAGCTGTGGGAAAGAGAAAAGGGTGAAAAACGTGTGAGGAAAGAAAGGATTGCGGGATTTTGCATGAAGAAAACACAGCGTGAATGGGGATAAATGAAGGACGCAACGTGGAGCTGGAAATTTTTTGACAATTTTGCTTGCAGAGAGACAATACGTGCAGCTTGATGGTGGACAAAGGCTGCGTAGGAGAGAGATGGATGGTGGCCAATCTGAGGGCGTGGAGAGTAGATGAGAGCCACGGCTTAGAGTTGAAAAAAAAAGTAGCAGTGTGAGGAACTTTACCCAGCCTCCTTAAAAAAATTTCGAAATTTTTTCCTGCAATAAAAATGAAGCCCTGAGCAGCATGGAAATTGAAAGTATAGTCCATAAACTTAATTAAAATTTAAAACCCTTCCTACTCCAGATTTCTTGATAGAAATCTGTACCTGCAACCTTAAAATGTTTAAAACCCTTACCAGATTTTCGACTTAAGCAGCCGCCATAGATGTGATACTTCAGAAAACCCTACATGCATTCGCCCGGATTAAAACTACTCAACGCAACTCAGCCGAGAATTAAACTCAAAACTAAGATTTTGCACAACTTAAAATCAACCATTAACATAGAGGGAAAAAACGATAGAGAAATCCAGATCAAATGGAGATACCTGCCATTATATTTCAGAATCTAAACTATCATTCAAACCCCAAAGATCAAACAAGATACCTGTGCCTAAATCAATCTTCATCAAGCTATTATTGATGACTGAAAATAAAATTATGCAGAAAAAATAAAAGATCTTACAGCATTTCCAGAAGAGTAACACCAGCAAGACTTTTAACCCCAAAGTCTTTCTTTATTGCACAAAAAAAATGACTACAATAGAGATTTCTTTAGCACCAGACTCTCAGATCCAATATGATCTCAAATGACCCCTAACACCCTATTTAAAGGAAAAATTCCCAACGGCTAATTCGAGTGATCCATGTCAAAATGATCTCGACCGTCGATGAGGATCAAGATTTCTTTTAATCTCATCCATCGAATTTTTAAATGCATTTTAATATATTAAAAAATTAAAATTCTGCATTTATTTACTCAAAAATTTGACTTATTATTATTTTATTATTTTTTTAAATTTTTATTTATTTTTTAAATTTCTTTAATTTTTATTTTTTGGATCTTTGAATTTAGCCTTCGGAAAAATTACCTAAGACCTAGAACTTAGGACTTATGAGGGGATTAAAACATTTTCTAACCCTCAAGACACTTTATATCATGACTTTTACAATTTTACATCTCAAGGGGGAAAACCCATTTGACATAGACCCTCATAGACCACCCAGTTCTGCGACCAAATATAATCTAGCAGATCAACGCACTAGGATTCCCCTAAGATTCTAATGACAAAATTCATTCTGGCTTTGGGGTTAGGCTGAAGGAAAACTCTGCCGATCATGGATCGGTGAGACAAAAAACCTTCCGGAACGTAGATTATCACTAGAAAATTAGGTCCACCTAGGCAATTTACATACATGACTCAGATCTGCTAAGATTATTTACAATTTACACATGCAGACTGGGTTTACAACATAACATGATCAGGTCGACGATGACTGTCGAATGGCACGGACACGTCAATCAAGCGCTATCCCTTTTGCGAAGAAAAGGGGGTGTACTACTATGGGTAGTTGACACGTAGTGGTCAACATCTGGCTCTACTTGGGGACACGTTGTTGCACTGTAGGAACGTGAGAATCCAGAATGTGCATCCATGCAACACACAACAAAATATAAGTAGTGTTCGTCCAAAAATCATCATATAACATTAAGCATAGGAAAGATATAAGCTCTTCATTTATTAACTAAAAAGTAAATATGATCCTAAAACAGAAATGAAAATGCTGAAAAAAACAAGGAGTAGGGTTAGAAATACAATACAAAGGATGCCCCATGGCATCAAGATGTGTTCAATATAGTGTATACTGAGCATTTCCCTGCTTTCAGGCAAATCTATCGGCTGCTTGTCGGATGTGCCATGTCCAATTCTGCATATGGTAGGACTTTTTCCTATCCGAAAATCAAGCTGCTCAAGGCCATCTAATGCATCAAATCTTCTTCTCGTTCTCTTTCTCTTGCGCTTTTTCTTCCTGGCAGGCTGTATTACTGATGACGTGGAACTTTCTGCTTCAAAGCTCTCAGATGAAGTATGTAAGATATGTGTGACACGTCTTTCTTCATTCTGCATCTGCCCTACCAAGGATGATGGCTCAATCTCATAGTTGCCATGAGTTATAACTTGATCTTCAATGACTTTGTGAGCATCAATCTGATTATTAATTTTCCTTTTATCTAGGTCACCTTCAATTATCCACTTTTCAGTGGAACAAAGGACCTCATAATATGATGGAGCTTGCTGTAACAGATAAGAAGGCTCCTGATTTATTGACGTTCCCTGGTTTCTTTCATTCTCTGACCATTGTTGAAATTTCTGAACCTGTATTTTAATGGCATCTATCTGACTAGAGTGTTCAACCTTTATAGCACTGATTTCCCTGGCATGGTCTTCTTCCATGGTCAATAACTTTTTCTGAAGACATATTTGATTAGCTTCCATATCTTTTATTACTTTATCGTCTTTTTCCTTTATGGTTATCAAGCAATGTTGCATAGAGTTTATCTCTTCCTTATGATTTGCTTGCATGGTAGCTAACTGATTATTATGATCGAACATCATGATAGTCATTTCTTCATCCATAGTTAATAACTTGTTTTGCAAAGAATTAATTTCCCTATCATGATTAGCTTTCATGGTCGTCATATTTTCCTCTAAGCCTGATAACTTGCTTTGCATAAAACTAATTTCTGTGTCATGATTAGTCTTCATGGCCTCAATTTCCTTAGTATGTTGATTTTGCATGATCTCCATCTCCCTATTACATTTTTCCAGGTGGGTGCATAAAGTTCTCACATCATTGGCGTAATTAGTTTGATTGATCTCCATATTTTTTACCAACCGCATTAGTTCTTGTATAATCTGCTTCTGATCTTCCTTTTCATTGTCAACACTGTTTTCACAATTTGTCCCTGCTTTTCCACAGGTGGATGGTACAGTCTGATATGAAAAATTGTCTTGGAATCTTTCATTGACAGCTGGACCTTTTATAAGATTATTTTCATTCTGTTGCACAATTTTAGGGGCACAAGGCGAGCTATCTGGATCACCATATCTATCTTTAAAAGCATTGACAATGTCTTGTAAAGAAGGGAAAGAATCCTTAGGACAATTGTTAAACCAATTCAAAGCATCACCCTCTAAAGAAAAGACAAAAAGACGCATTTTGACATCTTCATGATTATACTGAGGGGGTCTACAATATATGATCAGTATACGAGTAAACAAGCCTAGATGTCTTTTAACAGCGACTGAATCACCACTTGAGAACAAAGGTAATTTGGAAATGGCCACTTTCGGAAAATCATGGAGATCATCAGTGAAATGACATGGTTTAAACAAATAATCCATGATGAACGACGAGGGCCCAAATGGATGATAGAAAGAGATCTTTGCTCAAGAAAATCAAGAGATGAAAGAAGTGGAGTCGCCACTTGAACAATGAATCTAATTCTAGGATCCAAAAAGCAATAAACAAGCTGATATGAGGGAGGCTTCTTGCCTGGGAAAAATAAAAGAAATGGAATGGAGTCGCCACCCAAACAAGAAACGAACTGAAGAGAAGTTGTTGATATGACGATGATGCTAAAAAATGTTGAATCTGCTAGCTCAAATGAGATATGAGAAAGATGAAAGAATGATGAGAAATGAGAAGAAGAATGTCGTTGAAACGTCAGGGACAGAAAAACTCTATCCCCGACAACGGCGCCAAAAAATGTTGTCGCACAGATTGTCACGACAACGCTCAGACCGGGGGCTATCACCCTGATCCCTGATCTCTCTGTTTAAGCCTGTCTCCCGCGGCTAAGGGGGGTAGACCCTATGGGACAATGGATGACCAACTGTGGACCAGTTGGGTTGGGAGACACGAGGGGAAACAAGCACTTAATTGATTTTATTAAGTTAATGGACCAGTGCCTTATGGAGTTAATGATTAAATGATTATTTATTAGATGTTGCAGAAGATATGAACTTTGTAAAACAATCATTTATCATCAAACCCAAGCAATGCAAGATATCCAGTAAATTCACAATGCTTTAACGATGATCCAGCAATTAAACTTCAAGAAAAATTAAATGCTTTAAATGATCATAAAATTTAAATGTTGATCAGTTACCACTTTCACATAGCTAACTTTAACTAAACATTTAAGTGCATTTAGCTATAGAGAAATGGAACATAAATACTGCAAAAGTCGCCAAAAATGAAATTTTCAATTTTTTGTTAAGCCTTCTCAAAATATTTTAATTTTTAAATATTTTTTATGATTCTAAGCTAAAAAATCAAAATAGAACAAAATTGAAATCCTAAATTAAAATCTGATCTAAAACCATAAAATAATTTTTTATATTTTTTTAAATAAAATTTTAAATCTAAAATTTAAACAAAACTAAAATCCTAACTAAAGTCTAACAAAAATTAAAAAAAGGGAGCTTTTTATCTTTTATGACTTTTTTTATTTTTATTTGATTTTTGATGTATAAAAAAAATAAAACTAAACTAAACTATAGAAAAAATAAAATCAAATCTAAATTAAAATCTAAAACTTAAACTTTTATGTGAAACAAAAATTTAAAATTTTTATTTTTTTGAAACATGACTAAAAGGGAAACGTATCTACTAAAACTAAAACTAAAACTAAAATCAAAATCTAATTTACTTTATGAAAATTGATTTTTTTATTATTATTATTTTAAATAAAACAAAACTAAAATTTATTAAAAAAAATCTAATTCTAAAAAAGAAACTAAAGTCCTAAACCAAACTAAAAAAAATTAAAAGTAAAGCTTAAAAAAACCAATCAAACCCTTTTTATTTTTAAAACATTTTTTTTATTTTTTATCAAAATAGATCAAAATATCTAAATTTAAACTAAATGAAAATGAAGTTTAAATATATACAAATAAAATGAAACTAAATATTATAAAATAAAACCTAAATCTAAAACTAAGATCTAACTTCTTATCTATATACACAATATAAAATCTAAATCTAATTAAATTTAAATACAACGAAACTTAAAATTCTAAATTATATATATAGGAGAAAAAAGAAAACAAAAGAAAGAATTAATTCTAATAAAAATCTAAATGGAGAACAAGCTTTATGCCTAACCTACATTAACGCATCAAAAAAAAACTAAACGAAAATTGAAATTTTTGGTTTTTCCCATTTTTTTTTACTGTTTGTGTGAACGCATGTCTGCTGCAGGTGTGACAGTGGAAGAAAAATACGCAGGTGAGACGGCGAAAGAAACAGGAACAAGAACAAGGCAACATGGAGAGTTTCTGACTTGCGGGTTTGCTGTTTGGGTGTTTGCAGGGGTGTGGAGTGACTGTGCGCAGGAGGAAGACACACGTATTGCAGGGTCTGCATGGTAGGGAAGGCTACTGCGTGGGCAGGTGAGGGAGAAAGCGTGAGGAGAAGGAGCTGTGGGAAAGAGAAAAGGGTGAAAAACGTGTGAGGAAAGAAAGGATTGCGGGATTTTGCATGAAGAAAACACAGCGTGAATGGGGATGAATGAAGGACGCAGCGTGGAGCTGGAAATTTTTTGACAATTTTGCTTGCAGAGAGACAATACGTGCAGCTTGATGGTGGACAGAGGCTGCGTAGGAGAGAGATGGATGGTGGCCAATCTGAGGGCGTGGAGAGTAAATGAGAGCCACGGCGTAACGTTGAAAAAAAAGTAGCAGCGTGAGGAACTTTACCCAGCCTCCTTAAAAAAAATTCGAAATTTTTTCCTGCAATAAAAATGAAGCCCTGAGCAGCATGGAAATTGAAAGTATAGTCCAGAAACATAATTAAAATTTAAAACCCTTCCTACTTCAGATTTCCTAATAGAAACCCTCAAAAATTTTCAAAATCTGTACCTGCAACCTGCAAAAAAAACCAAACACCCAGAAATAAAATGTGCCAGAAACAAAACCTAAAAACCCTAAAACCAGCTAAATAATTACAGTATTTACAGATTTTCGACTCTTAAGCAGCCAGATTCGTCAATAATCCATAGTAATATTTTCATAATTTAATTTTAATGTGAGATACTTCAGAAAACCCTGCATGCATTCATAAAAAAATTTAAATGATAAGCCCGGGATTAAAACAAGCTGGACTCTTTCAGAAAACGCAATCCGGGAGTTGGCTGGTTCAGCCGAGAACTTCCCCTAACGCCCGGTAAACTCAAAACTAAGATTTCTTGCACAGCTTAAAATCAACCATTAACATAGAGGGAAAAAACGATAGAGAAATCTAGATCAAATGGAGATACCTGCCATTATATTTCAGAATCTAAACTATCATTCAAACCCCAAAGATCAGACAAGATACCTGTGCCTAAATCAATCTTCATCAAGCTATTATTGATGACTGAAAATAAAATTATGCAGAAAAAATAAAAGATCTTATAGCATTTCCAGAAGAGTAACACCAGCAAGACTTTTAACCCCAAAGTCTTTCTTTATTGCACAAAAAAAATGACTACAAGAGAGTTTTCTTTAGCACCAGACTCTCAGATCCAATCTGATCTCAAATGACCCCTAACACCCTATTTAAAGGAAAAATTCCCAACGGCTAGTTCGAGTGATCCATGTCAAAATGATCTCGACCGTCGATGAGGATCAAGATTTCTTTTAATCTCATCCGTCGAATTTTTAAATGCATTTTAATATATTAAAAAATTAAAATTCTGCATTTATTTACTCAAAAATTTGACTTATTATTATTTTATTATTTTTTTAAATTTTTTTTTATTTTTTAAATTTCTTTAATTTTTATTTTTTGGATCTTTGAATTTAGCCTTTGAAAAAATTACCTAAGACCTAGAACTTAGGACTTATGAGGGGATTAAAACATTTTCTAACCCTCAAGACACTTTATATCATGACTTTTACAATTTTACATCTCAAGGGGGAAAACCCATTTGACATAGACCCTCATAGACCACCCAGTTCTGTGACCAAATATAATCTAGCAGATCAACGCACTAGGATTCCCCTAAGATTCTAATGACAAAATTCATTCCGGCTTTGGGGTTAGGCTGAAGGAAAACTCTGCCGATCATGGATCGGTGAGACAAAAAACCTTTCGGAACGTAGATTATCACTAGAAAATTAGGACCACCTAGGCAATTTACATGCATGACTCAGATCTGCTAAGATTATTTACAATTTACACATGCAGACTGGGTTTACAACATAACATGATCAGGACGACGATGACTGTCGAATGGCACGGACATGTCAATCAAGCGCTATCCCTTTTGCGAATAAAAGGGGGTGTACTACTATGGGTAGTTGACACGTAATGGTCAACAGGACCATCCTAACACAATTTCATATTAATTCCCATTAATACTTTATTTTCTCTAAGTTTAGACTTAGGGACACCATTGCAAATATTAATTATTTTAATATCTCCTGAACTGTTTAGAATCTGCCCAAACCCTTTCTGGGTATTGGAGATCTCATGTGCCCCAACCTCTCCACCAAATTTCGTGGCTAGAGCACATCCGATGCTACCCCAAATCAACACTCCCTCTTAGCGAGGATTGTGCTCTAGCAATACTCCTCACTGAGTATTACTCTAATCATCTGGCATCGGGCACTGTGTTGATGCTAGGCCTGCTATCCACCATCCTCTGCACTGTTGTATCCTGTATTGTTGCCCATGGTTCTGCCACTGCCACTGCTGCATCTGTAAGACAACTCCCTCTGCATCTGTGTTGATGTTGGTCCTTTCTCCCAGCATTGCATCCGCACTGCACCTCCTCTCATCATGTTGCATCGTGATGCCCACTACTGCACTGCAACTCAGTTACTGAGAAGTAAGTAACTGATCTCCCAACTCTGACCTCTTTGTTGGGCTAGAGACCCTCCTGATGCTTAAGCTCCCTCTGCCGCTGACAAGTGCTCCCTCTGACCTCTGCGCTGCTGCAACAACTCCCTGCATATCGCATAGTTGCACACCTCTTTGTGCCATCCTGCACTAGTGCAACACTCTTGTGCCTCTCGCGCTGCTGCAGCCTGCTAGCCTCGCGTTGTCTCGAGACTTCTGCACTGTAGCTTTCTCTGCTGCTTCATCCACATCCATCTCTACCCGACTCAGCTAGTCCTGCTACTCCTCTTCGGGGCTCTCGTAGCAAGGTCTAATCCAAGAGGCTGGGTACCTCGACGATCCTGCCACTCATCGCATGTAGTCCACCTGACTACAACTCGATGTCTCCCCACTTCCGCTCAAGTGAAGCATGTGCACTCATGGCACAATCATCTGTCAAAACTTCCTTCTCTGCCCGTGCTGGAGCTGCCTTAGTCTCAGAAGACTCTCCCTTACTCTTCTTCCTTGGACACTGGGTCGCATAATGACCTAGCTCCCCACAGTGGAAGCACTTGATCTTGGAGAGATCTTTCTTCTTCCGCTTTTCCTGCTTTCCCTCAGATGCTAGGGCAACATCTTCCTCCTCCTGCTTGACTTTGATCCCCTTGCTGCTGCTACCTGTCTTCGACTGCCGTTTGATCTCTTCTTGGCGAAGAGCCGCCTACATCTCGTCCCAAGGTAGGAGAGTCCCTTTGCCTAGTATACTCTGGACAAATACCTCCCAGTCTTCTGAGACAGCATTCAGGGTTGTTCTCACCATCAACTCCTGATTCGGCGTGGCTTTTATACCAGTCAATTGATCTCGAATCTCATTCAGTCCTCCGAGGGAGGTGTCAATCGGTTCTCCCTTCTTCATCTGATACGACCTCAACTAATTCTCAAGTAGCATTCTTCTCTACACAGAAGTATGTTGGTACAATTTCTTGAGAGCCTCCCACATCTCAAATGTCGTTTCCTTCTCGGCTATGTGTGGTACTGCATGATCCTTGACCCCGTCAAGGATGATGCTCTTGGCCCTCACCATTGCCTCCTCGTACTTGTCATTATCATCGAGGTCGATTGGGATAGCTATTACCTTCAAGGCGAAGTTCTTGACACGATTTTTGTCAATTACGGATAAGATTTTGGCCTTCCAGATTGCGAAGTTCGACGCTCCATGCAATCTATCCTGGTCTCTTACTTCGTGTAGTGCCATGATGCTCCTCTACTTCCCTCCTGGAAGTTCTCTGTTCGACTCCTCTGAGTCTCTACTTCTCGTCAGGAAGTTCTCTTCTGGACTCCCTTTGAGTCTCGATTTCCCTCCTGGAAATCCTTTTGCCGCTGTCGAGATGCCCCCTACCCTAATTGTCTTGTGCAACCGCACCACTGATCCATGTTCCTTGGTTAGAAACCCTCGGTAATAGATCCTCTTGGCCTTGCTCTATCAGGTATTGTTCTAACTACAGTACCTCACCAGCTCCACTCTGCAATATTCCCACAGCCTTCTAAACCCCAGCAACCTAAAGATGAGAGCTCCTAGGCTCTGCGCAATCTCGGCACCAGCAACCCAACCTCCTCAGCCAGCTGTGTCAGCCCTCCCAGCTACTGCGTGGCTCTGCGTGAGGCTCCCTTTGCATTCCTTAGCCTCTACGCTACCTGTTCTTGACTCACCCTTGATGACGCAGGCATTGTGTCACCCTTCCTTGTTGCTGCTCTGCTATAAACATCTTCTGTCACCTCGGGACAGCAGTTTTCTGTTGTTATTGCTCCGCTCGGCTGATGTCCTTAGTCCTCCTGTGATCTGGAATCACACTCTGATACCATGTTTAAGTTTCTAAGTTTACTTAGTTAGAAACCCTCCATGCACTTTATCTTATTTATTCCTACCTACTTGTTATTTTACTTAACAAGTTATTTACAATGTAAATACTGAAAATAAACACTAGTGCATGCTCAACATATTACAAATCAACAACTAAAGGAAACAGAAACAATCACACCATATGATACCATTATTTTTAGACCAATGTCCCCAAAAAAACCCAATGTGGGAACACTGGTGCAGCTATCTGAGGGTTTTCTTATTAAGAAATATCAGAGTACAATCTGTGTGCCAAAACTGGCCTACCCAAGAGAGAATTTCCTTGCCAGTAATACCTCTCAGTTTCTGACAAATCTCCTAGCTGAAACCCCGGATAATCCTTCCAGCAGCTACTCAGCACCAATCTGCCCCAGAAACCCTAGCGTAAGCCTCTCTCTGTACTGCGTCAACCCCTCTGCCTAGCGCTGGCCCTGCGTCACCCCGGATGGGTTTGCGTCAGCCCTCAGCCCCTGTGTCAGCCACGCTAGCCTCTCTGAGGCTCTGCGCAGCTCCCGACTGCCTCTGCGTGGCCCTGCGTGAGCCCTGGCTGGCTCTGCGTCACTCTCCCCGGCTACTGCGTTGCTCTCCTAGCACTATCTCTGCCTCTCTATCCCTCTGTACTCAATGCCCCTCAGTTGCAACTCCCGATCACTAATTCTATCTCTCTTAGCAAACCTCGCTCTAGAGAATAGAATGACTGATCACTTTGGTGTGTTCTCTAAGTGACCCTCAAGCCTCCTCTTATACTTTTCCTGTTGACATATCAACGGCTGAGATTAAGTCCCTAATCAACAGCTAAGATTAGATTTGTCTTGATCCATGTCTTTTGGACCATCCTAACACAGTTTCATATTAATTCCCATTAATATTTTATTTTCCCTAAGTTTAGACTTAGGGACTCCATTACAAATATTAATTATTTTAATATCTCCTGAATTGTTTACAATCTGCCCAAACCCTTTCTGGGTATTGGAGATCTCATGTGCCCCAACCTCTCCACCAAATTTCGTGGCTAGAGCACATCCGATGCTACCCCCAACCAACACTCCCTCTTAGTGAGGACTGTGCTCTAGCAATACTCCTCACTAAGTATTACTCTGATCATCTGGCATCGGGCTATGTGCTGATGCTAGGCCTGTTGCCCACCATCCTCTGCATTGATGTATCCTGTATTGTTTCCCATTGTTCTGCCATTGCCACTACTGCATCTGTACGACAAATCCCTCTACATCTGTGTTGTTGTTGGTCCTTTCTCCCAGCACTGCATCCGCATTGCACCTCCTCTAATCATGTTGCATCGTGATGCCCACTACTGCACTGCAACTCAGTTACTGAGAAGTAAGTAACTGATCTCCCAACTCTGACCTCTCTGTTGGGCTAGAGACCCTCCTGATGCTAAAGTTCTCTCTGTCGCTGACAAGTGCTCCCTCCTCTGCGCTGCTGCAACAACTCCTTGCATCTCGCACCGTTGCACACCTCTTTGTGCCATCCTGCACTAGTGCAACACTCCTATGCCTCTCGCACTGCTGCAGCCTACTAACCTCGCACTATCTCGGGACTTCTGCACTGTAGCTCTCTCTGTTGCTTCATCCGCATCCATCTCTATCTGACTCAACTAGTCCTGCTACTCCTCTTCAGGCTCCCGTAGCAAGGTCTAATCCAAGAGGTTGGGTACCTCGACGATCCTGCCCCTCATCGCCTGTAGTCCACTTGACTACAACTCGATGTCTCCCCACTTCCGCTCAAGTGGCGCATGTGCACTCATGGCACAGTCATCATCTGTCAAAACTTCCTTCTCTGCCCGTGCTGGAGCTGCCTTAGTCTCGGAAGACTCTCCCTTACTCTTCTTTCTTGGACACTAGGTCGCATAATGACCCAGCTCCCCACAGAGGAAGAACTTGATCTTGGAGAGATCTTTCTTCTTCTGCCTTTCTTGCTTTCCCTTAGATGCTAGGGCAACATCTTCCTCCTCTTGCTTGACTTTGATCCCCTTGCTGATGCTACCCGTCTTCGACTGTCGTCTGATCTCTTCCTAGCGAAGCGCTGCCCACATCTCGTCCCAAGGTGGGAAAGTCCCTCTGCCCAGTATACTTTGGACAAATACCTCCTAGCCTTCTGAGACAGCATTCAAGGTTGTTCTCACCATCAACTCCTGATTTGGCGTGGCTTTTATACCAGTCAACTGATCTCGGATCTCATTCAGTCCTCCAAGGAAGGTGTCAATCGGTTCTCCCTTCTTCATCTGATACGACCTCAACTAATTCTTAAGTAGCATTCATCTCTGCATAAAAGTATGTTGGTACAATTTCTTGAGAGCCTCCCACATCTCAAATGTCGTTTCCTTCTCGGTTATGTGTGGTACTACATGATCCTTTACCCCATCAATGATGATGCTCTTGGCCCTCGCCATTGCCTCCTCGTACTCGTCGTTATCATTGGGGTCGACTAGGATAGCTATTACCTTCAAGGTGAAGTTCTTGACACGATTTCTGTCAAGTACGGATAAGATTCTGGCCTTCAGACTGCGAATTTCAACGCTTCGTCCAATCTATCCTGGTCTCTTACTCCGTGTAGTGCCATGATGCTCCTCTTCTTCCCTCCTGGAAGTTCTATGTTCAACTCCTCTGAGTCTCTACTTCTCGTTTGGAAGTTCTCTTTTGGACTCCCTCTGAGTCTCGATTTCCCTCCTGGGAATCCTTCTGTCGTTGTCGAGATGCCCCCTACTCTGATCGCTTGTGCAACCACAACACTGATCCGTGTTCCTCGACTAGAAACCCTCGGTAATAGCTCCTCTTGGCCTTGCTCTGTCACCTATTGTTTGACTACAGTACCTCACCAGCTCCACTCTGCAATATTCCCACAGCCTTCTAAACCCCAGTAACCTAAAGATGAGAGCTCCTAGTCTCTACGCAATCCCGGCACCAACAACCCAACGTCCTTAGCCAACTGCGTCAGCCCTCCCATCTACTGCGTGGCTCTGCATGAGGCTCCCTTTGCCTTCCTTAGCCTCTGCACTGCCTCTTCCCGACTCACCCTTGATGACGCAGGCACTGCGTCACCCTTCCCTTGTTGTTGCTCTGCTAGAAACAGCTTCTGTCACCTCGAGACAGCTGTTTTCTGCTGCTATTGCTCCGCTCGACTGATGTCCTTAGTCCTCCCTTGATCTGCAATCACGCTCTGATACCATTTTGAAGTTTCTAAGTTTAATTAGTTAGAAACCCTCCATGCACTTTATCTTATTTATTCCTACCTACTTGTTATTATACTTAACAAGTTATTTACAATGTAAATACTGAAAAATAAACACTAGTGCATGCTCAACATATTACAGATCAACGACTAAAGGAAACATAAACAATCACACCATATGACACCATTATTTTTGGACCAATGTCCTCAGAAAAACCCAATGTGGGAAAACTGGTGCAGCTATCTGAGGGTTTTCTTATTAAGCAATATCAGAGTACAATCTGGGTGCCGAAACTGGCCTACCCAACAGAGAATTTCCTTGCGAGTAATACCTCTCAGCTTCTGACAAATCTCCTGGCTGAAACCCCGGATAATCCTTCTGACAACTACTCAGCACCAATTTGCCCCAGAAACCCCAACGTCAATCTCTCTCTGCACTGCGTCAGCCCCTCTCTGCCTAGCGCTGGCCCTGCGTCACTCTGGATGGGTCTGCATCAGCCTTAGGAGACCCTGCGTCAGCCCTCTAGCCCTCTACGTCAACAACGCTGGCCTCTCTGAGGCTCTGCACAGCTCCCAGCTGCCTCTGCGTGGCCCTGCGTGAGCCCTGGCTGGCTCTGCGTCACTCTCCCCGACTACTGCACTGCTCTCCCGACACTATCTCTGCCTCTCTATCTATCTGTACTCAATGTCCCTCAGCTGCAATTCACGATCACTAATTCTATCTCTCTTAGCAACGCTCTAGAGAATAGAATAACTGATTACTCAGGTGTGTTCTCCAAGTGACCCTGAAGCCTCCTCTTAGACTTTTCCTATTGACATATCAACGGCCAAGATTAAGTCCCTAATCAACGGCTAAGATTAGATCTAGCTTGATCCATGTCTTTTGGACCATCCTAACACAGTTTCATATTAATTCCCATTAATATTTTATTTTCCCTGAGTTTAGACTTAGGGACTCCATTAAAAATATTAATTATTTTAATATCTCCTGAACTGTTTAGAATCTACCCAAACCCTTTCTGGGTATTGGAGATCTCACGTGCCCCAACCTCTCCACCAAATTTCGTGGTTAGAGCACATCCAATGCTACCCCAAATCAACAACTTGGAGGAGGGTTGACTTGGGTCTTTATGGCGGGCTTGGTCTTCGCCTTGTGTCTTGGATATCTCATTTTGATCTGATTCTGTAAGGGAAGGATTTTTGGGTTTTCCCCCTTGTGGGGTTTTGCTTCGCTTGGAGCCTAGCTTTTGGTGTTCTTTGTCTCTTTGTGATCTTTATGCTTTGAATATTTGTATAATTGCTTGATGAAGAGAACATAAAATTTAATAAGAAGCCAACAAACATTTACAACTAATTATCAAGTTAAGAGAAATCAATAATTTTCTTCTAGCACTTAGTTTCTCAACAGTTACAATGGTGGTGAATGATCTACTTGAAAAATCTATGTACCCCCACTCATGGAGGGGTAACAAGTTACATAGCGGAAGAATTGATCCATTATAGGGATACTAAGTCCATGATACATAGTAGTCGACATCCAGAACAGGAGTCCTCACAGGATCTTGGAGGAAAAGACACTAGAGGATGCATTAACTAGTGTGAATCCAACGATGAGTCATTTTTGTATCTTTGGTTGTCCAGTTTATATCCATGTACCAGTAGAGAAGAGGATCATGTTGGACCCCTCCATCTTGAAGGGTTAATTTGTGGGTTAAAATGATAGTGCAAAGACTTAGAAGGGTAATGTTCTAGAGCAAAGTAAGACAACAGTGAGTTGAGATGTAAAGTTTAAGGAAGACTTTGCAACCAAGGAGTCCCGTGGGCCTATTCCAATGATAGAGAATGAGGAGAAGATGTATGTTTTGTAGTGAACACTTTGAGTCAGATCATGGTTTTTGTAAAGTGGCAGAATCAAGAGGGAGCTAACAATTATGTATAACCCATAGCAAAATTGGGTTGCATAGAGAAAGAATTGATCCATCGTAGGGCTACTAAGGCCATGAGACATAACCAGGACTTGCCAGTGTTTCTTTAGGAAGTGGCAAGCAACATAGCAGTCTACATCCAGAATTAGGGTCCTCACAAAATCTTGGAGGATAAGACACCAAAGGAGGCATTCACTAGTGTGAAGCCAGAGATGAGTCATTATGCATCTTTGGTTGTCCAATTTATATCCATGTACCAATAGGGAAGAGGATCATGTTGGACCCCTCCATCAGGAAGGGTTTATTTGTGGGTTACAATGAGAATTCAAAGGCTTACAAGGTCTATATTCTAGAGCAAAGTAAGAAAACAGTGAGTCGTGATGTAAAGTTTGAGGAAATATTTGCCACCAAGAGGTCCCATGAGTCTACTACAATGATAGAGGATGAGGAGAAGATATATGTTTTGCAATGAAAACCTTGAGTCAGTTCATGGTGGAGCCAAGGCAAGAGTATCGGGTAGTAGCAAAACATGTGCCCAAGTATTTGAGGGAAGCAATGGAGTATGGTCTAAGGTATCTTGCAGATGGTAAAGTGAAGTTGTAGGGTTATTCAAACTCAGATTGGATACGCAATGCAATAGATAGGAAGAGCACCTCATAGTGTTGCTTTAGCTTGGCATCAATGATGATACCCTGGTTCAATAAGAAGTAAACTTCCATGGAAATTAACTCAACAAAGGCAAAATATATGGTAACTAGTACTACTAATTGTGAGGCCATCTAGCTTCACAAGTTACTTGCAAGATTGTTTCAAGGAGAGTTAAAACCTACAGTCATTTACTGCGATAATCAGAGTTGTATCAAACACTCTAAGAATCCAATGCTCCATGACAAGTCCAAGCATATAGAGGTCAGATATCACTTCATACAAGACAGGGTTCAAAAAGGCGCAGTGAAGTTCCAACATATTCTCAAGGATCAGTAGGTGATTGATATTTTGACCAAGCCCTTGGAAAAAGGGAAGTTTGAGGTTTTCAGAAACAGACTTGTATTGGTGTAGCATTCCTTCCTTGCTAAGAGGGAACGTTGAAAATTACAGCTCGAATAAAAACTTTTGCATAGGTTCAATGTGAATGTGCGAGAAAGTAATTCGAGATATGTTCGAAGAGTAATCCTATTTTTATTTTTCATTCACTTTAGTAAACAGTGAAAATCTTCTATTTAGTAGTTGAGTCTAGAATTGCATTTCATGCATGACTTAGAATAGGAGGCATCTTAAAAATGCATTCTCTACTAAAAGTATAAAGATGGGACAAGTTAAGGCTTTCAACACACGAGCAATTGAGCAGGTGGAGGGACAAAGAGGGAGAGAGCACAGGAAATCGAGAAGAGGCATTTCCACACAATGTGCAATCCCATACAACATACTGAACAGTTCCATACAATCATGTGGGTAGGTCTGTTTGGATCCGTATAGTTGTGCAAACAAACAATGTAATTCTCTATACAATACATATGAACAGTCTGTAAAGAAGTGGTTCTATTCAATTCAGGGTGTTTTTAGTATCTGTGCAATGTTGTTTTGTGGGTAGCTTGTGGAGGTTTCCTTGTAAGCTTTTTAAAGGAATTTAAAGTTGATTTGAAGGAAGAATTACCTATGAATGTGTGATATTATTTTTATGCTTCCGCTATTTAATTTCTAGCCACTGTGTGATTGAGGCTATGGTCTCAACTTTAATTTCAGCAGTAGTTTAATTCAAAAATCTACTTGTATGATTAAGATCATAAGGACATTCGTCACCTACGGTTTGAAATTTTCATAGTTAACTCCTTGAAGCTCCTATTTATTATATTGAAAAATTGAAATGATTGTATTTTTAAAGAATGTCCATTTTGATATATTCACCTAGTATGATGGGAGCGCTATGATTTGTGTCAACTTGCACTTGGAGATCCATGTGCAAGCTATAAAGGTGGAGCCAAAGCTAGAGTTAGCACATCCCCAATAGCTTATTGAGTACTGAGAGACGACCCCATGCACAATGAGTCGAGTTCCTTCAAAGATTCATTCTCCTCAAGCTCAAGTAATTCACACCAACTTGGCAGTAGACCGCAACAGATAGCAAAACTGCTAGTTCAAGAATGCAATTAATGTCAAAGACAAAGAAGAGAGCTCCACAGTCACTCACCCCTTCCTTGGCTAGAGAATGACAAGCTCTTAGGGTTAGACATGGCTATCTTGATGGAGAAGCACCCTGAGCAACAAGAAGAAGACAGATGGGACCCTACCCACATACCATTATTGGGTGCAGCACAAACCTAAATGATCATGAATTTGCCCTAAATATGGGATTTGTTGTAGTCCAAATTAACACCCTTATGAAAGTCTGAACTGTGGTGACACAAGGATACACACACTTGGGAAATGCATCATTGTCACCTTAATCCTCATATTTTCCAGGTCGTGTTTCCTTGAGGGCTAAGTCCATTTTTTGTGATTATGTATCATCTTTTCAGAGATCCGAGTTGGCCTATCCAGTTCTCAGGGCTATATCACAGCTTTCCAAATTCTCATTTGCATGTAAACCCTTCAATTAAGTTTAATAAAATTACTGGTTATGCTCCTAAAAGATTTATGTTATTTGTGTTTATTTCTCTATTCACAAAGTGTGTGACAAAAATTTTATTCACCAAGTGTTTGACAAAATTCCTCAAAGAAAAATTTTACAAAATTGTTGGGATAAAATAACAAATTTCATAAAAAGGTACATTATGCTTTTGGTGAGTAACATTTGGCTCCAACTGGGACATGAGCTCACCGTACAGCACATGATCCATGTACTCAAATGGGGGAGTTCATGAGAACTCCAGCAATCTCCTAGGACAGCAAACCTGTAACCTGCACACTACAATAAACCTATTTGGGAGCATGTGTACTAGGCGTAGGGTATATGTGTTATATAAAGTAATAAATCCATATAGAAAGTAAAGTCTAATATAAATGCATTCTAACCTATATGAGAACATGAGATGAGTGATATTAGCATGCAAACAGAATATAATATGCACCTACACTACCATGCATAGCATGTGAATGTCAATCTCACATGAATGAGGTGAGGTGACTCCCTTTCACTGGTGAAGGTAAAAGTTCACCATCAAGCTTGCCAATAAAAGTATCCTACACCAATTTTCCCATGGATTTTGACGGGGACAAGGTCCTTGTCAACCAAGACAAGAAATCCTATTCGGAAATCTTTCTTTGCTTTTTGGACCCGTCGCTTCTTAGAAATAGTCAGCCTTGAGTTTGATTTCTTGATATGGAAGACTTCCTGAGAAGGGGGAGGTTTGGCTAGCCTAGATGATTTGCTTGAATGGTTTTGGTTCATGGTTCCATGTTGATGATTAGGCAATGGAAAGGGGTCAATGTCCTCTACATGGTCCAATCACAGGGGCTCCCTTTAGAGAATGAATGGGGTTCCATCAGGCTCGACAATAGTGGCATATGATAAATTCATTTGCAATTGGCCACCAATCGAGGCGCTCCATTTCCTTTATAGTAACATCCCCCAGATATCAAGCACATCAATGACAACAACATCCATAAGTTATCGAAATGTCCTTGTTAGCAGCCAAAGAAATTGTTATCACTTAGAGAAAACCCTGGTTGTGGGGAAAAAACTCTAAGGTAACCTCTAACCGCTTTGGACTTGGAAGCTGACCCTTCCGAGTCAGAGAGGGCCCCCTCTTTGAAAACCCTACCACTCTTGGTCACTTCTAGCAGTAGGTCACTTCAGCTTAATGGCCAGGTTTTGTTGGGTAACATGAAATTGGTTTGGAAAGGAAAGATAAAACCATTGGGCATGGAGTCTCTGATACAAAAACACTAGCTACAAGTCGTACAAACTAGTCTAACAAAGGCAAGATAGCAGCAATTTCCTTAGACAAATTGTTAACAAGATATGGTAAGAGACAGTAGAAGTAAACATCAAAGACAGAGCAACCATGTGAATTCTGCACTTGACATTTACGCTGAAAAAAGAACAATAAATATCTGAATAATCATGAATAGAGAATACATGAAGAATTATGATTCATAACATTGTACTTAAATACTGAAGATCCATGAATTCAAATTATGACCAAGGAGAAGAAAAAACACAGTCGAAAACTGACTGGAAACTTTCCACACATGAATCTCTGAAATCCAGTAATATTGCTTGCAGCAAGTTCTATTGGTATCAAAAAATAATATACACCAAGGTCTGATTTTTTCCAAGGTTTTGAACCCTTATTACATATGAAAAATAAAATATATAGAGAATACAATCTCAATCTGTTTCTATTTTTCTGGAAATAAAATTAAACAAAAATCTCAAAAATAAACTAAATCTAAAATGATTGCAAAAAGGCCTCGAATGGTTAAAGGTTGCTGGTTAAATCTCCTAAAAAAGATAGATCTAATCTCTGCCTTGAAACCTGGATCTATCTCTTGTTGTTGATTTTGTGCATGAAAATATGTGATATGGAGCTAATTCGATCCTCTAAAGAAGCTAGAACTGGCCCGTTTACTCTGCCTTAAATCTGGATGAATGCCATAATGATTCTTTGGTTGATGCTTAGTTACCACCTGTGTCCTTCAAATGCATATTTTTTGCCTAAAAATATGGAACCGCTCCCTTGGAATCTAGAAATATCTTTAACGGTTGATCCATGCTGCCAGGTGTTCATGATGTGTTGGATATGTGCCTAAAAAGATGAATCTTGTTTACAATTGTTGCCCAAGATCTGGAACTTGACATGAAGCTGTTAAATTTAATTCTTTGACATCTAGAGATGAAGAGAATCCTCAACCACCTCAAATGTTGATTTGGATGCCTAGAAAATTGTGATTTGATTGCCACATATGTCCTTTACTTTATGATTCATCGAATCATCTGCATAACACCAATCTTCTATCTACTGTGATTGCCATTTGATATTCTGTTTCTTCTAGATGCAAAATAAACAAATACATAAATATGCCCACAAGCTTGGAACAACGCACATGCACTTGACATTTTAAGAAAATAAAACTAGCGAATTTCTGAAAAATAGGGTCCAGAAATTCATTCGAATCTCCAAAACCGTGATAGTTGTTAGTAAACCGACCAAAAACTGAGTCTGTTCTGGCCAAAAACCTCTTTTGGTTTTGAAAAATTCGTTCTCATTTGTTTGGAAACCATGCCAAAAATTATTGTGTTGTACAGGAAAAAAAAGGAGTTTTAACTGACCATTTTTACAAAAAATGCGCCTACATTCCTGTTACCACTCAAACCAACAAGGGACCTAAAAGGGGTTCCTAAGAGGGCAACTGCTAGGTTAAGGGCAATTGTGGAGGCTTAGCCCACTGTCACCACAACTGAGTCACCCTATTCTTTACGAACTTTCACCAATGGGAGGAGTCCCGGTAGTGTAGGGATCACTTGTAAAGTATATGTCAATGGATAGGTGGGGAGTGACCCTGGAAACCCTTTCCCAAGCATGAAGCGAAGAATGGAACTTGCTTTCTCTTTAAGAAGGGGAGTTGATCCTCCAGGGGTAAGGGGTGAGGATTGGAGGGTTGAGGGAGAAGGAATAGGCTTATAGACGAGGTCTTCAATCCCTGTAATCCTTGGGAAACTTGGATTCCCTAATGGTCGTTGACAAAAAATCTTTATTGAGAAGTGGGACCTCACAGAGCCAAGTGGACCAAGTCCAGGTTCGGGGATGGAATGTGGCAACCGATGATGTTCCTATCCTGGACAAGGTGAAAGGAAAGGACCAAACAAGAATATTTTTTTTCAAAAATTTGAATTGATCTTGTTGAGATCTAGCCTTGGGGATGCCTAAGCAAAATTCAATCCTAGAGCTAGGGCTTGGGATTCCTGGAGATTCCACCAGTGTTGTAGGAACCATCCCCCCCAAGGATCCAAAGGTAGATCCGCATCCCGTACGGATCCGCCACCGATCCTTTGGCGGAACCATGGATCGGAAAATCGGATCCGCGGTTCCTCTTTTTTTTGGCGGTTCCTACAAAATTGGATTCATTGGGGCCCAATCCGCGGCTCCTCCTTCCCAATTCGCGGTTCCTATTTCCCGATCCCCGGATCCGGAAAGGATCGGGTGCAGATCTGTGAAGGTTCGGGCATGTATCCACCACGGATCGCGAGCGGATCCAAGAGAAGGTGGACGATTCCACGGGGCTTTTTTTGTTTTTTTGTTTTTGGAAATTCCGAACTGTTCTATGAGGAACTACACTTTTTAATACTCCCAAGGTGCTCCTTGATGCTCCCTAGACGCTTCCTA
Organism: Pinus tabuliformis; assembly: GCA_031772625.1. NCBI lineage: Eukaryota > Viridiplantae > Streptophyta > Pinopsida > Pinales > Pinaceae > Pinus > Pinus tabuliformis. Next base: position 988,967,787 of record CM062817.1, on the reverse strand, counting down.
GATGCTCCCTAATGGTAATGTTAAGATCTTGATGCTCTCATCACAAGCAACAGGACCCATTGGGAGAGAGGCTTTCCAGTTGTGGCATATGGTCAAGACGCGAGTTGGTAGATGAAGGCTTGGGGCAATTCGATCTCCCACAGAGGTAGCAATTGCACCACCCTTGAGCCCACACTCAAGGTGATACATGATCCCCTTTTGGTGAGACATTCTGAGGTGTCTCTGGAGCATCTATAGCGGTTGGTGGACCATGCTTACAGGCAGATGTTTAGACTCCGGGCAGCATTTGGGAGAACTTTTAGGAGGCGAGACAACAGATCCCACTGTGTGGTATGGCTAGGGCAGGGTTGGGTCACACGCACCAGATTGGTTCATGATGTATGGAGTTCATATATTGATTGCACGCAGGGACTTGAGACGCGGTACATGTTGGTTCCATTAGATGTCCGGACTATGCCACTGTCGTTCTGGCTATGGGATTCAGGGTTTGGTTGGTCGATTGGACACTTTGCTTCATGGTGAGTGGGATCAAGATGAGGGATGACCCTGCTCACCCTTGGTTTGACATGTGGGGGAGCATTGAGGCCTTGATTGCATGGCAAGGTTGGTTTCCCTTGTTATTGCTATGGATCAGGGTGAGTGTTGGATGGGTAGGAGGTGACATCATGGAGGTGCTTGGTCCAGAAGTGTTGGGACTCCATAGATGTTTTGCCATCAAGTCCCAAGAGAGGTGGATACAATTGAGCATGATGGGCAGACCGTCATGATTAGAGTTTCGTAGCAATAGCATAGTGGCACCCTTTTTAGACTAGCATGGGATCCGGGCATCATAGGACTTGGCAGTATAGCTACCATTAGGGATGACCTGATTTCTACAAGGGAGGATCATTCAGATCTTTCATTGGGCTTTGGTATCTCGCTGATGGCATGGGGGACTTCATTAGCATGGAAGGTGGGCCAACAAGGTGATATCAGGAGAAGCTCATGTGAGCGAGACGCTATCTCTACAGGGATTGGGTGGTATCTTCGAGAGTATACTCCTGGAGTGCATGGGATGGCCTACGTGGTAGGACAACTTCACGAGGAGTTGGGAATAGTGCCACATTATCATGATCCCCTACTCATTGATAATATACAGGGGAATTCTGATACTTATACCGAGCAGGATAGTGAGTGGAGCGAGGGTAGCTTCAGGTGCGACAAGATGGCTTGGGATCCTGGTACTAAGGGATTCTTTCATCTCAGGATAGTGCAGAGGTCGAGGACGAATCAATGGCGCATCTGGGACCCTGGCACAATTTTGCAGTGACAATAGGGAGCAAGAACTAGAGAGAGCATTGTTCGGCAGTTGCTGGAGGACAAGCAACGTTTTGGCGGGGAGGACTGTGATATTCCCAATTAGCAATGTTGCTAATGGAAATATCAATCTTGCCCAATTTTGTCTTAATTCATGTTTGCACTTAGGATATGTGGGTTCAGAGGTCCCACATGAATTTTGGGATTAAGTGGGGTCTCAAACATTAGGAAGGAAGGGAAATATTGTGGCTCTAGTGGAGCGTGGGCGCCACCCCATGGAGAATTATGGCCCACGTGTGGAAAACACTCTCATTGGAGTGAAGTTGGTGGGGAAAGTTGAGTTGGACCCACATGGGCATCTTGGAGGCTCTTTGATAAATAAAGCAAGAGGCACTCATTTTGGTCATTCATTCATCTATTCAGAAATTGTGTCTTTGACATAGCACACTTGAGTTGTGTTACTTAGCACACAAGTGTCTCCGAGTGGAGATCTCAACCCTTGCTTCGATGGACTTCGAGTGCCAGCCCAAGGAGAGAGTCCTACCTATACCAGCTCATACCAGCAGTAGGGAGTGCGAGTTTGTGGAGATAATTGGCAGCAACAATACGAGCACTGCACAGCGCTTGGAGGAGGCATGCTTGGAAGTTGTGGAGTGAAGGGAGTTAGGAGATGAAAGTTGAGGTGGAGTCTAGGAAGTGTTGTGGGGGCTTTTCCAGCATTTTGGTGGAGCAGAAAATGCAACATTTGCTACAGATTACATCCTCTGCTTGTGGAGGAGGGAGGGCCAAGCATTTGGGGGTCAATTTTGGAGCGTCAAAACTAGGACAAACCCTTTCTGGGTTTTTCTAGGTTTATTGAGGAGAGGCCAAGATTAATTTGGCAGAATTTTTTTTGAGGGGTCAAAGAGGGGCCCCAACTCAGTGAGCAGCTAGAGGCGGTAGGGGAAAATTGGGTTAAAATTCCAAGGTCAGCATTTGGCCAATTCCTTCGTGGGTTTTTATGGATTATTTCAGGAGCGCGAGGTTAATTTCCCGAATTTTCTGAGCATCTGAGGAGGCCCTAGCAGCAGTTCTTTGCAACCAACAGCATATTTTCTAGGTAGTTTCAGCGCAGAGCCAGGAGAGAGCAACAACAGATTTGAGAGGGATTTATTATTGTTCATTTGGGCTTAGCTAGCTTGCCTTGAGCAAACCCAAGTGCACTCTTTCCAACACCACATTGTACCCTATTATTTATTAAACAAATGGCTCAGATCAGCGCAATTCATGGAGATTTTTGGTTGCTAAATGTGCTGTAAATTTTTGTATGTGTTTCTATTATGTTTGCTTTGTTTAACATTGTATATTTCCATTAGGAATATTACAGTCTAGCATGAAGACATGCATAGAAAAATTGTTTTTCTCTCTCATTAGGACTAGTAAAAAGAGGAAGAAGTAGAGCATCTTGTTTTGCTCTTAGAAGAATCATAGAAGTAACACTACCTTGGATCAAAATGAACGCTTTGCAGCAACTTCCAGTGATCATGTAAAACTATGGTATGTAGTCCTTGTCTATAAGGTATGTTTAATTGTTTTATGCCTATAGGGTCTAACATGAATCAAATTAGGATTTTTGGACATGTTTGGCTGTAAGGTTTATAGCCTTCATCTTGTTGAAGGCTGTTGATATCTAAGTTTTGTAAAACCCTTGGTTGGAACTTGGAAACCCTACTCTAGAGAGAAACCATAACCCTAATTTGTTTATTCCCTCATAAGACACCCTAACTTTTGGTTTTTTTTGGGTTTGTAGGTAGTTTAGGGTGAATGGCAAACCCTAGTGAGGGTAGCACTGGATTTGAGATTCAAACCCTAGGGTTGATGTTTCAATTGGAAATATCAAGAGATTTAGGGTTTGAATCTGAAAACCCTAGAGTTCTCCCTCACTAAGATTTGATGTAATCCCTAGACTGTCAAAATCATAATCATGCTCTTGTACTTGTATATTTTGCTTGGTGGTACTTGTTGATGAATGTGCAGGTACATAATGAAGTAAGCAAAATGAGAAAGATATGTTGATCTGATGTCATGAAGAACATGATGAATGGAGGGAAGTGTAAAGATCTTGTGGGAACTGTTGCTATTAAAGTTCATTGAAAGAAAAAATGGTAACTTGGTAATCAAGTTGGATCCTTGGGCACTATGATGCATAAAAGTAGACTCGTATGAAGATGGATCGTGAGGAAGTCGATGCTTTGTTGAAGAAGATTGTCATGGTGAGGAAGTCTGATGTTAATATTTGTTGTAAGTTATCTTGTTAATATATTGTTTTTGCTACCTGGAAAAATGTTGTAGGGGTACAAGATGACAAATAAAACAAGTTCAATTGTTTGGATATTGTTAATTTTTTAGGTATGTTCTATGTTAGAGCAATTTATTTCAATTTTCACAGTCAGCTCGATATCTTTTCCAGATTAGCAATCACATCAGCATTAAATTAAACTGCAGATAGAACATAAATATAAATCGCAGAAGACAAACCAAGACATGAGGACACAAGATGTGGCGCTAGCCAGGGACAAACCCCAATGTGGGGAAACCCTTGATCAATTCTTCTTATATGTTCTTCAATAGTTCAGCTGAGAGAGAGATAGTACATATACATTAGAAGTCAACGCTTTGACTTGACTAGATAAGAGCAGAGATCTTCACCATGAAGGTGACACAATGCAGTTATACACCTGACACCAAGGACTGCAGCTCGGAGAGCAGCCTTCAATCTTCAACTGATTTGCAGCATAAGGTCCTTCAAGGTGAGACCCTTACATCATCATGCTTCTCCTTGTCAGTTGAACCAACCCATGACACTAGCTTTGTCCATCTTATATTACAGCAGCATTAAACAGTCCTCTAATGGCTTCAACAGCATGACAGCTCCATATATATTGTGCTAATGATCTGAGCACTTAAATACTCATAGGAAATATTGACTATGGTGTTATGGCCTGCGGCCTAACACACAGTCTTCCTCTGCTGCTCGCTAGGAAGTCCGTACCTTCACACAGTCAGCTCTTCAATCTGCCTTCTATTAATGACAAAGTTCCACCAATGTCACTGAACATAGGCCTATGTCAATCTGCCCTCTAACAGTCCCCTTTGCTACTCCAAAGGTTTCCAACCAAGGTCTTCAACACAGTGATTTCTCTCATTGAATTTATTGTTCATAATCTTCATCAAGTTCACACCCCTTTCTCCATCCAAGTGACTGTACTATTATCAACACAGTTCTAACATATGCCGCCTTGCTGGACGGACTTCAACGTATACCCTTCAACACTCTTCTCCATGTCATACAAGCCACTTTCAGACCTTCCTCATTTGCCTGAAGCTTGACGTTGTTGCTGTCCAAATCTGAGGTCATATTAGGCATCTTTTAGCTGAGGAAAGACTCCTCCATGGCTGCGGCTTGGGCGTGCTTGAATAGTCTTCCTTTTTACTGCGTTAAGGGCTCCCCTTTCCAGCGTATACTTGCTGCATAGAACTCTCATTGACTGCCTTTGAGGACTGCGGTTAGGGCAGCATAGAGGCCTCTTGGGATAGCATATTAGAGGACTGCGTCTAGGGAGATAAGGCCTCCTATTTCCAGCGTATAAGAGTCTTCTTAAATTGCGGATGTAGGGCAACATCTTAGTGCAAAATAAGGCCAGCAGTTAGGGCGTATATGGACTGTGACTAGGGCACAAACAGAACTGCGGCTAGGGCTCTTTTGATCAGTGTATAGGTCTCTCTCCTTAGGGCTGCATATAGGTGCCTTTTAGGACAGCGGATAGGGTCTCTTCTAGACCAGCAATTAGATCTTTCCTTGTTGCATTATGTAGGCTTCCTTCACCATTCTAGATCTCCCTTCCTTTCTACGTCTAAGGCTTCTTCATTAGGGCAGCATAGATCTCTATCAGGGCAACGTAGATCTCTATTAGGGCAGCGTAGATCCTTTCTCCATCAAGGCAGCATTATCCCTTAGGATCTCTCCTCCTACTAAAACCCAAAGACAAGTAGAGAGGAAGAGATCCCAAGTGAGTGTGTAGAAATGACTTGAAGGCCACCTCTATTTATACTAAAACGTTGAGCACAAGTGGGGTTTGTTTGGTTGCTGGCCGACCTTGACGAATTGTCCCATAACACAAATAAATTCATACCTCCATGAATACTTATCTGAGTCGAATGATCTTTAGATCAATCCTACACCTCTCGATGAGAGGGATCCAAGGAACATATCAGTTGCCATTAATAAGATGACCCACACAGAGTTTGGCCCTAGTTGCCAATTTTAACACTCCCTCTCAACTAGGAAGAACTCCATCTGCTGATTCATATGTCCGACTGTACTATCTCTGCCATCAGTGCCCTGCAATGCTCTACTTTGCTGAGCTCTGCTCAGCTCTGCTGAACCATGAAGAAGAAGAATTGAACGAGAATGTCTCATACCATTCTCTACTCATACCATTCTCCACTGACCCGCAGTCAGTTTCATCTGAAGAGAGTGTGTCATATCACTGACCCGAAGTCAGTTTTATTGATCCCAGATCAATATCACAAGAGAGTGTCTCAAACCACTCATACTGATCCCAGATCAGTTGGAGGTCATCCTAGCATAGGGAGTACGGTAGATACAACGATGCGTCCATCGATAGTACTATTATGGTCCCTAACCCCATTTCCCTGCTCATTGATCAAATGAGAGGTACTTCCCATGAGTCCCAGACTGCATGGGTAGGGTGCCTCGACAAGAGAACTAATCATCCTGTCCCACAGTGGCCACGGGGTATCACAGGGGAAGACTGAGCCATTCGCCCTGTACACAGTGCACCATTAGGGGAGGGTGAGTCGCCCAGTAAGCACCCCAAGCCCCCTAGAGCTCCCAGAGCTCAATGCATGCACCATGCAGACCCTTTTCTCAACGACTCCAAGTCGTTCAGGAAAGTCACAGGTTTGACCTTTCCCCGGGGCTTTGACAAAATGTCTACGACCTGTACATCAGTCTCAATGTGATGGAGCCTCCTCGCTCATCAACTTACCATATCCGAGATAAGGTATTATCTGATGTCTATCCGCTGGAGCAATCATCGAATACGGGATTCCTCAACAATCGAATCCCCCCTGGTTGTCACAGAGAATCATAGTGGTATTCATCATGTGTACAAACAGCTCATTGAAGAGCTTCTGCAACCAAGCAGTTTCACACGAGATCATACTCGTAGCTATGTATTCGGTCTCGACTGTGCTTATAGCAACCGACTTCTGCTTCCTGCTCATCCATGGTATCGAAGCAGAATCCAAAGAGAACCAACACTGAGAAGTGCTCTAGTGATCCTCCACACTGCCAACCCAGTCAGCATTCGAATAATCATGCAGCTTCATATTTCCGGCAGTGTATCTCAATCCATGAGAGATTGTGCCCCGAAGATATCTTAGAAGATTCTTGGCACCAATCCAGTGAGGCTCAACCAAATATGAGCTCACCATGCTAACTGCAAAACATATATCCGGACAAAAGTTCACCAAGAACATCAATGCAAATGACTTTATGAAACTCAAAGGCATTTCCCAAATCTGGTCCGACATCATCACCATATAACTTCTGAAAGTTAAGATCCTCGAGGGTAGTCACGGCTTGCAGTTTACCATTCCACATCCGGAATCCAACTCCCTCTTACTTCTGCAAGTGAGAGGGTCTACAACTATCAGAAATAGGTCATTCTTAGAAGGTGTCGGTATGAGAGGTCTATCGTCCACAACCTTCAAACAATGGTTTGGATCGGCTTCACTCTTAGTGAATCTCAGCTTCATCTGACAGCTATCAATCCTCTCATATCAAACCCGAGGTGATTTGCTTCAAGCCATAGAGGGCTTTCTTCCACCTGCATACATGAGATTCCCGATGAATCTCAAACCCCTCGGGTTGTTCCAAGCCTGTGAACCTGCTACATGAGGGGAATGGTCCCCTTGTAATATTTTCCTTTGGTACATCTCAGACATGTACCTTCATGCTCCTTTTGAATTCAAGCATCCCAATCACCATCTGACTCTCATCAGGTACGCCCCCATAACAGAACTCGGTGTTATAGATGAGATGTGTCAATTGACATGGTCCCCAATGGACCATCCTGCAACTTGATACAAGTTGCCAACCCTAAACCCATGAGAAAAACATCTTAAAAAATTTCATTTTCATACACATACCTTTCCATCGATGAATGCCACCCTGAAACCTTTGACTTCCATTGCCGAAATGGACACCAGGTTCTTCTTGCGATCAGGTACATAAAAGAGATTTTGTAAATGAATCGAGTTACCCTCATTCAATTGAGGGTAACACCCTTTCCAGGATAGGTGGTATCGGCTCCAAGTATAATCCCACGAATGTTTCCATCTCTGCCAAATTAGAGAGAGAACACCCTTCTATTCGATGGAGTGCCTTGAAGCACTACAATCAAATAAGCCAGATTCCCAAAGAATCTGAAGGAGAGGGCCAATACAAGATAACACTTCTTTATATTATCAAAAACAATATTTGATTCTTCATTCCTGGGGTTCCTTGCTTTCTTGAAGAGTCAGCCATTTCCTTGATGACCTGCACTGTCATTCCTCTGATCATTGAAGATGTCCCTGGCATGATTGTTATCATCATTAAGTGATATGTCCCTGCCATTCGGACACTCCTTTATATAATGGCCGAACTTATTTCAACCAAGGCATCTGCCTTTCCTTCCTCCCTTAGATCCGGACTTCCCATTGAAGTCATCTTTAGGTAGGCCATCTGAAACTTCGGTTGCGTCATTCTAATAATATTCTCTGCTTTGACTTCTGTTAAAATTGGCAACTAGGGCCAAACTCCATGTGGGTCATATTATTTATGGCAGCTGATATTTTATTGGAACCCTCTCATTGAGAGGTGTAGGATTGATCTAAAGATCATCCGATTCTGATAAGTATTTATGAAGTTATGAATTTATTTATGTTATGGACAAATTGTTAAGTCGGCCAACAACTTATGTAGGCTCAGAAGCCCAACAATAATGTCTATTCAACCTCTACGTTTTAGTATAAATAGAAGAGGACTTCAAGTCATTTCTACACACACTTGGATCTCTTCCTCTCTCTACTTGTCTTTGGGTTTTAGTAGGAGGAGAGATCCTAAGGAAAAGCCGAAACTGCCAGAAAAGCCGGAAACGCTGGAAAAGCCAGAAATACCAGAAAAGCCAGAGAAGCCGGAAAAGCTGGAAACGCCGGAACTGTCAAAATTGCCGGAAAAGCCGGAAACGCCGGAAAAGCCGAAAATACCGGAAAAGCCAGAAAAGCCAGAAAAGCTGGAAAAGCCAGAAATGCCGAAACTGTCGGAACTGTCGAAAAAGTCGGAACTGTCGGAAAAGCTAGAACTACTAGGAACTGTCGAAACAGTGGGAGCATCTGTCTCCAAAGGAAGGCAGCATGATGTATGAGATAATGGGCAGCATAATAAGCAATGTGATGATATGAGCATGGGCAGCATGATGTATGAGATAATGGACAGCATAATAAGCAGCATGATGATATGAGCATGGGCAGCATAATGATGCATGATGATATGAGGATGGGCAGCATGATGTATGAGATCATGGGCAGCATAATAAGCAGCATGATGATATGAGCATGGGCAACATAATGATGCATGATGATATGAGCATGGGCAGCATAACGATGAATGAGCTCATGAGCATGGGAAGCTTGATGATAAATAAGACCATGGAAGATGCAGCATGAAGATGAGAGCAGCTCAGTCATCAAGGTTCAACACATGTAACAGTACAGCGAAGTGTCACACGGTGATGTGCAGCAAATAGACGAGATGCAGCACTATGATAGGTGAACGAGTCACCTTAGAGAATCAGTTGAAGCAATATGTCTTCAACTGATCTCATGCCGATATCAAAAGTCAAAGTGATTGACTTCTATTGTAAATGTACCATCTCTCTCACTTTCTCTGCTGAACTTTGAAGAACATAAAAGAAGAATTGATCAAGGGTTTCCCCACATTGTAGGGTTTGTCTCTGGCTAGCGCCACATCTTGTGTCCTCTTGTCTTGGCTTGTCTTCTACGATTTATATTTATGTTCTATCTGCAGTTTACTTTATGTTGATGTGATTGCTAATGTGAAAAAGAAATTGAAATAAATTGCTCTAGCATAGAACATACCTAAAATTAACATGGTATCAGAGCTGAGGTGAAGACAATGCCCAAGCAAGAGTGAAAGAGCAATCACCGAAGACAGTTGGGACAGGACAAAAGGATCAATGGGTTCCTCGTCCCTCTTCTAATTCACCAAGGGTGAAGTCGAAGCAAAGTATATAATCAGAATGGCGCAGCGGAAGTTTCTGATGGCCCATCTAAAGATCACCTCATTGGAAGATCGAATCTCAGGATGGAAGGAAAGACAAATAACTAATTCGGCCATTATGCGAAGGAGTGTCCAAATGGCAGGGACACATCACTTGATGATCATTCCAGGGACATCAGGTAATACATTTCATCAAGGAGAAATGGTCGACTCTTCAAAGAAAGCAAGGAACCCCAGGAATGGAAGTCGAAAGTTTTAAGGTGGCATTCGTCGATGGAAAGGTACGTGTTTGAAAATAGAATTTTCAAAGATGTTTTTGAGTTCAGGGTTGTATTAAGTTACAGGAAGTCCACTAGGGACCATGTCCATTGACACAAAGCACCGGAGGTCTGTGAGTCAGATGATGACAGGGATGGCTGAATTCAAAAAGAGCATGAAGGCACATGTCTGAGATGTACCGAAGGAAAATCTTATAAGGGGACCATTCCCCTCATACCACAGGTCCACAGGTTTGGAACAACCCGAGGAGTTTGAGATTCATGATTGGGAATCTCATGTATGCAGGTGGTAGAAAGCCCTCTATGGCTTGAAGCAAAACACCCCAGGCATAGTATGAGAGGATCAACAGCTGTTTGATGAAGCTGAGATTCACTAGGAGTGAAATCGATCCAAATCATTACTCGAAGGTTGTGGATGATAGACCTCTCATACTGGCACCTATGTCTAACAAGTGCAGACCCTCTCATTTGTAGGAGACAGAGGAAGTTGGATTCCGAATGTGGAAAAATAAACTGCAAGCCTGTGACTACTTCAAGGATCTTAACTTTCAGAAGTTATATGGTAGTGATGTCGAACCAGATTTGGAAATGCCTCTGAGTCTCATAAACTCATTCGTGTTGATGTTCTTGGTGAACTTCCATCCAGACATATGTTTGCAGTTAGCATGGTGAGCTCATATTTGGTTCAGCCTCACTGGATTGGTGCCAAGAATCTTCTGAGATATCTTCAGGGCACAATCTTTCATGAATTGAGATACACTGCCGGAAATATGAAACTGCATGATTATTCGAACACTTTCTGGGCAGGCAGTGTGGAGGAACACTAGAGCACTTCTCAGTGCTGGTTCTCTTTGGAATCTGCTTCGATATCATGGATGAGCAGGAAGCAGAAGTCGGTTGTTATAAGTACCGCCGAGACCGGATACATAACTACGAGTATGACCTCGTATGAAGTTGCCTGGTTATGGAAACTCTTCAGTGAGTACACATGATGAATACCACTGTGATTCTCTGTGACAACCAGAGGTGGGATTCAATTATTGAGGAATCTCGTATTTAATAATTGCTCCAGCAGATAGACATCAGGTACTGCCTTATCTGGGATATGGCAAGTCGATGAGCAAGGAGGCTCTATCGCATTGAGATGACGTACAAGTCGCTACACTTTGTCAGAGCCCCCGGGAAAGATCAAATTTGTGATTTTCCCGAACGACTTGGAGTCGTCGAGAGACCCTTGTAAAAGGGTCCTGCATGTTGCATACATTGAGCTCTGGGAGCTCTGGGGGCTCGTAGTTCTTACTGGAGCAACATACGACCACAGGGTGACTCACATTCCCTTGGTGGTGCGCACTGGGACAAGATTATTCGCTCTCTTGTGGGACAGGATGATTCGCTCTTCTGTGGACAGGATGATTTGCTCTCCTGTGAACAAGATGATTCGCTCTCTTGTGGGACAAGATGATTCGCTCTCTTGTGGGACAAGTGATTCGCTCTCCTGTGTAGCAGGATGATTAATTCTCCTCTAAGGTCTGGATGATGTGTTCTCCATGACGATTGCGTAGCAGGATGATTAATTCTCCTGTGAGGTCTGGATAATGTGTTCTCCATGACGATTGTGTAGCAGGATGATTAATTCTCCTGTGAGGTTTGGGTGATGTGTTCTCCATGACGATTGTGTAGCAGGATGATTAGTTCTCCTGTGAGGTCTGGATGATGTGTTCTCCATGACGATTGTGTAGCAGGATGATTAGTTCTCTTGTGAGGCCTGGATGATGTGTTCTACATGGCGATTGTGTAGCAGGATGATTAGTTCTCCTGTGAGGACAGAATTGATTAAGTTCTCCTATCAAGGCATCCTACCCATGCAGTCTGGGACTCATGAGAAGTACCTCTCATCTGATCAATGAGCAGGGAAATGAGGATAGGGACCATAGTAGTAACGATGGACGCATCGTTGTATCTACCGTACTCCCTATGCTAAGATGACCTTCATTGATCTGGGATCAATGATACTGGTCTGGGACCAGTGGTAGGAGTTGTACCCACTATGACACTGACTTCGGGTCGGTTGAGGACTGGTCTGGGACCAGTGGTAGGAGTTGTACCCACTATGACACTGACTTCGGGTCGGTTGAGGACTGGTCTGGGACCAGTGGTACATACTCTGAGACTAACTTCGAGTCAGTAGAGTACTGGTCTGGGACCAGTGGTAGGAGTTGTACCTACTATGACACTGACTTCGGGTCGGTTGAGGACTGGTCTGGGACCAGTGGTACACACTCTAAGACTGACTTCGGGTCAGTGGAGAATGGTATGACACATTCTAGATCAATTCTTCTTCTTCATGGTTCAGCAGAGCTAGCAGAGCCAGTAGAGCAGAGCAAAGCCAGCAGAGCTAGCAGAGCTGAGCAAAGCCAGCAGAGCTGAACAGAGCCAGCAAAGCTGAGCAGAGCCAGCAGAGTGAGCAGAGTTAGCAGAGCTGAGCTGAGCACTGATGGCAGAGATAGTACAGTTGGACATATGGATAACGGATGGAGTTCTCCCTAGTTGAGAGGGAGTGTTAAAATTGGCAACTAGGGCCAAACTCCATGTGGGTCATATTATTTAGGCAGCTGATATTTTTATTGGATCCCTCTCATTGAGAGGTGTAGGATTGATCTAAAGATCATCCGATTCTGATAAGTATTTATGAAGTTATGAAGTTATTTATGATATGGACAAATTGTTAAGTCGGCCAACAACTTATGTAGGCTCGAAAGCCCAACAGTCATGTCTATTCAACCTCTACGTTTTATAGTATAAATAGAAGAGGACTTCAAGTCATTTCTACACACACTTGGATCTCTTCCTCTCTCTACTTGTCTTTGGGTTTTAGTAGGAGGAGAGATCCTAAGGAAAAGCCGGAACTGCCAAAAAAGCCGGAACTGTCGGAAACGCCGAAAATACCGGAAAAGCTGGAAAAGCCGGAAATGCCGGAATTGTCGAGCTGCTGGTCTATCTATATGGGTGAGTTGGACTTGATTTGTGAGAGAAGATACGTATCGAACTCTTATGGTACGATGCATGGTACGATAGATGATGTGGTAAGTGTCTTTTGGTTTCTTTATTGTCGGAAAAGCCAGAGCTGCCGAAACAGCGAGAGCATCTGTCTCCGAAGGAAGGCAGCATGATGTATGAGATAATGGGCAGCATGATGATATGAGCATGGGCAGCATAATAAGCAGCATGATGATATGAGCATGGGCAGCATGATGTATGAGATCATGGGCAGCGTAATAAGCAGCATGATGATATGAGCATGGGCAGCATAATGATGCATGATGATATGAGCATGGGCAGCATAATGATGCATGATGATATGAGCATGGCAGCATAATGATGAATGAGATCATGAGCATGGGAAGCTTGATGATGAATAAGACCATAGAAGATGTAGCATGATGAGCAACATGAAGATGAGAGCAGCTCAGTCATCAAGGTTCAACACATGTGACAATACAGCAAGGTGTCACATGGTAATGTGTAGCAAATAGACGAGATGCAGCACTATGATAGGTGAACGAGTCACCTTAGAGAATCAGTTGAAGCAATATGTCTTCAACTGATCTCATGCCGTATCAAAAGTCAAAGTGATTGACTTCTATTGTAAATGTACTATCTCTCTCACTTTCTCTGCTGAACTTTGAAGAAACAAAAAAGAAGAATTGATCAAGGGTTTCCCCACATTATGGGGTTTGTCCCTGGCTAGCGCCACATCTTGTGTCCTCTTGTCTTGGCTTGTCTTCTACAATTTATAATTATGTTCTATTTGCAGTTTACTTTATGCTGATGTGATTGCTAATGTGGAAAAGAAATTGAAATAAATTGCTCTAGCATAGAACATACCTAAAATTAACAACTTCACCCTTGGTGAATTAGAAGAGGGATGAGGAATCCATTGATACTTTTGTCCTTTCCCAACTGTCTTTGGTGATTGCTTCACTCTTGTTTGGCCTTTGTCTTCACCTCAGCTCCGACACCATGTTAATTTTAGGTATGTTCTATGCTAGAGCAATTTAGTTCAATTTTCACAGTTAGCTCAATATTTTTTCCAGATTAGCAATCAATCAGCATTAAAGTAAACTGCAGATAGAACATAAATATAAATTACAAAAGACAAGCCAAGACAAGAGGACACAAGATGTGGCGCTAGCCAGGGACAAACCCCAATGTGGGCAAACCCTTGATAAATTCTTCTTATATGTTCTTCAATAGTTCAGCCGAGAGAGAAAGATAGTACATATACATCAGAAGTCAACACTTTGATTTGACTAGATAAGGCAGAGATCTTCACCATGAAGATGACACAATGCAGTTATACACCTCACACCAAGGACTGCAGCTCAGAGAGCAGCCTTCAATCTTCAATTGATTTGCAGCATAAGGTCCTTCAAGGTGAGACCCTTACATCATCATGTTGCTCCTTATCAGTTGAACCAACCCATGACACTAGCTTTGTCCATCTTATATTACAGTAGCATTAAACAGTCCTCTAATGGCTTCAGCAGCATGACAGCTCCATATATATTTTGCTAATGATCTGAGCACATAAATACTCATATTGATCTGAAAATGGGGCACTAAAGGCTTCTTGTGAACTTACAAGAACCTCTCCCACTTCCAAAGCTTAAATATTCCCATTTATTGATTAACCAATGCGGAATTAATAATGTACTTGAACATAGGTGTATGCTTATATTTGTTTTAAAACCATTATGTGTTGTAAGTTCACTTGCTTATGCTGGTATAAAATACTTATGACAGTAAGTAAAGCAGCAAATAAGCAACACACGCATAGCAGCAAGATACAGCAATAAAACAACACACATAACAGCAATATTAATTTGGAGTTCACCCAAAACTCTTGGGCTACATCTCCTTGAGCTCCAGTCAACTCGACTAGGCTCTTTGGGATTAGGGCATCAGTTCTTTTACAAGCTCCACACTCAACTCCACTGCTTTACACAGAAACAATGGGCTTAGAACACCCTCTCATCCCTGGCTTTGAAGCTCTCGGCTTTCTGGCTCTAGCTCTCGGCTTTCTGGCTCTGGCTCTTGGCTCTCAGCTCTGGCTCTGGCTTCTCTTAGCTCTCTCTCGGCCACTAAGTGCATCAATGGTTCCCTCGACCTCCAAGCGACCTTTAGCAGCTTTGTTGCCTGTCAATCGTGCTCTCTGGGATTATCGCTCTCTCAGTTCTCCTTCAGCGACCTCCAGCTCTCGCCAACCCCTCTGTCAATTGGGCCTTCTGGATCCTTTGAGGCATTTTCCTGGCTCTCCCGCTTCCCCAGTCGTTTCTCTACATGTTATCATCCCTCTGCGGCCTTGCAGCTTCCCTGCGCATTGTCTGTTCGACTGGCCATCTGGCTCTGCGGCTTTGTGGCTTTCAAACACATCATTGTCGGCAAAAACGCCCGCTTGCAGCGTGGCACAGTGATCAGGGGCCGTTACAAAGGATTCGGGGCCTTCCCTGAGGCGAAAGCCTGAAAATGGAGAAAAATCCAATACACAAAGATTTTTCCGAAAATACACTATCGGGCGTGAAATCTGGACTTCAAACATTATGAAATCGCCCCTATAAACCCTTTCAGGTCTGCCTTTTATGGCTATCGCAAGCCCACCGTTGATCTGCGTGATCTCCGATCCAACGGCTGACAGTTGTTTTGAGTGGCTTAAGTGCACGGAGATTACCCACCCGAAAAGGCGGTTTTCTCTCTCCTGCGCCTTGCCACGGGTCGGCCAGTGTATGGGTTCGAGTGGAGCCCGTCCAATACCACTTACCACCTGAGGCCCGCCCAAAATCCCGCTTACCACGGAACTCAAAATTTATAGGGCTCCCTTTATAAACCTTTCAGGTCTGCCATTAGTTGCATATCGCATCGCATAGGCGGATTGGCCAAAACCCCCAAATACATAGGAATACATTGAAAAATCCGAATTCCCGAACTTCAAAAATTATGTAATCAAGCTTATAATCCACATCGGGTCCGGCCCTTATCGCTTATCGCAATCGCAATTGCATTAGCCCTGCTATCAGGGATTGTCCATCGCCAATCGCCAATTTAATCTGGACCGTTGATCTGATCCCCAATCGGACGGTCCAAATCGCATCGCATATCGCTATCACATTGGCCCTTTGTGTCAGTGATCGCCGATCTCCCGACCGCCGATTTAATCCTGGCCGTTGATCTCATTTCCGATACGACGGATGAGATCGCACGCCGCGGATCGGCAATCGCATATCACATAGTCCCGGGGTTCCTTCCCTTATCTCATAGCATCGCCGACACCGATCCGCCGACGCTGATATCGGCGATCGCAATGTCGCATCGGCCCGGGGTCCTTTCCTTATATTATTTGCATATGCCTACCTCCGACCCGATATGTCGAGGATCGGTAATTGGGGGTCTCTTCCGCCTCCGCTTTAAGTCCGCCTCTTGGACCATTTCGATGCGATTTTCCTTTATAAAGCCTTTTAGGCCATTTTTTTGAAGATTTTGCCTCTTTTTCAAAGGACAAAGGGCAACTTCTTTCTGCGATAACTTCTGCATCCGAGGTCCGTTTTAGCCCATTCAAATTGCAATAGATTCAAAATGAAAAGATCTACGCAATGAGACTATTTCCAAGAGCATCCTTAGACTTTCATTTTCCTCTATGAGGAACACTTAGACTTAGAAGTCTATCCAAAATCCATTTTGGATCACGCCTTCCCACTAAAGAACTTTTGGTCTCCAAAAGATTAATATACTGATTTGAACAGTAAATGAGAGTAACAGCACCCTCTTCTTTCAGCCTCCACACACTTGCCTTGCATAGTGCCTCTGAACCAAAGCCTTTGACCACTTTCCTTCCTGGATGTGCTGGTCCTCTTGGGAAGAACTACCTTCCTCCTTGCCTTCCTGTAGAACTCCTGCTGAGATGGTCATAGAAGGTAGTTTGAACTTCTCTGCCTTGATCATTGATCCAAGGTGGCTCAAACAAATGTGAAGTACATCTACTTCACAAAAACTTTCATTTGTACCTGTTTGAAACGTTGTCAACAACAACTGTTAACAACAACAGAAACACAGACAACAACTGGATGGACTAAAATCCTGCTTCACGAAAGAAACAGATTTCACATCTTGTGAACACCTCCATGTCTTACATCTGCATACAAATGATGGACTAAATAACAAGCCACAAAACATGCCTTTAAAACAAATGACCCTTCAAGTCAGGCATGTAGAAAAGACCATTAGGACTCTTTTTAAAAAGATGAAACACTTCATCATTATCTCCATCTTGGAGACCGAATCAACTTTTCTCAAGTCAATATTACATGCATGTTTAAAGCAATCAGCGTTTCAAGTTAGTTACACATACATGTTCAAATACAAGGAAAACATCAACATCCCTGTGTTCATGCACCTCATGCTCATGCATGCATTTCATCCTTCAACTTTCACTTAAGCACATTGTACTTTCGAAGCTGAAATGAAATATAATGTTGCAGCAACAAAGTGAGCCTCCTACTCAACTTTTCCATTCACCTTCTTGGTAGAAACCTGCAACTTGCATTCCATTAACAAAGAAATGCAAATAGATGCATCAATAGACATGCAATCTTAATTGGATAAGAACTCTAGCCATTTCTTACCAATCCATTTCAAAGGTCTTCCCTTTGTCTGCACATCAGCATCAACATGTGAATCATCCTGAGACACATCATTCATGGAAACTTCCTTTCCATTTCTGCCATCTTCTCTTTCCACTTTCTTCAGCTTTTGTGGAAGCATTTCTGGATTCAGAGTCCAACATCTTTCAGCAAGATGCCCTTGCTTATGACAGTAAGTGCAACACATGTGCATCCTCTTGACAGCGTGATTCGCCTTGTCCAATGGACCTTTGGCTTCTTACTTCCTTTCCTTCAAAAGTTCCCTGTATGTGGTCATTCTCTTCCAACATCTAGAAACATGATGGTTATCCAAACCACAAAAGGAACATGCAATTATTTTCCAATGCTTATATGGAAATTTACCATGCTTTACATAATCAAAGGGAATATGTTTAGAACCAGATTTATACCTTTCTCTTTCACCTTTATTGCCTACATGAGGAGGTGAATTGAATGAAGAAGTGGCTCCTTTGGAACACCATCAATCTCTTCAAGGCTGTCAGAGTTTCCACAACTCTTTGGTTCAAGTGTGTGCTTCTGAACACCTGCATCCTGCAAATGATGCTTCAAGCTATTGCATTCCTCCTGAATACAATCTTCACACTCTTGAGGTAGACGACCTGCAATGCAACTCCTTCTTGGCGTTGTTTCAATGGCCTTCATGGCAGCTTGGAACTTTCTCCATAAGACTCTCCATGACCAAGACCCAAATACTTAGGCCTTTCCTCAACTATTATTGGCTCAACAATACCTTGTGCATGTTTACCCAAGCCTTTTCCTTCATAGCCCATCTTGGACATTAGCTTGGAACCTATGCCTCTAGTATGTTTTTAAAAAGAACCAATATAAGCATTCTTAGAAGAATATGAAGACAAACTGGAATGGTTTACCTCTTCTTCAAGCTAATACTTGACCAAGGCTTCTTTGGCAACAAAGAGTTGTGACTCCAACTCATGCATCCTTTTCAGGTTCATATTTGCAATATGAAGTTGCCTCTTCATTTCCTGCAATTTGTCAAAAAGCATCTGCTTCTCTTCCTCCACGGAATTCAACTGCTCTCTAAGTATGCTGCTCTTCCTTCCATCCTCATACATTTCTCTCACCTTGTCCATCATGATGAACAAGTCTTGCTTCA
The DNA here is from genome assembly GCA_031772625.1 of Pinus tabuliformis. Classification (NCBI taxonomy): domain Eukaryota; kingdom Viridiplantae; phylum Streptophyta; class Pinopsida; order Pinales; family Pinaceae; genus Pinus; species Pinus tabuliformis. Next base: position 988,949,034 of record CM062817.1, on the reverse strand, counting down.
TGTCTTCATCAAAGACTTTTGTGCAGAAAGAAGAATTTGAGGACTCACTTGTAGAAGTAGTCATTATGCCAATGAACGAAAGAACTTCAAACAAGAATAATAAAGAGCTTATCTAAGCAATCTTTTGCAACAAACCTCTTGTGCTTCAAGGATTGCCTTGAGGTCCTTTGGGATGAGAAGAATGCCTTCAACCCTTCTTCCTTCTTGTCCTTTCTGGACTGAGCTATCAATAGCTTTCCCTTCACCTCTGCAAACTCAAACAATAGTCAGTCTGCAAACAAGCATACAATCAACCTCTGACTATTTAAACACCTTTCAGACAAGCAATCTTTGCTCTGTCAATCAAGCATTCTGATATAACCTTCTTTGAAGGTGGGGTTAATCGATCTCGAGCTCTGATACCACCTGATCTGAAAATAGGGCACTAAAGGCTTCTTGTGAGCTTACAAGAACCTCTCCCACTTCCAAAGCTTAAATATTCTCAATATTTATTGATTAACCAATGCAGAATTAATAATGTACTTGAACATAGGTATGTGTTATAAGTTCACTTGCTTATGCTGGTATAAAATACTTATGACAGTAAGTAAAGCAGCAAATAAGCAACACACGCATAGCAGCAAGATGCAACAATAAAACAGCACACATAACAGCAATATTAATTTGGAGTTCACCCAAAACTCTTAAGCTACGTCTCCTTGAGCTCTAGCAACTCGACTAGGCTCTTTGGGATTAGGGCATCAGTTCTTTTACAAGCTCCACACTCAACTCCACTGCTTTACACAGAAACAATGGGCTTAGAACACCCTCTCATCCTTGGCTCTTAAGCTCTCGACTTTCTGGCTCTGGCTCTTGCTCTGGCTCTGGCTCTGGCTCTCGGCTCTAGCTCTGACTCTTGGCTCTTAGCTCTGGGTCTGGCTTCTCTGAGCTCTCTCTCAGCCACTGCGTGCATCAATGGTTCACTCAACCTCCAAGCGACCTTTAGCAACCTTCCAGCGACCTTTAGCAGCTTTGCTGCCTATCAATCGTGCTCTCTGAGATTATCGCTCTCTTAGTTCTCCTTCAACGACCTCCAGCTCTCACCAACCCCTTTGTCAATTGGGCCTTCTGGCTCCTTTGAGGCATTTTCTCGGCTCTCCGGCTTCCCCAGCCGTTTCTCTGCGTGTTATCATCCCTCTGCAGCCCTGCGACTTCCCTGCGCGTTATCTGTTCGACTGGCCATCTGGCTCTGTGGCTTTCAAACGCATCATTGTCTGCAAAAACACCCACTTGCAGCGTGGCATAGTGATCAAGGGCCATTACAAAGGATTCGGGACCTTCCCTGAGGCAAAAGCCTGAAAATGGAGAAAAATCAAAAATCCAATACACAGATTTTTCCGAAAATACACTATCGAGCGTGAAATCCGGACTTCAAACATTATGAAATCGCCCCTATAAACCCTTTCAGGTCCGCCTTTTATGGCTATCACAAGCCCACCATTGATCTGCGTGATCTTCGATCCAACGGCTGACAGTCCGTTTCAGGTGGCTTAAGTGCACAGAGATTACCCGCCCGAAAAGGCGGTTTTCTCTCTCCTGCACCATGCCATGTGTCGACCAGTGTATGGGTTCGGGCGGAGCCCATCCAATACCACTTACCGCCTGAGGCCTGCCCGAAATCCCGCTTACCACGGAACTCATAATTTATAGGGCTGCCTTTATAAACCTTTCGGGTCCGCCATTAGTCGCATATTGCATTGCATAGGCGGATTGGCCAAAACCCCAAATACACAGGAATACATTGAAAACTCTGAATTCCCGGACTTCAAAAATTATGTAATCGGGCTTATAATCCCCATCGGGTCCGGCCCTTATCGCTTATCGCAATCGCAATCGCATTAGCCCTGCTATCGGGGATCGCCGATTTAATCTAGATCGTTGATCTGATCCCTGATCGGACGGTCCAGATCGCATCGCATATCGCTATCGCATCGGCCCTTTGTGTCGAGGATCGCCGATCTCCTAACCGCCAATTTAATCCTAGCCGTTGATCTCATTTCCGATCCGATGACTAAGATCGCACGCCCCGGATCGACAATCGCATGTGGCATAGTCCCGGGGTTCCTTCCCCTATCTCATAGCATCGCTGACGCCAATATCGGCGATCGCAATGTCGCATCGGCCGGGGTCCTTTCCTTATATTATTTGCATATGCCTGCCTCCGACCCAATATGTCGAGGATCGGTAATCGGGGGTCTCTTCCACCTCCGCTTTAAGTCCGCCTCTTGGACCATTCCAATGCGATTTTCCTTTATAAAGCCTTTTAGGCCAATTTTTTGAAGATTTTGCCTCTTTTTTAAAGGACAAAGGGCAACTTCTTTCTGCGATAACTTTTGCATCCGAGGTCCGTTTTAGCCCATTCAAATTGCAGTAGATTCAGAATGAAAAGATCTACGCAATGGGACTATTTCCAGGAGCATCCTTAGACTTTCATTTTCCTCTGTGAGGAACACTTAGACTTAGAAGCCTATCCAAAATTCATTTTGGATCACATACGAAATATTGACTGTGGTGTTATGGCCTGCGGCCTAACACACAATCTTCCTCTGCTGCTCACTAGGAGGTTTGTACCTTCATACGGTCAACTCTTCAATCTGCCTTCTATTAATGACGAAGTTCCACCAATGTCACTGAACATAGGCCTATATCAATCTGCCCTCTAACAGTCCGCTTTGTTGCTCCAAAGGTTTCCAACCAAGGTCTTCAACACAGTGATTTCTCTCATAGAATTTACTGTTCATAATCTTCATCAAGTTCACACCCCTTTCTCCATCCAAGTGACTGTACTATTATCAACACAATTCTAACATATGCTGCCTTGCTGGACAGACTTCAACGTATACCCTTCAGCACTCTTCTCCATGTCATACAAACCACTTTCAGAGCTTCCTCATCTACCTGAAGCTTTATGTTGTTGTTGTCCAAATCTGAGGTCATATTAGGCATCTTTTAGCTAAGGAAAGACTCCTCCATGGTTGCGGCTAAGGCATGCTTGAATAGTCTTCTTTTTGACTGCGTTAAGGGCTCCCCTTTCTAGCGTATACTTACTGCATAGAACTCTCATTCACTGCCTTTGAGGATTGCGATTAGGGCAGCATAAAGGCCTCTTGAGATAGCGTAATAGAGGACTGCGTTTAGGGAGATAAGGCCTCTTATTTCCAGCATATAAGAGTCTTCTTAAATTGCGGATGCAGGGCAACATCTTAGTGCGAAATAAGGCCAGTAGTTAGGGCATATATGGACTGTGACTAGGGCACGAACAAAACTGTGGCTAGGGCTCTTTTGATCAGCGTATAGGTCTCTCTCCCTAGGGTTCGTATAGGTGCCTTTTAGGACAGCGGATAGGGTTTCTTTTAGACCAACAATTAGATCTTTGCTTGCTGCGTTATGTAGGCTTCCTTCACCATTCTAGATCTTCCTTCCTTTCTGCGTCTAGGGCTTCTTCATTAGGGCAACGTAGATCTCTATTAGGGCAGCATAGATCCTTTCTCCATCAGGGTAGCATTATCCCTTAGGATCTCTCCTCCTACTAAAACCCAAAGACAAGTAAAGAGGAAGAGATCCCAAGTGAGTGTGTAGAAATGACTTGAAGGCCACCTCTATTTATACTAAAACATTGAGCACAAGTGGGGTTTGTTTGGTTGTTGGCCGACCTTGACGAATTGTCCAATAACACAAACAAATTCATATCTCCATGAATACTCATCGGAATCAGATGATCTTTAGATCAATCCTACACCTCTCCATGAAAGGGATCCAAGAAAAATATCAACTGCCATTAATAAGATGACCCACATGGAGTTTGGCCCTAGTTTCCAATTTTAACAGATAATGAGGGAAAAGCTCAACATCTGGTACCTAGCATCTATAAAGATCAAGTTGTGCTCATCTTGGGATTTGGAAGGTAGTAATAGAAGAAGATAACCTGAAGGTCTAGAAGGGAGATCACTTTTATGAAGAAGTTAAAATTGAGAGGAAAGTGATGTACACGATGGATGACCAGAATCTATCATGAGAAGATGGCTCCATGATCCGTGTACTGTGAAGGGTAGCATGCTTTGTACAATAGGATGTGAGGGGAAGAGGGAACCATGTCAGCTATAAAGAACTGATAGTTGGAGTTGTTATGAAAGACAAGGTAAAGGACTCGTGGCAATGACTTTGAAGTTGGAATCTCCTCTAGGTTTGAGAGGGAGTAAAAGGAGTCTCCTTGAATAGGCGCAAGATATATTCTTTGATTACAAAGAGAATAAGGATGTCCGGTCTGACTAAGAGGGAGTATGGTTGGACATTGGTTCTCCCTATGTCATGTACTAGACCAGGACTAACAGTTGTAAGTCTAGTGCATGCATCATGGATAGGGAGAATGATGACTTGTTTGGTTCTCCTTGTGTCAGGTACTTTTATGAAGTAGGACCTATTAACTAGGTCAAGTAAATGAATATGGATAAGGAGAATGTTGGATAGGTTAAGCATTTGAACAAATGTGATGGATTAGGATGACGATCCTAAGTTACACGGATAAGAACGGCCTGGTGGTAGGATTACTCTGGTATCCTAAATGGAGTATGTACCATGATGAGGCAATTTGGTGTCTTATGGAATGCCTCCCAGCATTGTGCTTTGATCTTGTGAGAGATAGAATGTACCTATCAAGGCCTTGGGTAATGTGAAAATGCTGGCTATGATGAGTGATGCTTATCAATATGGATCCCTTCTTATGAGAATATTTCAATTTGAAATGGACCTATTGAGTGATATGAATACCTCCCTAGTTATGAGGGAGTGTTGGAAAAGTAACTAGGTTTGGTCTCATAAATGTCTTTAAGTCATTATGAATATATGATGTAAAGAAGAAAAGAAAATTAGTCATTGGTTTATGAAGCATGGGTTTCATGCTTGATAGGTCAAGATATCCATTGCATGCCTTTAGGTTTGTCATAAGTCAAAATCATTTTTGGTATATTGTTGAGTCAGCGTCTAGCTACAAGTCAACTAAAAGAAAAGAAATAAAAATAACTCTACAAAGTCAACCTGAAATAGACTCTACAAGTTGGCATACAAACCTTTGCACATGTCGACCTAATCTTGATCATGTCGGCTGCTTAAACATGTCTACTCATCACACAAATCTAAAATATATTGGAGCCTACTCGGATCCTTTTGGGAACATAATATTTGCAGTTAAGTTAAGCAAGTAGAAGAAAACGAAGAACAAAAAGAATAAGAAGATCAAATACAAGAAGTCTCTCCTAATCTTAAAGTCTGATTAGTTCGAGATTACAGTCAGGTTATAGGTCCGAAGGTGCAGACAAGATAACAGGTCCGAAGGTGCAGACAAGATAACAGGTCCGAAGGTACAGTGAAGATAACAAGTCCGAAGGTGCAGTCAAGGTTACAAATCCGAAGGTGCAGTCAAGGTTAGAGATCCGAAGGTGCAGTCAAGTTGCAAGGTCCGAGAAGGTTTGAAAAAGGTTACAGATAGATCATAGGGGTCCAAGAGCTTCTAGAGCACAGACAATATGAATTCTGCAATTAACAGATATAAACCTTACTTATATATATATATATATATATATATATATATATACACACACACAAAGGGCCCCTGGCTTATATACGGCCTTGGGTGCCTTTTCGTGAAAGGGCGTATATATATATATATATATATACACACACACAAAGGGCCCCTGGCTTATATACGGCCTTGGGTGCCTTTTCGTGAAAGGGCGTGATCTTCTAATCGTGCCCTTTCCCTAATTTAACTATAATTTACAAATTACAACTTTTACATAACATTGTTTTCTTCTTGAAAAGATGTTTTATCTTCAAAGCATACATACCGATGGGTGTTGTTAACGAAATGCTTTTGTCTCCCAAAAGGCTTCTTCTTCTGAAAGATTCTTCCATTTAATAAGGTACTCTTTTATTACTCGTGATCGCAATTTCTTTTCCCTAGTAGTGATGATTCCTTCTAGTTCTAAAATGATCTTCCCTTCATCATCTAATGTCGAGGGTGTTGTCTGTGTTGCTTGGTGTTTGCCAAGTGTTTTTTTAAGGCAAGATATATGGAAGACGTTGTGAACATGACTTTTATTAGAAAGGTTTAAGTTGTAGGCTACTTGGCTTATTTTTTTGTTAATCTGGTACGTCCATAGAACTTTGGTGCTAATTTGTTTTTTCCTTTCTGTTTTAAGGACAATTACTTGTAGGCTTGCAGTTAACATACACCCATTCTCAAACCTCGAATTCTCTCTCTATTATGTTTCGTTCAGACTGTTGCTTCATACAATTTTTTGCAATATTTAGATTTTCCTTTAGTGCTTGGAAGACTTTTTGGGTTTCTTCTATTGATTTTAATTGTTGCAAGTTTTGTATCAATAACGGCAAAATCCTTCCATTTAGGAGGCTCATAATCATACAGAGCTTGAAATGGAGTCATTTTCATTGAAGTGTGATAAGTAGAATTGTACCACCACTGGGTAAGGTGTAACCATTGAGCCCATTTATTTTGTTAGTTTGTCGCATAACAACAAAGGTAAGCTTCTAAACATTTATTGACAACTTTTGTTTGACCGTTTGTCTGAGGGTGGTATGTTGAACTCATGTTGCGGTATGTTCTGATATGTTTGAAAAATTCCTTCTAGAAATTCCTGTTAAATTTGGCGTCTTTATCGCTGACAATGATCTTGGGAAACCCGTGTAGTTTGTAGACATTCTTGCAAAATATCTCCGCAATTTGTTTTGTTGAGTCTAATTTCTTCATCCCTATGAAGTGTGCATACTTGGTGAGTCTGTCGACTATTATGGGGATTTGTCTTCTCCATCTGACACGTGTAGCCCTTAGATAAAGTCCATTGATATTTCTTCCCACTTTTGGTTTGGAATATTTAAGGGATGGAGCAGATCGTGTGTCATAATGTTCTCATTCTTATTTCTCTGGCATTGATCACACTCCGCTACATATCTTTGAATTTCATTATTCATCCATTTCCAAAAAAATGACTGGCATGCATTATAGTAGGTTTTAAAGAACCCTACATGTCCTGTTGATAGTGAATCATGGGACTCCTTAAGAACCTTGGACTTAAATTTGGAATTTGGGCTTAGGTAAATCCTTCCTTTATACCAAAGAATATCATTTTTCCATTTGAATTTTGAATTCTAAGCAAGATTATTGATTATAGCACATGTTTCTAGATCTTTTGCATACTCACTTCAAATTTCATTAAGCCATTCTGGGACTACAACCGAGATTGCAAGTAATGATGACTCTTCATCTTTTCTGTACAAAGCATCTGCTACTACGTTGTCTTTCCCCTTTTTATGTAATATTTCAACGCCAAAGGCAGCAATTTTTTCAATCCACTTTTGTTGTTCTATAGAAAGTATTTTTTGTTGGAGGAGGTGTTGAAGACTATTATGGTCTGTTCGTATTAGAAACTTACTTCCCAAGATATATTGTCTCCACTTGGCTAGGGTATGCATAATGGAAAGCATTTCCTTATTGTATGTAGACTTTAGGCATTCCTGCTTATTGAGCTTCCTACTTTCAAATGTTATTGGATGGCCTCTTGCATCAACACTGCTCCAATTCCAAAACCTGAAGCGTCACATTCAATTACAAATGGCTTTGAAAAGTATGGAGTTGCTAATACAGGTGCATTAGACATAATTTCCTTTAGCTTTTCAAAACACTTTTTTGCCTGATCATCCCATCGAAATGAGTTCTTCTTTAGAAGGTTTGTTAAGGGTACAATTACATGAGCATACTTTCAAATAAACCTTAAATAGAATCTGGTCAACCTTAAGAATCCTCTTAATTTGGTGATGTTAGTCAGTTTGGGCCATTCTTTTATAGCTTTGATCTTATTAGGATCTACTTTTACTCCTTCCTTGGATATTATGTGTCTGAGGTACTCTACTTCTTCCTTCCCAAAGGTGCATTTGGACATCTTTGCATAAAACTGATGTTCTTCTAATATAGTGAGGACTTGCTCCAGATGTTGTAGATGCTCCTTCCACATTTTACTATAGATTAGAATGTCATCAAAGAACACTAGCACAAATTTCCGTAGATATGGACAAAATACCTCATTCATGGTAGCTTGGAAGGTTGTTGGAGCATTAATTAAGCCAAAGGCATTACCTTAAACTCATAATGACTTTCATGTGTTCAAAAGCAGTTTTTTCTATGTCCTCTAACCTTATTCTGATTGGGTAGTATCCAGATCTCAAGTCAAATTTTGAAAAGAACCTAGCTCCATGAAGTTCATCTAGCATTTCATCTATAAAAGGAATCATAAACTTGTTCTTAATCGTTATCTTGTTCAACCCTCGGTAATCTATGCATAGTCTAAATGATCCATCCTTCTTTCAGACTAGAACCATCAGAGCAGCATAAGGGCTTCTACTTTTTGTGATGATTCCACACTTCAAAAGATCCTAGACTAATCTTTCAATTTTAGTTTTTCGATGATGTGGATATCCATACAGCTTGATGTTAACAGAATTTGACCTCGACATGACTTCGATTATGTTCTCAATTTCTCTTTCAGGAGGCATCTTCATAAGAAGATCTTGGAACACCTTTTTGTGTTTTTGAATCAATTTTTGAACTTCAGGTGGTTCTTCGCTAACCAATTTTGAAGCCAACATTTCCATTTGATGACATTGCACTACATACATTGGTGCTCCTTTTCAGATCAGCTTCATCATCTGGTAGGATGATACAATTTTATTTTGAGGGGGTTGAAAACCATATAACTTGTATTTTTTCCCCTCCCATCTAAACTTTATAAATTGCTTTTGATGGTTGGCAGAGTAAGTGCCTAGGGTTTGTAGCCATTGGATACCTAGGACCACATCCACTCCTAGTGGTATAGTGTAGAACGGAGATTCTATATTGTAGTCCTGAATCTGCGATTTGACCTTATGGCATTTCCCTACTTTTTCGACTTTCTTTCCATCAGCGACCATCACTTTCATATTAAGCATTGGATATGTGAAGATGTTGAACCCTTTCGCAATATTTGCGTCCAAAAGGTTATGAGTGTTGTCGGCATCTATCATAACCATTACGTTGCTCTTTTTGACATGTACTTTTAACTTTAATGTTTGGAGCTGAGATATACCTGTCATGGTTGATAATGACATTTGAGGAGTATTCTCGCTATCTGGTTCTGGAGAAAATTGCAGAGAATCTTTAAATTCTTCCATGTATGATTCTTCACTATCTGAACCATAGTTTGCTTCACATATACAGGTTCTTGGTCTCTTTTTCTTAACACATTTATGTTTAGAATCCCATTTTTCGCCACAATGTTTGCACTTACCCTCTTTTATTCTTTGCACTTCCAAATTAGTTTTTCCTCCTTCACATAGTTGTGGTGGAACATACTTTGTATTCTCCATGTTAGAAGTTTGGGGAAATCTTCATCTCGAATATACTCTTTCAACTTTTGGTAGTTGTATTCTTTCGAGCTTCTTTTCTACGGCTTTTGCTTTCTGTCTTGCTTCTTCTATAGAGGTGATGTCATGGAGCTTAAGCTCATCCTGGAGATGTGGTTTAAGTCCTGTGATGTATGATTGAATAAGACGAGTCTATGATAACCTAGGTACTCATGTAGCTAGAGTTTCCCATTCTCTAGTATATTCATCCACATCTCCTTTTTGTTGTAGTCTGGTGAGTGTCGAGGAGAACTCTTCTTCTTTAACACCTTGGAACCTCTTAAATCCTCCAGCAGATAGCATGTGACATTTTCTTCCACCACATATACCAATCATATCTTTCGCCTTCCATTTTCATATTTGGGTGAAGAAGAGGTATTGATTCGGGAGTTGCATATTTGGGTATTGATTCGCAATCTGCATATTTTGAAAATTCGTGTTACTATTTTGTGGATTGGAAGATGCGTTTAGAGATTCACGGGTATGATGTGAGTCTGTTGAATTTGATGTATTTGAAGGATCTTGACGTTGAGTAGCTTCATTATTATGGGGTATTTGATCAATTGTAATTTTCAACTTTTCACAAATAAGGTTCAGTGCCGCCATTGCTTCATTATGATTCCAATCAACCTTACTTGTAAGGATTGTGTGTTCTACTCTTAATTCATTATGATTTTGCTTGAGCTTATTCTTTATACTCCTCGTTGTGCCCTAGAGCTCCTTAATTTCTTTAGCATGTTCGGTGACCTTATTCTCAAGATCTATCATTTTTTTGTTCAAATTGTTCATCGTCATTGATGATGTCATTGGTCGAGTACATGGTGGTGTATATTTATCCAGCTTAACTTGCCTTTTTAACTTGAACTTAAATTTTTTTCTGACATTATATACATATATATAAACAATATAATTAAATTATATAATTATATTAATATATATCTATACAACTATATGTTAATATGGTGAACTATTAAAATATATTTTAATTAAAATGAAACTATGAATGGATGAGACGAACGGATGAAGCAACGAATGGCTACGTCGAACGGGACAATGGAGTCAATGGTTCAGGTGGTTGTCGAAAGAGGTGTGACAGTGAACATTAGAGTGGGAATGTGGGTCACAAACGTGTAGATAAATGGTTGGACAGAGTATATGATTCGGCAGATAGGGTGGTCAAGAGACAGAAACAATAGGGACAGGGTTGTCGTTGGGGTTGACTGTCAAACAAAGCGACGGAATAGGATGACAACCAAAGTTACAATAGTGGCCAACAGAGTTATAGCAATTGAAAGGTCACGGCTGGGGAAGCAACGTGGGTCCAAAAGGCGTGACTGGGATGCGAGTTGTTTGATCGGGGATGTTTGGGCAGCGGAAATAGACAAAGATGTTGTCGATCCAGATGTGGGGAACATGCACAAGGAACACGATGCAAAGACAGGAAAAAAAACAGCGAACGACGAGGAGTGGCGAACAGGGTACGAAACGGTAAGGCGTGATAGTCGGGGAGGAACGTTATGTCAGAATGAATCAGCGGCTAGGAAAACAGGGAGCATACAACAGTCAATGGCAGCAAGACGGAGAGCGGCACGTGAACGAGTGGACAACAGAGAATTGCAAATGACAGAATAGCAGTTTGGCAATGGAAATCAAAATAGTGCACTATGTGGTTACAGGTAGAGGAACGACTGCTCAATGCTCTGATACCAAATGGAGCATTGACAATATGAATTATGCAACTAACAGACAAATGAATGATGATTTTTACACAGAGGTCCCATAGCTTATATACGGCCTTGAGTGCCTTTTCGTGAAAGGGCATGATCTTTCGATCGTGCCTTTTCATGAAAGGGCATGATCTTTTGATGGCGCCCTTTCCCTAATTTAACTATAATTTACAAATTACATTTTTTTTACATAACAACTTCAGTGAGGTTGCAGAGAAATTACAAGAAGTCTGAGAGGTATAATAAGTCTACAAGAGTCTTGCAGTAAATTTTAATTGCAAAAGCATCCAAAGTTTACAGTTGAAGAAGGATTGCAAGGAATACTTAGTTGCAGAAAAGAGGTAGCATCTTGTGTTGACTTGTGGCTAGTTGGTTGACTTGGTCATTGGGTCATAAAAGTCTCATTTTGATCCAATTCTATAAGGAGATTGTTTTAGGTTTTCCCCAAGAAGTGAGGTTTTGCCCTGGATGGAACCTACATTTGGTGTATTGTCTCTTGTATCTACATTGTTAATAATTGCTTGATGAAAGAGAACCAAAACAAGTAATAAGAAGACAATAAACTTCACAAGTAATTATTAAGCTAAGGAGAATCAACAGTAATCTACACTTGCCCTGATTTTCCAACAGGAACTAGGTTGAAGTCTTCAAAGTTTGACAATGAAGCTAATAGTAAAACAAATGTATATTGGAGCATTCTTCGGGCATGTTTGGGATCATTGTATTAATGTGTCAACAAAGCAATTGCTTGAGGACAAGCAATGTCGGCAAGGGGGGATTGTAATGTCCTCTTCTAATTAAATTTCCCAAGGGAGGATGAAGTAGCCTATCTAACCCCATAAGCTATAGTCATTTGTAAAGGGGGGAACCCATTATTTAATGTTATTGGGGTAACATTAGATAATTTGGGGTAAATGGAGGAAAACTTGTAATGGAAGTCAAATTTGGGGGCAAATGGAGGGAAACTTGTGAGCCACTCAAAATTTAAAATTAGGAGGGAAAAACCCCAAAGGAAATCTATAAAAGGATGGAGGAGATTCATTTTGATCATCATGGATTGTGGATATTTCTGATTTTTGTGTTGAGGCTCTTAGAGGGTTTTAAGACCCCTTTTTCTTATTGGTTTCGGTGGTGAAAGATTCCACCCTAGCCAATCCCTCCTTTCTGTTTTGTTTAGCATAATTTCTGAAGCGTCATTCATTTGCTTGTCACAATCAAGGGTTTCTGAAGAACTAAATTTGTGGCAACGAGGTTTTGTGGCACTGAGGAGAGAAGGTCTGTTGAGGCGACGTAGGCCAATCCAAGGTTATGCTGGAATAACGTCTCACTCTGTGACATTCCCTAAGAAGGTTTTGGGACAATGTGTTAACTCTAAGGCTTGATCTGGGAAGGGGATTACCCCTGTAACGTTCCCTAAAGTAATCTGAGACAGCACTTTAAACTTGGAGCCCTGCTTATGACAACGGCTATCTTAAGGCACGTCTAGTAACAGTGCAACTATTCTAAGGCAGGGAAGTTCCTTGTGCTAGTTCTGAGGCACTTTTTGAGCAAGCAAATACCCCTTAATCTCAATCTAAGGCTACGGCCTATCTTGAGGGCATTTCCTATGGCAGCATAGGCTTAATTTTGTGGCAGAGTGATCTTCTGAGGCTCGATTCAAGATAGCGAGGGTCTAAGTGAGCCACCCTATGGCTACGACCTCATATGAAGACTTTCTTATGGCAACAATCCCTATCTAAGGTAACATTTGGAGTAGTAAAGTGGAGCTTGGGTAGCAAGGAGCTAAGAAAGGTAAGTTGGAGCAGTAACATCTGAATCAACAACAAAAGCTTTAAGGCATCTATGGGTAGCAAAAAGGGGCCCATTAAGGCTCTCTGATGATAACAAGATAGCAGCTTTAGAGGTATCAGAGTTGTGCAAGCAAATTGAGCAGTGATGGAAAGATCTTGTAAGTTGGTGAGTTGTGTTGTTGATAGGGTAATTGATATTGTAATCTTTGTAAAAGAGTGTTATTGTTTCTAAATTGTTTAATGTTGCACCTGTCCACCAAAGGTGGGTAACCCTATAGGAGAATTTTTCTCCTAGACATCTCTTCTATTGGCAGCCAGTAGCCCTGACAGAACCACCGCTGTAGCCAATGTATTGTGTCATTTGATCTCCGCTCCCTGAACTAGTCATATGTCCCCTCACCCATTTGTCAAGAGCATATGTTTGAAGGTGGGCAATCATATGTTTTTCATTGTGCAATCAGGTGCATATGCTTGTTTTTCCTTGGGTATAATGGGCATGGATTATTGGGTGACTTGGAAGAAGGAAGGATTTTGATTGTAATTTTGTTCCCACACCTTAAATGGGGGACTAATTCTCAATCCTAGTCCCATGGGATATCCCCTATTGTCTTATGGCTTCAGGAAGGGCACCACTTGGGAAACCCCGATTTTGGTAGTGCGGTCTCGTTTTCCCATTTCACATTTTTCACTCCCCTCCGCACATTACAAGCCCTATTTCGTCATCTTCCTTCTCTGGGTCCACAAGGCACTAGTACGCACCCTCCCCTTGTCCACATGTCTGGGTCGAGCCTGGAACTGTTGCCCTGAAGGTTGATGCAGCTAAAAGAATGTTAAAAGCATATCATGACCACAAGCAAGAAACAAAAGAAAAGAATATTATACAAATGCAAAAGATGGTTGGGATAGGGAAAAAGCCAAACATGAGCTCTACCCCTTCATCATGGCCATCACCCTGGTTCCTAGGGCCCCATGAGTGCCCCCACATCATTCATGAACCCATGCATGTCCCAACCCATGGTGGTCGATGAACTGCCCCACTTTAAGGGGGCAATAACTGCTTACATCATACGCATCATGCTCTCATCTCCTAGAGCCCCGAGAGGTAATACGAAGAGAAATCAAGAAAAGACAAAAGGGTAATGTAGAAGGGTGGAAAAACAAAGGTCGGGATGACTCATGTATCCACAATTTCTCCCTCCTACATCTGTACACCCTAATCTGTGGACATCCTTCATCATTACCATCCTTGAACCCATGGCATTTGGCTTTAAGACCACTTTGTCCCCATCCATCTCATCATTATGCACATGACCCCTATCAATTAAAGGATGTAGCTTGGACTTGTCTTTCCCCTTAGGAGTTGGGAACACCTAATAGGGTTGTTTATTAGCCACTCCTACCTAGGGAGGTAAAACTATTACAAGTTTAAAGCCCCAAGTTTGGAAGGGGAGCCCATTATGAAATCTCCATGTGCCCTTGATTGACAATCTTGGTTCACTTAGATGCAGTAATGAATTATTGTACATGATAGTGAGGAAGCGCATTGGATCTTATATGTAATTAGCAAGTGGTTTCATCAAGCGTTGGGCAATTTAACTGGGGCCCAAACCCACCAGAGGATCATATTGAAACTCCTAGGGGATGCGTTGAGAGCCATGGGACTCCATCATGTGTTAAAGCATCATTTCATGCCATGGGCACCCTCAACAATCTATTCATTGCCCCACATTATTTGCAAGATGATGCACTTGGACCAGTGTGCCCCAGCTGGCTTAGCATATTATGGCAGCTAATCCAAGGCCTAGAGGAGGTTTGTCTCATCCTTGAGACATGGGAAGGAAGGAACCATCATCAGAGCCCTCATTTGGAGCATTATATAGGCTATTCTATCATCAGGAGACCCATGAGACCAACATTTGTGCCCTCAAACTCCTCTTCCTCCATACTTTCTCCTCCTAAATTTCAGTCCCCTAAAGGTAGGGCGAAAATCTAGAGCTTGCAGCAAAATTTTAGGGAGGTGATTTTTCAGGAATCCGAGGGTCCAAACATCAAACTAAGGTTCTAGGCTACCTATGGTCCAAGTTTGGTGGGCATCTGCCTGAGTTTCATCCATAAAATCTCTTGCCCCAAGTGCTACTCCAAGAGCGAAAACTTGGGCCTTTTTCTCTCACCTTGAGGACTTCTTTGAGGGTTGTATGAGCTTAGTATTCATTGGAATATATCATAAGAATCCCTTTCTTCTCTCAAACCTTGACCTTGTAAATACCTATTACCATAGAGAAACCTCAAAATCCTAGGTCTTGTGCCTTCTTTTCTAGGGTTTTTCTTAAAGGTTGGTTTCCTTCTTTGAAGCCTTGTACCTTTATTGAGCATCTCCTCAAATGAGCTCTAGTTCCATCACCTTGAACCTTCAAACCTAGAATATCTATTATAGGGGATCACAATAATATTGGGACTCCTCCCATCAGTGAAAGTCCGTAAAGAGTAGGGGACCTTAGCTATGGTGACAGTCATTGTCCCATTGTTGTCACTTAGTCTAGTAGTTGTCCTGTAGGTTTTCCCTCTTAGTGCCTTGTTAAATTTTGTGGTAACAATACCTACTAGTGTAACTGCCCTAGGAGGGACACTGTGAAATTGTAACTTGCTATGTATTGTTGGTATTGTTGTAAAATCATCTACTTGGTTAAATTGTTGTGCATTCAATGTCATCTACATTAAATTGAAAAGGGATATTGTAACATTGGTACAAATTTTCCATATGCTCTTTTAACCCTAAGGGTAAATTCTCCTAAGGGATATTACACAATCATCGATCTGGTTCTAATAACATTGGTTCATTGTCCATTGCTCATTTTTAGTTTTAACTTTTGAGTCTTGACTCTAGATACATATGACCTTATACCAAGTCTTTGATTCGTCGCCTTTTACTATTTTTGAATTTGAGTAATTTCAATTTACTATTGCAATCTTCAAAGTTTAGTATCTACTATTTTGCTTAGTACTAATCAGATTCTAGAATAATAAATGATGAATTTAAATCAATATATACAATATTTTACTATTTCTATTTCATTGAATCATTTATGATGTATGAAATTTGAATCAATTATTCAATATTGTATTTGAATCATGTATATTGATATAAACATGTATATATATATATATAAACATGATTCAAATACAATATATAAACATGATTCAAATACATATATATATATATAAACATGATTCAAATACAATATTGATTCATATAGACACCCCCTGTCCCCCCTTAGTTTCCCTAAAATTTGGGGTGCTCCCACACATCCCCCTTATGCGTTTCCCTGTTCCCGCATCCCCCCATCCTAGAAACTTGGTGGAACATTGGAAATATAGGACCATTCAAAACTTCAGACACAGCCTATTCCAAAAAGCTCTGACGGCAATTTGATCCCTCTTAGTGCTTTATAAATCCAGGTTTAAGATAGATTTACGCTGGTCAGTTTTAGTTATATTTCATTTTAAAGATAACACACACACATAGATAGATTGCTAAATGTATATAGCTGAACGTGATGGTAAACCCATTGAAACCTTATCAGAAGATTTAAATTTAAATCAAACCTAATAGTTGTTGAACCCGAACCGTGTGACATAGGATGAGATTAGAAATTTAAATAGTTTTGATATTGCATTAGAATTTCCTTAGAATTACTTCCAGCTCTCAATAAAGACACAGCCTGAGCTGTTACTTTTGTTCTGTAACATGTTTTGTAGAATTTCCTTGGCAAAAATTTCAGAATGGCGCTCCCCGATATTTAGAATGAGAGGAGATAATTTTGTAGATTGTAGCATTACAGATCATGGTCTAAGCCCTTCAGGGCTTGAAGTACATATCATCAGATGTGGTTTGAGGCGTAAAAGTTGGAAAGATACTTCCTTTTAGGAGAGGACGAGCTTTAGAATCCTCCAAAAACATTAAATTTATAGTATTTTGATCTTTTGAGAATATAAGCATTTTGTTTTAATACTATTGAAACTGAATATGCAGCCATAAATATCAAGGGAAAGGATTCTTTTCTTTCCACGGAAATCTCAAATATATAGATGGATTCGCAAGGTTTCATAAACATTTCTGATCCGAGACATATTAAGAAATGTGTCCCTACGATCAAATGCCAAATCATTAATAAGCAAAAGGAAGAATTTATTTTATTCACTTACAAGGAAAAAAAATCATAAGCAACATAATTAGATACATGGATTTGAATTTGTAACTTCATTTTAGAGGGAAGAAGGAAACACGTGTTTACTGCCACTCAAGCTGTATATATCACTAGAAACAAAAATAAATAAATAGCCATTTCAGAGTACATAACCTAAGCAGCCTATTATATCCCCACTTAAGAGAGAAGTGACTCCTCTGTTTCTAATGCGTTTATTAAATTTTAAATAAATAAATAGCCATTTCACAGTACATAAATAACCTAAGCAGCCTATTATATCAACACTTAAGAGAGCAGCGACTCCTCTATTTCTAATGCGTTTATTAAATTTTAATTTAGCGGTAATTGTAATAAGGCAATGAACCTAATAGCGTGAACTTTGATATACAGGATAAGGTTTTAGTTTTGCATTGTGATAAGCAATGCAGTAAATCAGAAGAAAAAATGACACATAATGCCTGAACGGGTAAAATCATTACAAATTTCGTGCGGAAAGAAAAGAAAATGATGAATTGAGGTAGCAAAAACCTCTTTCTCTGGATTGCATTGCAGTCTTTTATCGATAACATCTTTGGGCACAGGAGTCGAACCCGGGTATGTCATAGGCAAAGGAAGAGCGTCGTCTTTACTAAGTGAACTATCATTATCTCCGTATCGATTTTCCTTGGCATTGACCCTTGTTAACCGCCTGCCATCAGCCCGAACCCCCGCCCCAGCATGACTTGAGTTCGAATCCTGCTGAATCTTACCCGCAGAAGAAGTCGTCGACGAAGAAGAAGAACCATCCAATATCACGTCCACAGCTCTGAAAATTACAGAGGGCCGAGGCTCTGGCATAGTGGGCACATATTGCGAGCGGCAAATGACAGATTTTTTCAACTTCAATGGATGCTGCAGGCGTGAGGACTTTGTACAGGTCCTGTTGGGAGCCAGAAGGGGAGAAGAGAACAGTGGAGACGTGACTCTCAACATTTGACGGGGATTTGAGACCTACAGACGATGACCATTCTATGACGCTTAAGCTGTGAACAGAAAGAGGACGATGACCATTCTATGACGCTTAAGCTGTCAACAGAAAGAGGCTGTGCGTCCAATTTGCTGTCTGTAGCTTCCATCACCGCTAATTCCGTAGCCCTCACATGCGACGGGGAGATAATATGTGTAAGAGCTTTACATAACTGTGACTGCACACGTCACCGCTAATCGCCATCTCACATCTTACGAGGAGATTTGATAAAATGTCAAAGAGCTTTACATTTATTGACCGAAGGTGAAGGAATGCAGCAATTAATAAAAAAGCTAGGAAGATCAATATTGTGGAATTTTAGTAATACATCAAATGAGATTTGCCATAGTAATTAAGATGCTATTATGTTAAAGTATTTAACAAATGTAATGTGTAGTATTATTGTTTATTATGTTAAAGTATTTAACAAGTTTAATATGTAGTATTATTGTTTAGTATTTGTTTCTTATTTTTTATGTAAAAGTAATTAATTAATATATTTAAGTTTTTTAAATTTAGTGGAGGTTTGTAGGAATTACTAGTTTGAGTTGTGAAATCTGTATAATCTAAGTGTCCCATAAAGTTTAAATAACAAAAAATCAAGATTTAGTCAAAAATTATATGAACAAATTTTAGAAAAAACAAAAAAACAACAACTCAAAATATATAATAGTTAAATGGAGTCATATTCTAATAAGTTTTAACTAGCCGAAAATCAAAATTTGGCTCAAAATTGTATGACTAAATTTTAGAGAAAAGAAAAACTCAAAATGTGTAATAGTTAGATGGAACCATATCCTAATTATCAAAGCAGGCATTGAATGATTAGCATTTAGAATTATTGTTTTTAACCATTTCATAAACCATTTGTAATTATTTTTACAATTGAAATTATTATAATAATTTTCAATTTCAAAATTTAAAAATATTGTTTTTAACCATTTTATAAAAGTTTGTAACTATTTTTACAATCGAAATTATTATAATAATTTCAATTTCAAAGTAAACCAGCCTAGATCCATCTTAACTTCGGATCTATCAAGCGCCCAGAGGGATCAAATCTCTTGAGGTGCAAACCTCTTTTTTAAGTGCAAAACCTGAGGAAATGTTTGCACCTCGAGAGAGTTGATCCCTCTAACACTTGACAGATGCAGAGATAAGATGGATATAGGTACAAACCACTTTTTGAGTGTAAAACTTGAGGAAAGGTTTGCACCTCGAGAGATTTGATCTCTCTCGGCGCTTGATAGATCCGGAAGATGGATATAGGTACAAACCACTTTTTTAGTGCAAAACTTGAGGAAATGTTTGCACCTTGAGAGATTTGATCTCTCTTGGCCCTTGATAGATCCGGAGTTAAGATGGATCTAGGCTACTTTCAGTTGTGTGCGGCCAAGGAAAATCTATGGAATATATGATTAATTTTATCAATAATACATAAATACATTTGATATTAATATAATCATTTTAAATATATTAAATATCTAGTCATTTTAATTTTAAATTTGCTTAGTTACCTCAGTTTGTTGAGATGATAAATATTGTTAATAATTTTAATTATGTAAAATGATGAAATAAAAATTTTGAATGCAAAGTGACAATGTAATACTGTTGAATGATAGAAATTGTGAATAACAAGTGCTACGTAGTAGCATAGTACTGAATATGAATTACTGATAGGATGTGAGATGATCAATTAAAACCTTCATAAAAAAATAGAAATGAAAGTGAAAATGTTGTTTTTTAGTGAGCTTTCTACCTCATTGGTTGTAATGAAGCTTTATAGCTTTATTTATTTAACAGTGTTTGGTTCAAATTGATATGGAGAAACTTAGTTTCAACTCAATAAGATGTCAATTCCAAAAGAAACTTGTTTTGCACAACCAATTGCCTCTTACAAAGTTCATGGGAATTGTACATGATTGATATAGAGTTGGATGCAATTGTGTCTGTGGTAGTGAAGACATGAGAATATGGAACAAAACTTTTAATGCTATCTCTCAAATGACGTCCCTTTTTAAATATGACTTCCTTCTTTTGGAGAGCAAAATGGAGTTGGGATGATCTATAATTTGTGATTTAGTATTAAATTAATTTTGAAATTAAATTGTAAAGACAAATTAATTAATATTTATGAATAATTCATAATAACAATTGTTTTACTATTGATAATCATTGTGACATGGTTGGCGTGACCTAGCTCTGCAACAGCGCGAGCGCTCCTGTGAGGAGTTTGGGCAGCATTGAAGGACGCGGCCGCCTGCCGCAGATCGGCTTGTACTCGAGGTCGCCCGCCTCCATGGAGGTGCTAGGCTCTCCTCAGGGGCCTCCCATCTCTCCTCTTGTGCCTTCTGCCTCTGAAGCTTTCAACTCTCTGCTCGCATCCTTGCCAAAGAAGAAGAAAAGGAAAAGCTGCAAAGTTTGTGAAGAAACTGGAGGACATCCTCGAGATTTCTCTCTCCGCCAGATGGGCCGATCCAAGTTGCTCTGTCTCTAGCAGATCATACCCTCGTTGGCCAGTTCACAGGGCTTTGGCCATCGCCTAAATCCACAGAGATCTGGGTCGCCAAGAACTAGGCACCCTTGATAAAAAACAGAGTAACCTCATACTTTCTCGGGAGAGGCTACTTTCTGTTCGAGTTCACTGCAAAAGAGGACAAGGACCTTATTTCCAAAATGGACCTTACTTCATGGGCCCTCAGGGATTGTATCTGAATAAATGGACGCCAGACTTCGATCCGGTAGTGGATGTTCCCACAACGGTCCCAGTGTGGGTGAGACTCCCTAATCTCCCAATGCATTGTTGGAATTGGGATTCGCTGAAGCACATAGGCGACACCCTAGGTAAATTTATAGATCGGGCTAATAATAAAGACCAGTACGATTGTGCCAGAATCTGCGTGGAGGTAGATCTACAGGTGGGGCTCCCGAAAGCCATCAAAATCATCGTAGGTCCCTGGACTCATGTGCAAAAACTTGACTACGAGCAGCTGCCCTTCAAATGCCAGAAATGCCACGTCTACGGCTATTTTGCCAGAGGTTGTCCATTCAATGGGGCGGAAGAGAAAGGGAAAGAAGAAGGTTGGAACCAGGTCAAGCACACCAAGACCTCTCACAAGAAGACTGCAACTGCAAATGATAAAGGCCCTCAGATGGCCCCTATTCAGCAATGAACCATGGAAGGCCAAGAGAACAAATTCGAGCTCCTAAGATCTGAAACTGTGGCCTCCCAAGAGGTTGAGATCCCAAAGGAAATTTCCCCCACCAAAGCTTCCCCCTCCATCTCAACCAAAGGTGGAAGTGTCGTTGAGAGATCCAAAGGAAAGCTCTCAGAAGAGGAGGAGGAAGTCCAAGAATCTGAGGAGTCAAAAGAAGAAGGAGAAATAGGAGACTCTCAATCCTCTCCCAGAAGATCCACAAGAGGACGCAAGTCTACCAGGGAAAAAAGAGAGCAGGAAACCTACAAAGACAAGCTTCAGGGCAACCAACCAACCCTTGAGAAGCTATAGGCAAAAACTTTGAAGACGATGAGGAATCAAACTCAAGGTTCTAAGGGAACCCACCATAACAAAAGTAAATGATGAAGATCATCTCCTCGAACTGTAGGGGTATGGGCAATAGAGCCAAGGAAGAAGCAATGAAAAGCTTAACAAGATTGGAAGCCCCAGATATCCTCCTCATCCAGGAGACCAAAATGGAGGATACAGCTTTCCTCCAAGCAAGTAAAACTTTTGGAATAAAAGCGGAGTGCAAGCTATCTCTGCTCGTGGAGCCTCGGGAGGGCTTGGCTCCCTCTGGAATGCCAACAAGTTCTCAATAATCTCTAAGACTTTGAACACCCACTGGATTATCTTAAAGATGCAGCATCTTGATACCAAAGAGATCATATGTCTTTTCAATGTGTATGTCCCTAACAATGCTGGGGAGAAGAAGATTTGCTAGGACTCCATAAAAAATCTGGCAGATCTAGAGAACCTGGAAAACATCATCATCACTGGAGATCTCAATCTCACCCTTATTTCGTCAAAAAAAAGAGGAGGCCACATAGTAAGGGATCCGGCAAGGGAATGGGCAGAGGATCTCATGCAGGACTAGGACCTACTAGACATCAAGCCTTCTTCTGGTAAGTACACTTGGTCAAATAAAAGATATGGTCCTAGTCATATAGCTGCAAGACTAGATAGATTTCTTGTTCAAAGTTCCTTTCTTCTTCTCGGTCTAAAGGCTAGAATGCACATCCTCCACAGGAGTGTTTCGGATCACAAGCCCATTAGACTTGAGCTGCTGGCTCTCAAGGATTTGGGCCCTATTCCTTTCAGATTCAGTCCTCTATGGATCAAAGAGGCAGATTTCATGCAAAAGGTTAAGGATTGCTGGAAGGAGCCAGTCAAGGGTTCCCCCTTTTTTGTTTGGGAAGAAAAACTCAGAAGAGTAAAAGTGATGCTGAAAAGCTGGGCCAAGACTTTGCCCAACCCTGCAACTGAAAGAAAAAAAATCAAAGTTCCTTAGAACTGCATCATCTTCAACTGGAAGAAATTGAAATCACAAAAGAAGACCTAGACAAGGAGATGCAGCTTCAGCAAAAATTTCACAAGGCTTGCTTGGCTGAGGAAGAATACTGGAGGCTTAAATCCAAGAACCTTTGGCTCAAAGTAGGGGATAGAAACTCCTCCTTCTTTCATAAGCAAGCCCAAGCCAGGAAATGCTCTAACTCCATCTCTGAAATTAAAGAAGAGAACTACATCCTAAAGGATATAGCCAGCATCAAAAAGGCAGCTTCCGACCATTTTAAGAATCTGTACAGTGAGGGAATGGAGGTTGGACATAGTTCTAAACTCCTGGATGTAGTTCCCCACCTGATCACTACTAGGATGAACCATCTGTTAGAAGCTAAAGTCAACAAAAATGAAGTAAAGGATGCCCTCTTTGATATGGACCCCGACAAAGCCCCGGGACCGGACGGATTCACAGCCAGATTCCTTCAGTCCTGTTGGCAGATTGTGGAGAAGGAATTCCTCAAAATGATCCTAAAATCCCAAGATTGCCAGAAAATTGGAGGCTGCACAAATTCAGCATTCCTCGCCCTTATCCCCAAGGAAAAAGGAGCAAACTCCTTCAACAGATTCTGCCCGATCTCCTTATGCAATATTGGATACAAAGTGATAACCAAAGTAATAGCGAACAGATTGAGGAACATCCTCCCCAAAATCATCCCAGAGAACCAAGGAGGATTCATTCATGGCAAACAGATCATGGATAATTTCATTTTGGTTCAAGAGGCGATCCACTTTAGCATGCATCGAAAAGAAAAAGGTATGGTGGTCAAGCTCGACCTAGCAAATGCTTTTGATTGAGTTAGACATAGTTTTTTGCTGGATGTTCTACACAAGATGGGATTTGGATTAAGCTTTATAAATTGGATTCGTGCTTGTATATCGGAGCCCTGGATTTCTCCCCTGGTAAACGGTAGGGCTGCAGATTTCTTCAAAGCCTCTAGAGGGCTGAGGTAGGGGTGACACCTCTCACCCCTCCTCTTTGTGTTGCAGGATTTTGTCCTCAGCTTTTATCTAGACAAGAAGCAACAAGACTAAGAGATAGTTAGGCTAAGCATAGCAAGAGGGGTAAAAAACATAAATCATGCCCTCTTTACCGATGACACCTTGTTGTTGGGGGCTGCAACTCCGCTTTCAGCTGCCAGATTTAAAGAAGTGCTGGATGAATTCTGTGAAGTCTCGGGCAGCAAATTAAACAATGGGAAATGTCATATTTATTGCTGGAATATTTCTCCATCTTCCCTAAATTCCATTGCTAGATGCCTAGGCTTTGCAGCCTCTTCAAATTGGACCTCTTTCAAATATCTTGGCCTTCCTATCTTCCTCAAGAGGGCCTTGAGCAAAGATTGGAACCCTCAGCTAGAGAAATTCAAAACTAAAATGCAGGCCTGGGGCTCCTCCTGGCTCAATATTGCAGGCAAAGCAGTGCTCATCAAAGCAGTTCTCAGCAGTCTTCCATTATTCCAATTTTCTGTTCTCTTAGCACCTGTGGGTATTCTCAAGAAGATGGAGGACCTTATTAGGAAGTTTTTCTGGAAGGGAGGCAAGCAAAATGAAAAGAAAATCCCACTTGTCAACTGGGAAATTGTTTCCAAGCCTCTATAGGAGGGAGGACTGAATTTTAAAAACCTTTGCACTCAAAATTTAGCCATGGGAGCGAAATTGATTTGGAGAATTATAGCTCCCAATCCAGGTTGGGCACATTTAGCATTATGGAAAAAATACTTCAAAGGAAGGCGTCTTCGCTACTTGGATAAGCCCAAATCCCAATTCAGATCTCCCTTCAGCATTCTAAGTATCAAAGCAACTCCTTTGGTGAATGCGCAGGCTTATTGGATCCCTGGGAATGGTCAATCCATTAATCTATGGGAAGACCGAATTATGAGCAGGCCCCCGCTGGCTGAAACTCGCTCCTTGCATTTGCTGCGGACGTGGATGATGGACGCACACATTAAATCGTTGTGGGATATGTCATGTTGGATCAGACATCGCTGGGCAGGCTGGAAGCAGCTCCCGATCCCTCCTGCTCTCCAAAGCGACTGCGCAGAGCTCTACAATCTTCTGCACGGGTTGGCTCCCATTCACGTTTGGAGAAAAGATGCCTGTGGATGGGGTCTGCAGCGCGAAGGCTACTCGGTGGCACAGGGGTATGTTAAATGCTTGGAAAGGCCATACGTACAGCCAGATCCCGCTCCCTGGAATGGGATATGGAAGTTCCCCTCCATCCCGAAAATTGATCATTTCTGTTGGTTGCTCTGCCATACAAAAAAAAAAATAATAATAGTAATAATAATAATAAATAAATAAAAGAAATAAAATAAAAATAAATAAAAAAAAAATAATAATAAATAAAATAAATAAATAAATAAAATTAAAATTAAAAAAAAAAAAAAAAAATTAACAGATGATAGGTTGCAGAAGAGGGGATTCTTTGGCCCTTCTAGATGCACGCTATGTAAAGATAAGCCAGAATTCGCCCTTCACCTCATGCTAGAGTGTAGATATGCCGTCCAAATCTGGCAAGAGCTCTTAGGAGCATGGAAATCTAGCTTTACTCTCCCCTGCATTATCCTGGATCTGTTTGTTGGTTGGTTGTCCAGATACCTAGGTCTAACCACAAAAAACAAATTAATCATAGTAGCTTGGACTGCTCTGCCCAAAATTATCAGTTAGCAGAATTGGTTAGAAAGGAATAGAAGGATATTCAGAAACAAAGAGCAGTATGTCAGTATCGTTGCAATCACAGTCAAATGTCAGCTAAATGAATGCCTGAGAGATAGAATGGATGATTTAAGCCTATGCTAACAAGACATTGAGTTGGGTGCTGCACTCAGTCTCCAATTCCAAAAATCGATTTTCATCCCCATTCCTCCCAAAGAATGGCAAATCAAAAAAATGAAGAAGACTTTCAGTCCTGGATTTGCAAGCAAACAATCCCCTCTCTCTTCTTTGACGCGGCAGCCAAGGGAAATCCAGGAATCACTGGTGCGGGAGGGCTCATAATAAATATAGAAGGAACTCCTATCCATAGATTTGCTTGGGGACTGGGTCACTCCTATAGCATGCAAGCTGAAGCGTTGGCTCTTTTCCAAGGGATCAAGTTGCTCAAAGAATTGGGATTCAGGGAGGTTAATGTCTTTGGTGATTCGCAGGTCATCATCAAAAAAATGGTGACAAACTCTATTCCAACAGATTTGCGTCTTGCAAGGACGATCACAAGAGTCAAAGCAATGGCAAAGTCCTTGAAATTGGAATTTTTCCATGTGCTGAGAATAAGCAACAAAGAGGTGGATATTGAAGCAAACAAGGCAGCCCAATTACCTGCTGGGGCTATTCTCAGAGACAAAGAAACATCGTGGGATCCAATTCCTTAATCCCCTATCTTCCATGTTTTACTGCATTTTATTGAAGCAATTTGTATGTATTCACAAGCTCGGGCAAATAACAGAAATAGAGTTCATTGTAAAATGTACGAAGAGACAAATCATAAGTGTATTCGCCTTGATCCTCTTGTTGGAGAGGTGCTCAGAAATCACCTCCAATATCTGTAATCTGTGTTGTGGCTTTATGCCAAGTATCTAATGCAATCCTATAACCGTTCCTGTAAAAAAAAACAATTGTTTTAATATTAATTTAACAACTAAATTTCGACTAGCATAGTTATATAAATTAAATCACTAGTAATTATAGATGTATATCAAAACACTTGGTTTCTAATCAAAACATTGAATTCCTAAAACATTTAGTATAGTGAAACTAAAAAAAAACATTTAAAATACGTCATTATTAAAATAAATAAAATATATCATTAGCCCTTTTCAAATATTTTCTAAATATGATACTTTTGTCTATGATTTGTAATTTATTATTAAAATGGATGAATTTGACACTATCACTTCGAATAAAACCAGGTTGCAGTAGATTAAACTACTTTAACAAAATTCACACATTAACTTTTTGTGTGGTAACTAAATTCACACATTAACATTTTGCGTGGTAATTGAGACCAATTTTCTGTGTTTGGTTTGAATAAAACCAAGAATAAAGTTGCAGTAGATTAAACTACTTTAACAAAATTCACACATTAACTTTTTGAGTGGTAACTAAGATCAATTTTATGTGTTTGGTTCAGGGAAAGCAGATAAAACAACATTTTATGTGTTTGGTTCAGGGAAAGCATATAAAACAGCGTTAACAAACCAATTGAAATAGAGGAGAAATTGAACGCTAATCTTTCAATAAATGACGAGCAATCTCCAGCGACTTGAAGCAGAATATGGAACTTCAAAGTGGGATCATGGTAATACCTCGCAGGAGTTTTAAATCTTTTGACTTGCGAGAACGACAACAACAAAAAATTCTTGAATTCAAGAAGATCAATTTCTTGAATTCTTGGAGGCAAAAATTATAAAAACTATGAGTAAATAAAATTCAACAAAGTTAGGGAAAAATGCTCACAAGATCCTAAAAATTAATAATTATACATCAATAAAACTTTCTTAATAAAATTAGGAAAAAAATACTCACACGATTCTAAAAACTAATTATTAATTATAAAATCTATGTGTAAATAAGAAAAAAAACTATGATTAATATAATTAGAATTGAAAATAGACAAAAAGAAAAAAGGACAAAAAAATATATAAGTCAAATTAAAGAGTAATAAAACTATATATATATATATATATATATATATATATATATATATATTGGAATAAGATTTTTTAATTATCTCTTTCTCTTAAAAAAAACCATGGAAAAAAAAAAATATAACTAAAAAAATTATTGGAAATTCTTTTATTAATTATTTTAAAAATTGCCATCTTAAATTGAAAATATGGAGAAAAAACTATAATTAATAAAAAGAAAAAAGAAAAAGGTTAAATAAAAAGGAAATAAAACTAAAAACAAAAAATTAGTAACTAATAGAAATGGAAGTTACTAAACATTCCATAATAAGACCTATATATATATATATATATATATATATATATATATATTGGAATAAGATTTTTTAATTATCTCTTTCTCTTAAAAAAAACCATGGAAAAAAAATAATATAACTAAAAAAATTATTGGAAATTCTTTTATTAATTATTTTAAAAATTGCCATCTTAAATTGAAAATATGGAGAAAAAACTATAATTAATAAAAAGAAAAAAGAAAAAGGTTAAATAAAAAGGAAATAAAACTAAAAACAAAAAATTAGTAACTAATAGAAATGGAAGTTACTAAACATTCCATAATAAGACCTTAATCAATCACCTTGTAAATAAATCAATTTAAATAATAATAAAAAATTACAAAAAATGAATTCCCAAGGTTAAATTATAGATAAGCGGCATAATTTTTTTGTCAAAGACAAACTAATATGCACTGAAAGACAAAGCTCAATTATTTTCTTATGTTATTCTTATTGTCACCCTTGTTACTTTTGTAGTAATACCATGTTTGCGGCAAGTATAATAAGAATGTAATCAATTACAATAGTCTTCATTAATCTCGAACTATTTTCTTCTACGATTCTTATTGTCACCCTTGTTAGTTTTGTCATCTTTTCATATAGATTATATAAAAAGGACAGCTGAAATTGTAAACCATGTAAATATTTAGCTCGAGTTGTTGAAGTAAACAACATACCTTGTCTCTCTTGCTCTTCAATATTAATAGGTTGAATTACTGTAACACAAAAATCAATGTACATTGTCAATACTTTTTTGTGTTTACACTAAAATCAATGCATAATGTTAATCCAATCACTTTAAAATTAATGTACCATCATAGATCCAATTACATCAAATGAGAAATCAAAATCTACACTGAATCAATGCATCTAATGCAAGCAATCAAATAAGATTAGAAAACAACATTTACATTGAAATCAATGCATCTAATGCAAGCAATCAAATAGGATTAGAAATCAACATCTACACTCAAATAAATACATCTAGTGCAAGTAAGAAAATAGGATTAGAAACCAACATCTACACTAAAATCAATGCATCTAGTGCAAGAAATCAAATAGGATTAGAAATCACCATCTACATTGAAATCAATGCATTTAATGCAAGCAATCAAATAGGATTAGAAATCATCTACATTGAAATCAATGCATCTAGTGAAAGTAATCAAATATTATTAGAAATCAACATCTACATTGAAATCAATGAATCTAGTGCAAGCAATCAAATAAGATTAGAAATCATCATCTACGTTGAAATCAATGCATTTAGTACAAGCAATCAAATAGGATTATAAATCATCTACATTGAAATCAATGTATATAGTGCAAGCAATCAAATATCATTAGAAATCAACATCTGCACCAAAAACAATGCATCTAGTGCAAGCAATCAAATAGGATTAGAAATCACCATCTACACTAAAATCAATGCATCCAGTGCAATAAATCTTCTTTCATCTCTCCCCCCTCCATCTATATCTTTATCTCCCTCCATCTCTCCTTCTTTGTCTCTCTATCTCACCCCACCAAACACACACGCTCTCTCACTCAATATCTATCAATCTCTTTGTCCCTCCCTCCCTCTCTCCATCTCTCTCTTCTTCCCTCTCTTCACGTTCCATTTATATCTCTATCTCCCTTTGTCTCTCTATATCACCCTCAAAACATACACTCTCTTTCTCTAATCTATCTATCTATCCCTCCCTCCACCTCTCCCTCTCTCTCTCTGCCCCTTCTCTCCCTCTCCCCCGCTTTTATCTCTCTTCCCTTTGGTTGTCCTCTCTCCCTCTCTCTCTCCACCTTTCTCTCTCTATTTCTTTCTTCTTGCCTCCCTCTCTCTCCACCTCTAACTCCATCTCCCTTTCCCTCCCTCTCTCTCTCTCTTCACCCTCCAACTATGTTACTATATCCCTCCCTCTCTCCTTCTCTCTCCTTCTCTCCCCCATTCTCTCCTTCTTTGTCTATTTATCTCACCCCCAAACGTACACACTCTCTCTCCATATATCTCTTACCACTCCCTCTCTCTCTCCATATATCCCTTACCACTCCCTCCCTCTCTCCACTTCTCACTCTCTATGTCTTTCTTCTTCCATCCCTCTCTCCCCCAACAAATCCATCTATTTATCCCTCCCTCTCTCCTCCTCTCTCTCATCCTTCCTCTCTCTCTCTCTCTCTTTGCCCTCCAATCCTCTCTCTTCCCCCATCACTCTCCTCCTCTCTCTCAAGTCATGTCTCTCGTCTTTCCTCTCTCTACCTTTCTCTCCTACCGCCCTCTCTCTTCCCCATCTCTCTCTCTCTATTTTCCCTTCAACCCTCTCTCCCCCCCCATCTCTCTCTCTCTCTCTCTCCAACTATGTTACTATATCCCTCCCTCTCTCCTTCTCTCCTTCTCTCCCCCTTCTCTCCATCTCTCCCGTGTCACTCCCTCTCTCTCCACTTCTCACTCTCCATGTCTTTCTTCTTCCCTCCCTCTCTCCCCCTCCAACTCCATCTCTCTATCCCTCCCTCTCTCCTCCTTCCTCTCTCTCCCTTTCTCTCCTACCTCCCTCTATATTCCCACATCTCTCTCTCTCTCTTCCCTCCAATCCTCTCACTATCTCGCTCCCTCTCCCCCCCCTCTCCATCTTTATGTCTCCCTCTCTTACCTTTTTATATCTCTCTCACGCCTCTCCCTCTCCCTCTCTTCATTCCTCCTCTCCCCTCTCCTTAAGTTTATCTCCATCTCTCCCTTGTCACTCCCTGTATCTCTCCACCTCTATCACTCTATGTCTTTGTTTCCCTCCCATATATATCTAGAGTTAATATATACCATGATATATTAATATATATTATAATATAATAAATTTAATATGGTATTAATCCAAAGTTATTAAATTTAATAATATTACAATTATAATATATGAATATGTTTGGAGGAAAAATGATTCAGTCTCAAACTTATTTGAATATAGCGGATAACAGTGGAGCCTGAAAAATAATGTGTATTCGAGTTCTAGGAGCAAGTAATCGTAAATGTGCTCATATAGGTGATGTTATCATTGCTATAATTAAAGAAGCAGTACCTAACATGCCCCTGGAAAAATCGGAAGTAGTTAGAGCCGTAGTTATACGCACCTGTAAAGAATTTGAACGTGACAATGGAATGATGATACGATCTGATGACAATGCAGCCGTTGTCATTGATCAGGAAGGAAATCCAAAAGGAACTCGAGTTTTTGGTCCGGTTTAATATTAATATTATGGTTAATAATGTTTTTTTTGCATGGTCACATGTTCAAAACCATAGGGGGCTAGAGTATGTATGCCTTCATAGACTTGGCATAGAGGGGGGTAGAGTCTGTATGCCATCGTAGACTTAGCAGAGAAATCATTGCACGGAGGTGGGTCCCTTCCCACAAACACGGGGTCTCATACACCAATTTGGTGTCTCCCTTGGCCGTGACCTAAAAGTTGGATAATAATAATAATAATAATTTAGCTCATGGTATATGGCCCATAGGCTTCACCTAAATAAAACCTATTTTTTGAGTGTTCGTAAGTATAAAGGGTTTATGAAGTAAATATAAAAATAGGTTTTATTTATTTATCATACCTGTTTATTTATATTTTTATTTATTTATCATATCTCTTTTATTTACCATGGTATTTGGCCCATAGGCTTGATATATAATTAGATGTTGATTTCTAATCCTATTTGATATGTTTTTATTTATTTATCATATGTCTTTATACCTCTTTTATATTTATTTATTTACCATACCTCTTTTATAAATATGGTATTTGGCCCATGGTATTAGTAATAATTTGTCCCATGGTATTTGGTCCATAGGCATCACCTAAACAAAACTTTTTTTTTTAGTTTTCGTAAATGTAAAGAGGTTTATGGAGTAAATATGTATAAAAAGATGTTTTATTTATTTACCATACCTCTGGTTTAGTTGACATTAGATTAAAAATGTTAAATGTTAGACATGACAAATTAAATATTTACATGTTTACGCTTTGAGCTTTACGCCACACTTATTAAAGCACCTCTCAGTGCAATAAGATATTTGGATTTGAAAAAGTGTTTTACAATAACCTATATAATGAATTTGATATGGGTTATGTCAACTTATACTCTTTAAAATGAACTTTCAATGCTTTATAGATTTAATCAAATGTTAAAAAAAAAACACATAACAACGAATTAATTTATTATGATATGTGTGATTATTAATATTTAATTTTATGATAGTCCTTTTCCATTTCAAATGACTCTTTTGTACCTTTTATATTATAAGTTTTCTCACAAAAACTTCTTTCTTTTTAGTTTTATATCATGTGACTTCTATCTTATTAGTTTTCTCAGTAAACCTTATTTTTTATAGTTTAATTTTATATATTCTTTATGATGGGTGGAATATCCACTTAAAATATCTTATATTTCAAAATTATCTATATAATATATTTTAAGAAATATTTTTAATAAATATTTATTTTTCTATAAACAGAATAATTAAGTATAAAAGTAATTTTTGTTTGATGTTTAAACTAAAGTAGAGTAGTCAAGTCCCACTAACACAATCGGTTGAGGATGGGCATCGTCAACAAGGCGACCCAAGATCAAACTTCACGGGGGGTGGTTGTGCCTTGTGTTAGGGGAAGGAGACATGCTAAAAAGAACCAATTAGCTTAGGGTTGGTGTGGCCCAGGTCAGGGGCGATCCATGGGTGACTTTGACGGATTAGATGCCCCTGGGTCGCATCTCCTCAAGACATCGGTCAAGCCTGAAGAATCACAAACAAATTGACAAAAAAAAAACTAAAGTAGAGTAGTTTTATGGATTTTGTTTAAAAAAATCATTTTTTTAAAAATAAATATTGTAAAAATAGTAAAATTTGTTCATTAAAAATGTTAATATTTCTTTTCTGTAAATTAAGAGACTTTATATTACTTATGAAGACATGATTACATAGATAACACTAGGCACCAGAGGGAGCACCGAAACTCATCCCTCAACCCCTATCACCTAGATAAGCCATTGGAACTTCACAAACAAAATACTAGTACATCAGGGCCTTACAAGGCCTAGTCTCCTCGCCATACAAGTTATACAACAAAGTCAGAGCAAAAGACCACATAGGAGCATCAATACAAATGCCCACACTAACAAACTCCTATGAATACATAGAAACCATCCAATGAGTTGTGACTGAAGAGCCCAAAATGCCATAGCTGAAACCACCGACCCACTAAAGAGGAAACCACCAACGCTAGCCCAAAAATAAGCAAACCAACCCTAAAATTCGTAACATCCATATATCACCTTGAGCTTCAAACAACAGATAAGAAAGGAAACTCAAGAGATGAAAGCAGAGAAACATACACATCCGCAAAAACATACGGTCACAACCATGTTATGACGTTGTAATATGTAAATCCAAAGGCCATCCAAGGGCTTGCCATAGACAAAACTAAAAGCTTCAGGAGAGACCCAAATTGTGCCACCTACCACCCTTGTTCATTGATCATCTTTTGAAGACAACACGGTTGTTAGAACCCTTGCATTGGAGCCAAGTGTATCCCTCATGTCCTCACCATCAAATTCACAAGGAATGTGGCTCTCCACATGCACTGGACGTGCGTCAATGCTATCCATTTAGAGCTAACAGTTTCTAAGAATTCTCCAGAGAAGCAAAAATGTTTTACTTCTCCACCTAGTTATCCCTCATAACGAAGCCCAACAATCTCTTCATTTGTCAATGAAGCGCCACTGAGTTTAGATATTGTTTCTTCCTATCCTTGGTTTTCCCAGGGTCTAACACCTTGTAACACCCTCCTCCCACATCTACCCAAGCAATCGACCAGCTAGGGTAAACATGCGACGAGAGGCCACTATGATATGATTCAACCTCCTAAGTTACGTTAAGGAATTGGAATCGTCAGAAACACACCATACAGACATTCAACATCAGCATTAGGACACTCAGGAAATAATCCAACCTTTCTGCCAACCAGCCCCTGCGTCCCACTGAGCTTTTGGACCACTTGACCTCTGGACGCTCTCATGTTATGGGCATGCCAACATCCAGGGACCTTTGAACACTCTCAAAGGCCTGCAATTCAGCATCTAAGGACTATTTTTCTCAGTTTTGTGCCAACGTCCTCGGGATTTAAGCCACATTTTCAAGCCCAGAGCCCATGTCATTGCCTAGAATTGAATGACACCTTCATAACAGTAAGATAACATGGAAATAACAATACTAATGCAATTACTTGAATAAGACCTTGACTGGACCCCTACTAGCCATGACATGCATTTCGTCAAACATATCACAAATATGTAATCTACAAGTGTAAATAACAGATATGAGCATAAGGGTCTCATACTTATCTGAGATTCGTTATGAGGCATTGTTTCCTTGTCACTTTAGCTACAGTTTCATCCATTAGACCATAGATACATTGTTCATTCATATACAAGTGAAAACATGATGAGATCCATACATAGCCACTGTCATAATACATATTCATAACGAGCATAATAACAACAGAATTACCAAGGAACCAATAGCCATATAATACACATATAAACCAATATATTTCTCATGAGATAACAAGGAGAAATAACCTCATATTAATGATGCAAAAGCCAAACCCGGGATGGGACTTCCACTTTCCACCTATGTTATGAAACCAACTCACAAAAAGATAGAAAAGATAGATCAATGACTTCAAAATCAACCTCTTTGAGGAGGCAACCTCCTTTACATTACACAAATGAACAATTATTGGATGATGCAAATGACAAGACCTCATTTCTATAAATAGGAGTCTAAGGGGTCCCAATACAATCAGAGCCTACATAACAATAATATTGTAGGGGCACAACAATAACAATAGTGGGCTTCTATGGGGCATAATAATAGCAACACGGGGACTATATGGGTGCAATAATACGATAAGGGGTTTGCACTAATAACAATAAGGGGTTACACTAGTAGTATAGGGACCTAACATGCCCCTCTCCTTCAAAAAGTGTTGTCCTCAACGCTTGAGTAGTTCTGGATGCTTCTGTATAAAATTCTCATCCTCCCATGTGGAATCTTCAGCGGGTAAGTTCTTCCACTTGATGAGATACTCTAAAATTGATCGATTTTGTAGTTGTCGATTTCTTGTTTTTGTGACTGCTTCCGGTTCCAATATGATTTTTCCTTCCTCGTCAAGTTCTGGCAATATTGTTTGAACTAGGATCTTCTCACCTATAACCTTCTTTAAGCATGAAACATGGAAAACTGGGTGCACTCGGGAAGATGCAGGAAGCTCCAATTTGTATGCCATAGTACCAATCTTTTGTAACACCTTGTACGGACCATAATACTTTGGTGATAATTTATTATCCTTCTTAGCTTGCTTGAGGGACATTTGTTTGTATGGTTGTAGTCATAGAAATACCCAGTCACCTACATCAAAACTTCTTTCGTTGCGATGTTGATATGCCTGTTGTTTCATTCTATTTTGCGCCAAAGTGAGGTTATCCTTTAAGAGTTTGAGAACTTGTTGTTGATGCTCAATGTGATCTTCCACTGCTTGAACCTTAGAATTTTCTTTTAAAGATGATGTGATGGATGGTGGATGATATCCATAAAGTGCCATAAATGGGGTCATTTTTGTTGCAATATGGAAGGAAGTGTTATGCCACCATTCAGCCAGAGGCAACCACTTGACCCATTGTGTCTGTTTATCATAAACAAAGCAATGAAGATATCCTTCCAAACATTTGTTCACTATCTCAATTTGCCCATCAGATTGAGGATGATAATATGAGCTATGAGCTAATTGAGTAACCAAATATTCCGCCTCTTGTACTCTAAAGAAACATTAGGAGCTTTTTGAATATAATTGTTTATCCTCCAATAGTTTGAGCACCCTGTGAACATGTTGAACATGATCCTTCCAAGACTTGTTGTAGATTAGTATATCATCAAAAAATACTAACACAAATTTTCAAAGGAAGGGTTTGAAAATGGAATTCATTAAACCTTGAAATGTAGAAGGTGCATTAGTAAGGCCAAAAGGCATGACCAAAAATTCATAATGACCCTCATGAGTTCTAAATGTTGTTTTTGGAATGTCTTCAATCTTCATTCTGATTTGATGATATCCTGAACAAAGATCCAACTTGGTGAAGTAAATTTCTCCATGTAATTCATCCAATAATTCAATAATGAAAGGAATGGGAAATTTAT
Source organism: Pinus tabuliformis (assembly GCA_031772625.1). Classification (NCBI taxonomy): domain Eukaryota; kingdom Viridiplantae; phylum Streptophyta; class Pinopsida; order Pinales; family Pinaceae; genus Pinus; species Pinus tabuliformis. The sequence goes on along the minus strand of CM062817.1, from coordinate 988,913,070 downwards.
ATTTAATCCGGACACATGCGCCAAGATCCATCCTTCTTGTTTACCAATACCATTGGAGCAGATAAAGAACTTTGACAAGGTTGAATTATACCAACCTCTAGCATTTCCGCAACCATACGTTCAATTTCACTCTTTTGGGCATATGGATATCTGTAGGGCCTAATGTTTGGGGGAACACTTCCTGGAATCAAATGAATAGCATGATCATGATCAAGAATAGGTGGGAGGCCTTTGGGAGTCTCAAATACCTTGGAATGATTGTCCAAAACGTTTTGGATATTTGGAGAAATAGATGATTTCGATGTGGGAACCTCTAGTGAACATAATTGTGAAATTACGCCTCGTTGTTATTTCTTTAGAAGATTTGTCATGCTGTTAGAGCTGATTATCTTTTCCAGTTTCCCTACGATACCCCTTAATTCAACTTCCTTTCCTTCCCAAAAAAAATTCAAGAAAATTTGTTGAAAATTAAAAGCTATTGTACCCAAAGATTGTAGCCATTGGACTCCTAGTACAACATCTGCACCACCCATTGGAATGGAAAGCATTGGACTATTCAAGACACATTCTCCCATGGATAACTTGATATTATGGCACTTTCTATAGAAATTTATGGTTCCTCTATTTGCAACCATTACTTGACACTCTGATGCTTGATATAGGAAGCAATTCAATTCCTTGGCTATCTTACAATGAATAAAATTATGGGTACCACCTGAATCAATCAACAATATTACCTTTTTCTTCTTGATATGCCCTTCTATCTTGAGAATTTGAGGAGTGGTCATTCCTATCAATGCATTACAAGATATGGTCAAATTCATTTCTTCTTTCTCTGGGATTGATTCTTGGTGTATATCCTCTTCTTTTGACATTTCTTGTTCATTTTCTTGCTCCTCTTCCCCATCTATGTAAATTAATTTCTTCTTAGCACACTTATCACCTTTAGTGTATTTGCTATCACAATTGTAACAAAGCCCTTTTGCTCTTTTTTCTTCCAATTGTTGTGGTATCAACCTTATAGGTGTTGAAAGGCTAGGAGAAACAACACTTCCATCATTATAGTTATGAGTGGTAGGCTTCCTTGTTGCCATAGTTTTTCTTTCAATTTTTCTTGCCAGACTGTATGCCTTCTCCAATGAATCAGGTTCCCAAGGGCGAACCTCATGTTGGATGTTATAATTTAAAGTCCCTATGAAGACTTCAATCTTATGCTTCTCTGGAATATCATTTACCCTTATATTCAATTTTTGGAAGTCCTTAATGTGCTCTTCCATTGAACTCTTTTGTTTGATATTTATCAATTGGCTAAAGAAGGTGTTTCTCTTTGTATCCTCATAATGTGCTATCATTTCCTCTGTGAAAATTGACCAAGTGACAAGTTTTTTACGAGAACAAATCCCTCTATACCATACAAACTGATTCATTTGTAAATATAAAGATGCAATATGTACCTTTTGTGGTAGTTGCACATCATGTAGATCAAAATATTTTTCCATATGTACTATCCAAGTTACCGGATCCTTGCCATCAAATTTTCTCATATCTATATTTGGAATATGGTGGGTCTTCAATCCAATGTTAGAGTCTATGAAATCATGATTAACATTTATTTTGTTATTATCATGAGTTTCCTCTACTACCTTTCTGGCATTAGAAAGCCTTTCTTGTAGTGATTTTGTCCCACCTTCCTTCAAACCTTTCATGTCTTTCTTCAAATCTTCCATGTTTCCATTCAATTTTTCTTCTATACCATTTATCTTATTACTCATATCTTCGACTACATTCTTCAAATCATCCCTCCAATTTTTCTTACTAGGTGTTTCTATTTTCTTGATTCGAGTCATTCTTTTGCTTTTAGGAGCTCGATCTTGAATCTATTGTGTTATCACCCTAAAAAATTTTCTTCTAAACTTTGGAAAGTTTGCCTTGTTTCTAGTCATAGTGTTATAATAGGTTTTGAGTCATCTCATCTCAATAGTGTCATTCTCTTTTCCAAATAAAGTTTGACAGCCTCATTCCATGTCCTAGAAGCCTCACCATGTGTTTTGAAAGTCCTATGTTTAGAAATTTTGAATTTTTTTTGAAATTAGCTACGAATCCACGTTTTCGTAGTGCAGACAATGTAAAAAACCAGTTTTGTGCTACGAAATCACTGAAGCAGCCTTTTTTCAGCAGAAAATTGTTTTAGGTAGTCAACTTCCAGGAGGTTGTTTGAGCAGCTGAAAGCATATTTTGGAAAACTGAAAGAGGTTTTTATTCCTAACATACTGAAATACAAAAACCTCTTTCAGTTTCTTCAAATTCATTATAATATGGGAGAAATGGATGACCCAACTTGCGCTACGAAACTGTTGTAGGTGCAGTTTTTCAAAAATCAGAATTTCTCAGTTTACACATGTTTTTCAAGGACAGATTCTGGACAATTGGAGAAGTGTTTTAAAAAACCAAGAGAGGTTTTTGTTCTAGATAGCATGGACTACAAAAACCTCCTTCAGTTTCGTAAAATATGTCATGGATGAGAAGATAAAGGCTCTGTCCCACGTGCTAATTTTCAAGGATCCTAAACCTAAAAACAGGGAAACATGTTCCCTAATTTCTAGGGTTTATCATCAGCAGTAAGGTGACAGCATGGGAGGCTTCATCAAATTTGACCTCATGAGGTTGCAGCTATCAAATAATGAATTCAATGTTTAGTTAAGGTGGTTTAGTCATAACAAGGAGTTGTACTCCTAATTGTATTAGGACTCTAGGACTGTTAGTTAGCTGTCAAATGCATTTAAAGGTTTGTTTTATGGTTAGAATAGGTGTCACTCATAGCAAATTCAAATTCTCTTGATGAGGGATGAGGGAATACATGTTGTAAATGCTATATATAAAGCAAGAGGTTGAATTAGAAATAGGTTGGAGACTTTTTGGCCCAACTGCTGCTTTATGTGAAGGAATACAATCAGTAATACAGAGAGGTTTTCTTGAAAAAAACTGAGTTTAGATAGGGTTTAATCCCTTCTTGATCTATATGTTATTTTAATTACTTGCAGTAGATCTTATTGTTAATACTCAGAATTCATAATCTAATGCTCTGACTTCCTTTAACAATAAGATGACTGTGTTTTATCTTTGAACCACTAGCACTAGATTACGTTGCTATTATTCAGAATTCACAACCATGTGTGTTACACTAAAATTTGTCACCATGACTATTTGCAGTTAGTATGGCTCCATCAACTGTCATACTATCCTCCTTGGCAAGCCTCATACCTCTGCTCTCCATGTCAAACTCCAAGCAAGAGAGAAAGTCATTAAAAATCTATATATCTCTGGGTACGCAGTTTCTCTTAGCCTTACCTGCGTGTACGCACCCCAAGTTCACAATACCTGCGTACTTGTACACTCTGTCTGTAAATCAATGGGTGCGTACTCTTGTAAAGGTCAAAAGGCGCAAGTTTCACTCCAAAAAAGTTACTTGTGGTCATTTCTAGAGCATTCTAGAAGCTTGTTTGACGTGTATGAAGCGCCTCCAGATGGTTCATGTATCCCTACCAAAGAGGAACTTATCCCATCAAGAGGGGAGCTATCCCATCCAAAGAGGGGCTTATCCCATTGATGGTGGACCTGAGTAACTTCCTCTAGAGCACTATAAATACAGGCATTGGGCCAAAGGGAGGGGAGGTTGAAAGTTGAACATTCCTAAGGGTAGATGCTGCTGGAATTAGGACTCCCTTATAGGGCTTGAGAGGAGAGATTCCCATCCTTTCCTAGCCTTATTTGGAAGTGGGTGAGCTGATCAAAGTAAAGGAAAACTCTTGCTGGACCCTAGGAGGGACCTGCACAACACCAAGGCTCAGGTTGTAATGGTTTCTTTTGTTTCCACTTAATACAATTAAGCTCACTTTTCTCAACAGATTGTTATACATGATTTGTTTCATATACTCCTCGGTGTGTATGATGAATATGTTTTATTTTATAAGTTATTCAGGTGCTATTTAATCTTTTGGGTTGTTAGTGAATGCAGGTTTCGAAGAGAAGGAGGAGCTCATCCGGATCGGCGAGGCTGGACTACTACAAAGCGTTGGACTAAAGGTATGTTATAAACACCTGATTACTTGTATTCTAAATGTATATTTAGAGAAAGGTAGTGTTTACTTGTCTTGTTTGTCACTAGAAAGCCTTAGCTTCTAGGGAGGTCGGTTTTGTCCGCAAAATTGACTCTTTCCGCATGATAAAATGGCGACTCCGCTGGGGAATCCATTAATGTGAATGATTTTTCCTTTGTGTGAAACTTTGATTTGAGAAAAGTCGTTTGTTTTCTGGTTTTTGGCTGATTGACTGTGAATTTGGGTGGAATAGCTTAGGGTTAAGTTAGATTTTATTTTTCTTGATTTTGAGAGCGGTACGCACCCTCTGCGTTAAGCACAGTGTGTACCTGTACGCACTTTTGCTGTGTACACAGAGCGTGGCTGCACCTGTGCAAACAGGTTGCCTGCGTACCCCTGTCAAAAGCTTAGAAAATTTCCATTTTTTCCTTTTTCTCCTATTAGATTTTGTTTATAGCTTATTTTTGCTGCCCAGATCCACTGTTCACCTGTCAGAAGCTTTCATCTTGGCTAATTTCATTGGCATTCCTGCTTTAAGCTTTTATCAATTGGGTGTTTTGAGTCTCTTTTTTGAGAAATTCTTAATTTGATTTCCTTTGGTCATTACTTGGAGGTTTGTCTCAGTATTTTCACAATTTTGCATCTTTTTGCTTTTGTTTTTGCAAAAACAAATTCCCCCTCATTCGCCGGGGGGGGGGGGCTAAAATTGTGTATGAGTGTTAATCGCCTTTGAGTGTTTTTATTTTTTGATCTTTGGAACTCTCACCCAATTTTCTCGACTTGCACTTGATTGGTTCTTAGATTACATTAGAATTGTCTTGTGTTTGAGAATTCTCTTGCATAGATCACATTTGCATAATTAGAATTCTCATTTTCAGAATATGAATGAAAAATGTGCATAGATTACATTTGCATAAATTTCAAGTGAATTGTGCATAGATTACAATTGCATAGTTTACATTCTGAAAAATCAATCGTAGATTTAGATCAGTTTTCTTTGATTTGAATTTACAACAAAAAAAAAAAAAACTATTTTGGAATTGATTTGCATTAGTTTTTCTTGATAAAATTAGTGGATTAGAGAATTTGTTATATTTTCTCTTAGTGATCAATTTTTTGCATTGTTGGAAGTGAATGGAAACTCTATCCTTACTTTAGATAGGATTCATCAAATTGAAAGGATTACATTATCATATTCGATTGCATTCAGTTTTGAGTCGGGTCATAACACCATTGGTTTCGTATCCATTTACCCATTTGAGTAATAACAGCCTTAATAACACGGCGCTTAATTAAAATTCATCTAGTAATTTTTACATTTCTAGGGCTCTGATACACCAACATAGCTTAGGCTAGTGTCTTGGAGTAGGAGAGTAATTAACTCTCCAAGACAGTAAAACCAAACAAGTAGCTTATCTTGTGGTAGGATAAATCCAATTGTTACATTTATGCTCTGGGAAAGCTCCTCTTAAAGGAGAAGCACGAGATCGTGTCCAAACCAGTGAGGGGATCAATCCTCCTTCATTGGGAACGACGCCAGATACGCACGTACTACAAATGGTAAACCTCGGATTATTGTCGAGGAGCCTGGGGTCACTTGTCGGTAAACCTTGGATTATTGTCAAGGAGCCGGCAAGGGGATTGAGCTTGTTACTCTGCCCTTGCGTGCTATCGGATCGTAGACTGTTCCCCCAGGTATAATTGTTGATGTTGGTGACCTTAGTGACTATTATCTTTAGGGTTCTACGCAAGGTGACGGTGGAGGGAAGATCCCACTGTACCTGGCGCAGACGTCGGCTAGACTCACTTGGATTTTCTGGGGGGTTCACTTCACTCGAGACGGTTAAAGTGGAGGAACTTGGTCCAGTCTATTCATTAAGCATGTTGTCGGGGTAACTGTTCCACCCGCAACTTCTGTACTGAATTCTGCGATGTTGGATTTCATCACCAACTAGTGTTTTCGGTCCGGAAGGCTACTGTTTGTGTGTGGTTTGACTCCTAGATTTGATAGCGCGTGTTAATTTGTTTGTTTTTACTTTTAGAGACCATAGGTGTGAATTGTGAATTTTAAATTGTTAGGTGTGAATTGTGAATTGTTAATTTTAGTTATAAATTGTTAATAAAATTCACAGAAGTTGAATATAATGGCAAATGTTTCAGAATTTACCAACCTAGGAACCCCTCCTAACGAGAATCCTAGTACTTTTCCTTACTTTGGAAATGTTGGTCCTCCTTATATGGCTACTTTGTCATTACCTGGATTTACAATAGGATTACCAATATGGTTATTTTCAACTTTGTTGGCCCCAAATACTCCAATTGTTCCACCTCAATCGAATGCTTCACCTCAACAGAGTTCACCATCTCAACATCACCAACCTTCTATTGACCCTTTACCTTCTTCACCTAATTTTTCTTCCTCCATTTCTTCCTCTTCGCTTGGTAAAAGCCTTGATGCTAGTAACCAGGTGTCTAAGAAGAAGAAGAAAGGGAAGAAGAAGAAGAAGAAGAAGAAGAAGCAAGATAAGAAAGAAGTCAACCAACCAACCGTGGCTGTAAGTGTTAGTTGTGTTGAGGAAAACTCTGACATGCATCATAAACCCAAATACCCTTGCAAGATTTGTAAGGCTGACCACTTCCTTGTCAATTGTCCTGGTATTCCAAAGGTCTTGGAAGTATGGTCAGAAAAATCTCATCAACTTTCCATTGATCCATCAACCAGTGATAGTCAGGTTCCTGGGAAAAAGGGTAAAGTTAGGTTTCCTTGTAAGTTATGGAAAGGGAGTCATCAAACTCACATTTGCCCTCACATGGATGAAGCCTCAACATTGTTGGAAAAACTTACTGTTCTACAACAAGAATTTCCAACTGGTTACCGTAAACTTTCTTCCAACCTACCGTCAACTGACAAAGTGATTGATCTAAATTCAAGTACAGTCGATCACACTCTCCCATTGGAGAGTGAAACTCATGTCACTCAGGTTGATGATCCATTAGTTGATCAAGTGGTCGATTCAATTTCACAAAGAGTCGATCCCACTTTCCCTTTAGAGAGTGAACTTCATACCGCTGAGGTTCTTCTTGTTACATCAGATTCTTCTATGCCGGGGGGCATTTCACCTGTTTCTACAGAACCCCCTCCAAGCACTGAGGTCTTTTCCTTTGATTGGAATAGACTGACAGAACCTCGTCTTCCTTCCTCCATCCCTTTCCAAATCATTGTCAAGGCTGGTGGTAGGGACATACATCGTACTCAGGTAGATGAAGGTGCTTCTGTCAGTATTTTATCCTCAACTGTTTGGAAAGCTTTGGGTTCCCCTCAGCTTGCGTCTATTACGCAGAATCTGAAAGCTTTTAACAGAACCATTAGTGAACCTTTAGGGATCCTTCCTAAGTTTTCTATTACCTTGGAAGGTAAAACTGTCTGTATTGATCTTATGGTAGTTCGAGGTCCCTTGGATTTCAATTTACTCCTTGGACGAGACTATGTTTATGCAATGAAAGTTGTCGTATCGACACTCTTTTGCGTGATGTCTTTCCCTCACAATGGCAGTATTGTGACTGTAGACCAGCTTTCGTTCCCTAGTCTTGTCTCAACTACCAATAATATGACACCCCTAAATGTTCCTGATTCTAAAGTGGTATCTACCCTGCCACGGGTTAATTATGTGGCAACTGGTCCCATGTTTTCAGTTACCGATGTAAGTGAGCCTCTCACTGTTTGCTCATCTTCCTTTGATTTAGATCCAGTAATTGACATGGAAAACTCTATGGGATTACTTGAACACGATGTTCTTATCCCTTTTGAGTCCCTTGACATGTGTTCCTTCCAGAGAATTATTCTTCATTCTGATGAAGACCTCTTGGAAGCCATGATCAAGGTGTGTCCATTGACATGTCTTTCTTCTAGTTGAAAGCCATGATCAGTGAGTGTGAGGAAAGTTCCTTTTACTATGTCAACCTCGTTAAAAAATGAATCAGTGTGAGCGAGGATAGTTCCTTTTCCTGTGTCAACCTCGTTAAAAAATGAAATAGGTGTTCACGAGGAAAGTTCCTTTTACTGTGTCGACCTCGTTAAAAAATGAAACAGGCTAGAGTGAGGAAAGTTCCTTTTACTGTGTCAACCTCGTTAAAAAATGAATCAGTGTGTACGAGGATAGTTTTTTCCTGTATCAACCTCGTTAAAAAATGAAACAGGCTAGTATGAGGATAGTTCTTTTACTGAGTCAACCTCATTAAAAAATGAATCAGTTAGATTTTAGGTTAAGTAGGTAGATTGTAGAAAGTAGGGTTTTGAGGATAGTTCCTGTTACTCAGTCAACCTCGTTAAAAAATGAATCAGGTATGAGGATAGTTCTTCTCTTGTGTCAACCTCCTTAAAAATGAAACAACTCCCTTTTCAAGTTAAATATTGAAAGTAAACCTTCATTCCTTTCATCCATCTGGTTGAATGCAATGAAGCCTGGGGGGCATGTACCTCACTTTGCATCATTATACTGGGGGCATGCGAATGTCTTGAGCATAGTTCCTTGTCTTGTGTCAAGCTCTTTAAAAAATGAAACAAGGATAGGTTAAGTAGGTAGATTGTAGAGAGTAGTTATGAGCATAGTTCCTTGTCTTGTGTCAAGCTCATTAAAAAATGAAACAAGGATTTTAGAGCATAGTTCCTTGTCTTGTGTCAAGCTCGTTAAAAAATGAATCAAGATTTTTAGAGTAGAGTTTTTGTTAGGTAGATTTTAGAGAGTAGTTTAGAGCATAGTTCCTTGTCTTGTGTCAAGCTCATTAAAAAATGAATCAAGATTTTTAGAGTAGAGTTTTTGTTAGGTAGATTTTAGAGAGTAGTTATGAGCATAGTTCCTTATCTTGTGTCAAGCTCGTTTAAAAAATGAAACAAGGGTTTTGAGGATAGTTCTTTTCCTGTGTCAACCTCACTAAAAAATGAAACAACTCCCACAAGTCTTCCAAGATCTTGAAAGTAAAGCTTCATTCCATCCATCTCATTGAATGCAATGAAGCTTGGGGGGCATGTACCTCGTTTTGCGTCATTATGCTGGGGGCATGTGAACTTATAACAAGCATAGTTTTTCGTTTCAAGCTTGTGTAAACATGAAACCGGATTCGAGCATAGTTCTTTTCCTGTGTCAAGCACGTTAAAAAATGAAACAAATCCTCCTCTAATTGAGTCGAGAGTTTGACTAGACCTCATAGATGTTAGGTTGTATGTTTAGGTTAGTTATTTCAGTTTTTGCATAATTTTCTTACAGTTTTGGGTCGAGTCTTTCAAATGATCTCGTAACTCAACCTTCATTTCATCCAACTGGTTGAATGAAATGAAGCTGGGGGGCATGCGCTCTAGCAGTTACGCTTAGGGGGCATCAAGCACAGTTTTCTCTCTGTTTCAAGCTTGTGTAAAAATGAAACTACTTTGAAGCATAGTTTTTCTCTGTTTCAAGCTTTTGTAAAAATGAAACCTATCTCGAGTCAATTTTAGTTATTTTCAAGACTCGTTAAACTCATGAAAATACCGAGATTATTTTGCTATCTTTCATTCTCGTAAAACAAATGAAAATGCCGAGTTCTTTCCGTCTTTTCCTGCTCGTAAACTAAATTGAAAGTCAGCCATATGAGTACATTTTTATCATTTTTTCGAACTCATTAAAACTTACGAAAAAGTGAAAACCATGAGTACATTTTTATCATTTTTTCAAACTCATTAAAACTTATGAAAAAGTGAAACCGTAGAGTCATCTTTAAGCCCTTTTCTGACTCCTAAAACATGAAAAGTTTGCCGAGCGTTTCTTTTACACTCGTTAAAACGGAATTAAAAGACGGTCCTCTTACAGCCCTTTTCTGACCGTAAAAACATGAAAAGATTGCCGGATTTTTGTCGTTTCAAATTCGATACTGGAAATAAAACGACGTGTCCTTGATCGCTTTTTACTTTTCAGGTCAAAGACACTAATCATGAAAGTACTCCTTGGTCATAAAGATCAAGCGGTTCTCTCAGGTATTATTTTATACTTTTTCGGGCTTGGGAGACACAAATTTACGAAAAAGTTCAACCCTGGAGTCTTCTTAAGTTTTTTCAGACTCTCTAAAATTGAAAAACGTTGAGTTTCTCCTATACTGGACTCGTTAAAATTTCACAGTAAAGGACCTGTTCGATTACAAACAGGAACGGACCACTCCTTCTTAGGGTTCGAATCAAAACTAAGTTGGACTCATCCGAAGGATGAGCTTATAATCAAGCATATGTTATCCTCCTCAAGCTTGTAAAAAATAAAGAGGTACTTGCCAGAAATGGTGGGGGAAAAGAGAGAAAAATGAGCCCATTTGTTATCCTTTGTCTCAGAAGAAGCCTTATTACCACTCTTGAACACAACACTTTGCATTCACCTGGGTTGGGAAATCCTTTGCCTCACAGTTGATCAAACCACATTGAAAGTCTTCAGCCGGGTATTAACTTTGGGTCAAATGTCACCAAGCCATCTGTCGTGTCGTTATGTGTTCAAGAGGTCTCTGCAATAACCATTCATCTGCAAAATACCCGTCATCCATTTTAACCATCCCTGAGTCAGTCCTTACAGCCACATTTCTTCAACTTGATCTATGATTTCGTGTTGTGGGCTTGCCTGCAACGGGTCGCTTTCTATCGACATCAGCACATTATCTAGAAAGATGACCTAGGAATCGTCAGTACCTTGAAATCTGCATGCATCAATGGCAGGTTTCTCGCCTTTGACGACGGTTTACATCATTGACTTTCGATCGAAGGATTTCGTGAAATGTTCGACATCAACTCATTCATTCACATCTCATGGATTGTACTGGGTACTTTGAGAACCATTGACATCACTGGTGGTCTCTCTCATGCTTGTTAACAGTTTACATCATTGACTGGTAATCAAGTGGTTTCTACCATGTTCGACATCAACTCATTTATTCGCATGGATAGAATCGTACCTGTTTGAGAAGTAGAAATGAAGACCCTGGATCTAGTTTCCACCATCCAGGCTGCGAGGAGTTTTGTATTCATTATACAGTAGACTAATCATAAACAGATGGCTGCGTCCATACTGTGTCTACAAAAGTCTATGATTATGATGTACTGCAGAATCATTCCTGTATCAGAGCAGTAGATAGTCAATTAGTTAAAGTTTTCAATCTGAGTATGGGAATGCCTACCTCAGCGATGATATGATCTTATATATGTATTTTGTGTTGAATACTTGCAGGTTCCAACTGGGCTCTCCACAAGATAATCCTTGAAATGATAAAGTGCTTCACCCTTCCTAGATTATATGAAACCCTAATCTACTACAGGCTTCGCACTTTAGGGGGCAATCTGTTACACTAAAATTTGTCACCATGACTATTTGCAGTTAGTATGGCTCCATCAATTGTCATACTATCCTCCTTGGCAAGCCTCATACCTCTGCTCTCCATGTCAAACTCCAAGCAAGAGAGAAAGTCATTAAAAATCTATATATCTCTGGGTACGCAGTTTCTCTTAGCCTTACCTGCATGTATGCACCCCAAGTTCACAATACCTGCGTACTTGTACGCTCTTTCTGTAAAGCAATGGGTGCGTACTCCTGTAAAGGTCAAAAGGCGCAAGTTTCACTCCAAAAAAGTTACTTGTGGTCATTTCTAGAGCATTCTAGAAGCTTGTTTGACGTGTATGAAGCACCTCCAGATGGTTCATGTATCCCTACCAAAGAGGAACTTATCCCATTGTTATAGCTCCAAATCTCACTCTTATGGTTTGTGATGCTGCACTCATGGCCTAGGGCAACCCCTCCTTCCAGACCTGGTCCAAAAATTTAAAAAAACAGTGTTTTATTCCCTATACGCGACATTGCCCTGAGTTAAACGCGTGTACATGCGGGTCTGTGTATACCCAACCCGCGTGTATGTATTAAAACACTTAAAAAAATATATAATTCCTTATTTTCGGGCGGAGATCGCGGGTTTTACCTGCTGATCACCTGTTAGTGCCCGTGGCCCAACTGTTCCCAACCAACTCCTAACTAAAAAACTACTTTGGAGATGGTATAAAAAGACATCAAAGGGAAGGCCTAAAGGAGAGAAGGGAGAGCAAGATTATTATGCTGAGATTTTCCCCTTAGACCAGGTCTGGAGTCCTTGGTGCTTTCTGCACTTCCCCCATTTTGCATAGGAAACCCTTGTTTCCATGTGTATTGGTGATCATTCATCCTTGATATCATCATTGAGTAAGACTTGGAAGGAGCTCTTGTTGGAGGCTTGAGGCTGGAACAAATCCGGGAGGAAGCTTTGCTTGGAGCCTGCTGAAGGTGTTCAGGTGATATCTTTCCGTTATATGTACTTTATTTGCCTTTATATATAAAGAAACACGTCTTTGTTCCCGAAACAATCTTTCTTTATGCTTATGAGATTCTTGTTTTGAATTCTTATGCAAGTGGTTACTTAAAGATTTTTATAACTAACTTTATAGCATAAAGATGGTTTATACATAAGTATTTGTACATGTACTGTTGTGTTCTTTGATTTGTTTGTCTTGCAGGTCAAAGGAAGAAGAAGGGAACTCCAAGAAGGGTTTGGACCCTGAAGGCCTTCTCGAACTTAGGACCTTAGGTACGTACCCTTAACATTAGAATTTGCTTAAAGTAAAGATAATGGTTGTATGTGTGTTTCTTTGAATAAGCAATTTTCAGTCTGGTAGAGTCTTAGCCCAAAGGACCCTAGGGGTACTTTCCCTTCAACCAGACACCTATGTGGATTAGGATGTACTCGTTCCCATTAGAATACTGGGATGAAGAATCGCTAAGAGTAATAGGCAAGGGGCTGGGGGAGTTTGTAAAAATAGCTAAAGAAATGAAGCTGAGTAGATACACATAATATGCACGTATTTGTGTCTTCATGTGCCTGGATCAAGCCCTCCCGGACTCGCTAAGTCTCTTCCATGATGAATATGAATGGATACAGTATTTGGATTATGAACATGTTCCCTTCCGTTGTCGCAAGTGTCATGCCCATGGGCATTTGTTCTGAGACTGCCCTCTAAATGTCAAGCCCCAAGCAGCTGACCCCTCAGGCAAAATGGCTCAAGATGGATTTACCAAAGTTGTCCATTGCAAGAGATCGCACAAAAGACCCTCCACTGGGAAGAAACCCATGCTAAACGAAACCTCCATCCCCTCTACAAGCAACAACTTTGAGGCTCTAGCCAAATCATCCCATCCTCATCCCCTCCACCGTTGAGTTCCTTGCCCAGAACCCTGCCCCGAAAATAAATTCCTAAAACTCCTGAGACACCCCGCAAGGAGCATGATTGAAAACTTATTGAGATGGATGTTGATGGATTCCCCAACCAACTCCTGCCCCTAATCCTCACATCCGCAGAAAGCAGTCAGACGCAACACATGGATGAAGAGCCAAAAAGCATAGATCTGCGAGGACTTGACATCTTCGAGCTTGAGCAAGCTTGTAAAAAGAAAGACTACGACAAGATTCAAGAGCACCAGATCAGTACACTGGAAGTCATTATCTCAAGGGCTTACCAGCAACATCAACTAGGCATACAGCCAGGTAGTCAGTGGGATGGAAGCTTCCTTCCTAAAGACTCCAAAAAACGCGGAAGAAAGACGGATCTTCAAAGAACTATAGCAATAGGGAAAATCCTGGTAGACTCAGGCAGATATGCTAAGCTGACTAAGTACTACAAATCCACCACCAATAGTGAACCATGAAGCTCACCTCATGGAACATAAGAGGGCTCAACAGCCCCGGGAAACTCAGGATGATAAAAAACATGATAAAACAGGAGCAGCCCCAAATTTTCTTCTTGCAGGAAATGAAATGCAATAGCAACACTCTGGGCAACATTCTTTCTAGAGCATGGCCGGGTTGTCACTCAGTAGCGGTGGATGCTTCGGGGGCCTCCAGAGGACTGGCTATTGCTTGGAACACACAAGCTATAACGCTTTCAGACTTTCATGCTTCCCATCACATCATTCAGGCTACCTTTCATATAATTGGCACCAACATTCATGGTCATCTGACAAATGTTTACTTCCCACAGGAGATAGGGAAAAAAATTGCTCTTCTAGATACAATACAAGCGCTTAATCTCAATAGAAACCATCCACTGTGGATCATTGGCGGCGATTTTAACATGATCACCAAATTGGAGGAAAAGCGGGGAGGACGCGCTAAGCTGGACCTGGAAAATCAACACTTTAAAGAATTCATCCAAAATAATCTGCTAATTGATCTACAATTTTGCAATGGAATGCACACATGGAGCAATCGCAGGGCGGGCAAGCATCAAATTGCTTCCAAACTAGACAGATATCTCATCTCTGACAATGCTGTGCATATGGGGGGCGACATCACGACTTCAATTCTTCCATTTGCAGGCTCTGACCATTGGCCCATCGCCATCCAATGGCAAAGACCAGGAAACTCGATCAGGCGTCCATTCCGATTCGAAGCGTTCTGGCTCACACACCCCGCTTTCAAAGACTTCATCAATTCAACTTGGAACAATTTCCAGGCGCCTCAAGGTTCCAAAATGTTCCAGTTTCAACAGAAACTCAAATTCCTGAAATCCCGAATCAAACAATGGAATCAAGAGATTTTCGGCAACATATTCCAGGCTCAACAAGATCTAAACAAAGATATGAAAGATCTACAGCAACAAATTATAATAGAGGGATATAAGGATGGGTTTTTGGAGCAAGAGAAGCACATTCACAATCAACTGGAGGAGAGAAGACGGCAGGAAGAAATCCTATGGAAGCAAAAATCAAGGATTAGATGGCTGAAAGAAGGAGAAAGGAACACCAAATACTTCCACAGAACAACAATTCAAAGAAGAATGCACAATACAATCTCTTTCATTCAAAAACCAGGAGGGGAAAGAGTGGAAAATCATGCAGAGATCGAACAAGAGTTCATCAATCACTTCCAGGAAGTCCATCAGGAACCCCAGATTGATAGACTTCCTGCCATAGAAAGGATCACCCAAAATGTGCCGAAAATTGTCACAGAAGAACACAACCAACTCCTTCTGCGACCAGTCATGCCTCAGGAGGTGGATATGGCCATGAAACAGCTCAAGGAGGGCAAAGCCCCTAGTCTGGATGGATTCACCACTACTTTCTTCCACACCTTCTGGGACCTCATAAAAGAAGAAGTATGGCAAGTGGTGGAAGAATCACGGTCCTTTCATTGGCTTTTGCCCTCCCTAAACTCAACTTTCATCGCCCTCATACCGAAAGAAGAGAACATTAGCACTCCAGATAAATTTCGACCAATTGCGCTTTGCAACGTCATTTACAAGGTGATATCTAAAGTCATTGCCAACAGGTTGAAGCCGCTCCTGCCCCTGCTCATATCGCCTGAACAAGCTGGATACGTAGAAGGAAGACAAATCTTGGATGGCATCATTCTCACGCATGAAATCATACACTCCCTCAAGCACTCCAAACAGGCAGGTATGATTCTTAAGATTGATCTTTCCAAAGCCTTTGATAAGTTGAGTTGGTCTTACATGCAAGAAATGTTAACTGCCTTTGGTTTCTCCCCTACTTGGACTCGTTGGGTTCTGAGTCTAATCTCATCTACTTTCTTCTCCATTCTCATTAATGGCATCCCCTCTCGTCCTTTCAGTCCCTCCAGAGGTATTAGATAGGGGGACCCCCTCTCCCCCTTTCTATTTGTTCTAATGGCAGAAGGTTTGGGACGCCATATCAAGCAAGCCCTCATCTCCCATCGCCTCAAAGGTTTATCCATTCACAACTCTTCAGCCATTACTCATCAACAGTTCATTGATGACAATATTCTTTTTGGGTACCTCTCTTTTCAAGAAACCTCCCTTTACAAATCCCTTCTAAATCCCTTCTCTGAAACTTCAAGCATGAATGTAAACACGTCCAAATCGCAAATCTTCTTCTATCATACTCCCCCTATTACTCAATTTGCCATTGCTCGTATCCTGGGCTTCTCCATAGCCTCCCTTCCTTCCAAATACCTTGGAGCCCCCCTCACAGACTCCGCCATCAAGCACGCCTCATGGCGCTTGCTCCTTGAAAAACTGGAATCTCGCCTCTCCTTATGGACGCACAGTAGATTAGTGTTGATCAAAGCAGTGCTTTAGGCAATGCCTCTCTACCTCTTCTCAATCTTGGCAGCGCCTAAATGCATCCTCAAAAAAATCAAAGCTCTTCAACGCAATTTTCTCTGGGGCGCAACAGGTACAAATCGCAAGTGGGCCTTAGTAAAATGGACCACTGTTTGCAAGCCAAAAGAACAAGGGGGAATAGGGCTGCGAGACCCCAGTCAAAGCAACGCAATCATGGGCGCAAAAATATGGTGGCAATGGCTCTCTGATCCCACTAAGCCATGGGCAGCAATATGGACAGCGAAATATGCTAACCACAGACCATCAGAGGAGCTCATAAGATTCATTCCGCATGACAAAGGTTCACTAATATGGAACGCCGCGAAACAACATTATCAGCTGATCCAACAACATAGTTTTTGGGAAATAAAAAATGGCAGCACAGCCAGATTCTGGATGGATGCATGGAATCAACTTCCAAAGCTTAGCGGCCTCCTCAGTCAGCCTCCTTGTTAAGACTGGGAAGAGCAGCAAAAGGCAACCGTCAAGCAACAATGGATCCCGGAAACAGAACAGGGATACAGACAATGGAAGCAGACTGACAGGTTGATCAGGAACGCAGATGACCAAATTAAAGAGAACTTGGAAAGGGAGTTACTAAATCGCCGCATCAGACTTTCAGAAGGCAGAGACATATTAAGATGGGGATACACCCCCAGAGGCACATTCACCACCAAAGAGGCCTACAACATTGTGAGCAAAGCTACAGCGCCTCTGGATCCGATCTGGGACAGAATATGGACACAGGGTACTTGGCCCAAAGTCTCTCTCTTTCTCTGGCTAGTTGGGCACAGGAAAATACTTACATGGGACAATCTCAAGAAAAAAAACTATCATGGGCCCTCTAGGTGTCCCAATTGTAATTCTCAGGAGGAAACGCTACAACATCTCCTGGACTCTTGTACTCTTGCCAATCAAATGTGGGAGAAAGCCAGCTTCCGATGCCAAAAAAGATGCAGAGGATCCGAAGATATCATCCATTCCATTCGTCATTGGCCTCAACATCCATATAAAAGCAAGCTTCTAAACCACCTATGGAGTTTGATTCCCAGCCTCCTTCTATGGACAACTTGGAAGGAACGGAACAAATGCATATTCAAAGATCAAAGCACTCCTTCAGAAATCCTTTGGAGCAACTTCTGCATCAATCTTAAAGAAACCCTGGCACTCCAAATTTGGACCCCGGATGATTTCCCCTCCAATGCAAAAGAGAAAGCCATATGGGAAAACTGGAACATTCAACTCCCACAAAGTACTCACAATCTCAGACATCCAGAAGGCAAGGGCAAAAATAAGCACCCATGGACCCCCCCTCCAAAGCACACTTTCAAACTCAACTTTGACGGGGCTTCAAAGGGCAACCCTGGGAAGGCTGGATTCAGAGGTATTTTCAGAGATCATCAGGGCTTGCCCCTCCTAATATACTATGGAAACATTGGTTGGGACACCAACAACTCGGCTGAACTGGAGGGACTCTGGCAAGGCCTCCTCCTATCTCAACGACATGGCTTTCAACCACTGGAAATCGAAGGTGACTCCCTATTACTCATCACCATGGTCAATCAACTTCTCAACAGGGCTCATGCGCAGAAAATAGCCAACAGCTGGAGACTCGAAGACAGATTGAATGCAATCGAACAACTGTTCCACACTCATCGGGCCCTCACCTGCAACCATGTGAAACGGGAAGGCAACAAGGTCGCTGATCTTTTAGCCAACCTAGGGGTGGAAAATGGATACACTCTGATCACTGGAACTCTGGACATAATCCAAAATCATGATAAAAAACAGGAATGCAAAATTCTGGTCCAACAAGATGCAGATACCCTGGATGCGGGTGCTTAGACAGCTAACATTCTGGATGGGACAGAGGTGGTGCCAGGAGGCACGACACCTGCCCACACGGTACAGCACAATCAACAGGAAAATAAATGAAGGGTCTGGGAATATGGTTAATGCAGAGTTCATTTGCTCGATGTTCATCGGCTCTGTTCCACCATCCTTGTCTGGCACCATGGTCCATGTGCTCGCACGCGCTGGCTCGCTTCAAACCTTGGCAACATTCACTGCGGCAATTAATTTGGATGATTCTCGAGACCTGCAGGAGATTAAGGTTTTAAAGCTCAATTGCGAGCCGGCGGGGGTGCAAATCCTGGTGACTCAGTCGCAGAATTCTCCAAAAAATGGTTGGAGCTCTGAGTTTGGCATAGTGTATGCGAGTCTCATCCTCCCTGATGATAATGGTGGCTTAAACGAAGAGGCAACTCTGTCTCCAAGCTCTGGATGCATGACAGAGCTGCCTCTGTCCTCATTTCGGTTGATTTCTTGGGCACCAGGCCTGCGAATTGT
The DNA here is from genome assembly GCA_031772625.1 of Pinus tabuliformis. Taxonomy (NCBI): domain Eukaryota; kingdom Viridiplantae; phylum Streptophyta; class Pinopsida; order Pinales; family Pinaceae; genus Pinus; species Pinus tabuliformis. Next base: position 988,894,458 of record CM062817.1, on the reverse strand, counting down.
AGTGTTCCAGTTATCAGCTAGCCTGGTCCTTGTGGTCACGTGCTCCGCTGGCTCAGTCTTCATCGCCACTCCACCTCACTCTCTCACCACTGCTTTGGACGTCCCGATTGTAGAAATTTTGAATAATTTAACACATATTCAACAGAGATTATCCTGATCATGTACTATTGCGGAATACATACACAATACATAAGCTCCTCTACGTTGATCATCAATATAGCAGCATCAATAACAATAAAACGTCAAGAGCATTCACACATTAACACAGTATGTAACCCGGGGAAAGCATCTCGCTAAAAACCCCAACTATCTGTATATTAATTATTGATACTGTTATCACTCAGGTTGTCCTTAAGCTCTGGAAAAGGATACGGCCGAGGTAACCACAGGCCAACTTTGGACTGCAGGTTCTAGCCAACCTGCAATCAGAGAGGGCTCTCTCTTTATGATTTAGCTTTGTTTGAAAAGGATTTTAGGCTAGGTCTTGAGTTCAGAGGGTTTTTGTTTTGTTTTTGGTGGGAAAATTGATGTTTTCAGACAGAGAGGCAAGGCATAATCTGGAAGTTTCAAACCATTAGACGTGGAGTCGAGGAGGAGAACTGCTGGTGTATTTCTTTGGCCACAAGAGAGGGAAATTGGAGCAAGATAGCTGAGCATGAAACAATATTTCAGGTTTAAATGATGGAAAGAATGCTAAGTAATGAGAGGCAGTTAAGAATCTCTCAATCAGCTTAATAGAGGAGGTAACAAAGCGCTACCTAGGGGCAGTAAAGAATCCCTAGATAATTGGCAAACACAGGTGAATCGGGGTAAACATGAGCCAAAAGGAATTCATATTCATAACCAATTCATTCAGAGGAAAACATAAAGAAATAACATAAATTGAGCATAGAGAGTATTTAAACTAATTCTAGGCTATTCTTTCTTTCTACTATTTAGATAGCGGGAAACAATAAAACAGAGGTAAGATGCACTTATTTCTTCAGGCTGCAGCACAAGAATTCCATCTTCATATCTCCAAAAACATTCATTTACAACAGTCAATTTACTCTCCAAGCTTTCAACAATCCTTGATTATAGAAAATCTCAGGTATACAATGCGAGTCTCTAGTGAAAATTCTCAATCAACCAACCCTTGAAACAATGTAGAGGGCGGTATATATAGGGAAAAACTATCTACAGAGTTTCTTTATTACATCTTGACCTAATCAGGTCTAAAAGAAAGATGATTACTTAACCTAATCCTATCCAGAAATAAATGCAAAAAATATCTCGGGTTGCGCTCAGGGCCGCCGTATCAAAACTGAGTAAATGATGTTGTCCTTGGTGGCTTGCTGCAGTGTTTTCTGAAATAAATGTGTATGGGTTTCTGCCTCTTTGCTGTCTGTCTGCATTTAAAGCTTTAACTCTGATTTGAGGGCAAGGACGGGCTTACGCCTCTTGATTTGACTTTCTGGGGGGGCTCATCAATGTTCAGGTGCTTTGAGCCCCTAAAAAATCTTGACTGATACTCTTTGGCTCTTCTTCTTCCTCTGATACTCTTTGGCAATAAATCGATGTTGTTCTGACATGTTGTGGGTCTAATCACAAATTAATGGCCACTGCTCGGCCTCTGTTTTCTTCAAAACTGTTTTCTGCTACTCTCGGCAAGCTTCGCGAAGAAAAATGGGTCTTTCGGCGCCTTTCGGGCTTCCTGGGGGCTGCAAAATGAAAATATTCCCTGAAGATTCCCCATTCAGGCCTAAAAAATCTAGCGATGAGCGATTTGTGGTGCAAATCGCTCATCAAAAACTGCCTCAGAAACTGATTCTGGGGCTCCGAAGTGCGATTTTTGCCCCTTCGCGCCAAAAAGTGCTGATGACGTCAGCGGATGACATGGCGGGATGACGTCAGCATGATGACGTCATCATGTACGAAAAGTGACGTGGCATGTACAGTGGCAGGGTACGGTGGCAGGAGGCCACATGGCAGGTGACTCGGCAGGGGGCCACGCAGGTGGACGATGTGTCGTGGTGACTGGGCAGGGGGGTGACGCAGGCGGGTGACGTCACAAGGGAAATGGCGGTAAGCGGTTTTGGGCGCACCGCCTTAGCGCCTGGGCGGTTTTGGGGGGAGGGGCTCCGCCACATCCCAGAGCCTGATGCATGGCGGGAGTATGACGGGTAATACCGCCCATCTCCTGGATGCTAAAGCTCGGGCAGTTGGCACGTGAAAAGGCCCACCCACCGTAGATCTGGGACGGGCCAAATCTGACGGCTGGCAGGGCGGACAAAGAGACGGAGGGTTAGGGCGGGGGAATATACAGGGAATATCCCGATTTTAATAATGCGCGCGGGGGGTTAAGACTTAGGGAAAGGGGTTTTATGGGTTTAAAGTGAGCGCGGTTAATGTATTTACAGTCGGGGCTTAGGGATAAGGGGTAAAGCGTGGTTTTTTGCGCGCGGGTTTAAAGATTTATGCTTGAAACTTAGGATAAGGGGGCAAAAAGTGGGGTTTTGAGGGTTTTAGGGCTAGGGAAGAGGTTATTAATCTGGCCAGGTGTCAGATTAATCCCTGCTTGGACACGGATGGGCTAAAAGCAGCCCCAGATGGACTGTTTTTTCCTGGACTTATAAAGAATATGGCTATATTGCGAGGGAGGGGATATTTGCATAGGGGAATTTTATATACAAAGTTTTAGTAGGGGAATGGGAAAATTGATAGGGAGTTATATAATACTGTTAGTAGTTAATATGAAGGTGACCAGCAAGCACTAAGGTCAGGGACCTTAGGCTAATTTTGGGAAAAAGAACTTGTAAAGAATTGAGATCCTTGAGTGAAGCAGATCTTCATCAAGGCAACTGATACGGATGATGATGAAACTAAGAGGCATCAAGCAGATCTTGACCTATTTGGGAAGTTAGTGAGTGACTTGGGGAATTAGAAGAAGGGGTAGTTAGTTATGTCCACCTTTGAGCTCCTTTGCATGAAAACTGTCTGCACTGTGATCTGTAAAGATAAAGCACTTTGTAACACAAAATTGATCATAAATTATCATTCTACAACCACACAGCTACCTACCCGGCCTACTCACCTAACATTTTTTCTTCTTTTGAATTGGGTGCACTTAGACTTGCAAACCCAGATTTACAATTTTTCTTTTGAATTTTTCCTATCTAAATCTACACTTATTTCTGCCAAGGCCCAGATTAAACAGTTGGGTCCCTTTGATTCTCTACCTATCTACAGATCTGCCAAGATTAAACTGTTTGGACAGATATCATTCTCTATATTCTAAAACAGGAAATTGAAACCTAGGGAGACCAAGATTAGACTATTTGGACCTCCCTTAAATGAAAGCTCTTCAAAACTGGAACAACTCATCAAAATTGGAATCAGCAGTGGCATTTGGACTAGCAGACTTCATGGCTTTCTTCTTTGGTCTCTTTTGGAAATATGGAACACTACAGCTTGCAGAGTATGACATATTTGGCATGTAAAAATGTCAATCATGAAATATGAACACCTGCTGCAGCAGGAGGCTAGCAGTGGCTCCACTTGGGGATGGCTTTTCCTTGTGAAAAGCCAAGAACAGCAGGTCAGACTGCCTTGTATTCAATTGCTGTTGTATTCTGCAAAATTCCCTTGGCTGGGTGCCTTATTAATCCTACCTACCTACCCTGACCAGCATTTACTTTGCTGTTAGGTGTAATGAAACAGCCAATGCAGCCATTTAAGCATTATGAAGATGAATGGTCTTTGCTGCTTGTGTTTTCTCTTACCTGAAAAGGAGATCTTGCAATCTGATATGAATTTTGTAAATCTTTGAGAGGATCAGGAAACTGCTGACCTTTTTTGCTGAAACAAGAGACTGTACAAAAGGATCCTGTAATTCTTTGAAAGCTGGTTCAGATGGTACTTGACAGGTTTGTACTGACTGTTCTTCTTCTTCTTCAATTATCCGAGATGGCTGAAACCCACAAGGCAGGGGGTCTAGCTGGATTATCTGGTCACATGCTGCCGTTTTTGAGTCTTCCTCAATCTGAGATTCACTGGCACTTTGGGGCTGCAAATCTAGTGTTAATGCATTAGAAGCGGGGCCTGAACTTTCTTCTGGCTGATCAGTAACAGAACATGGTGACACTTGATTATTAATGGCATGATAGTTTTCCCTACTAAACCGAAAAGACTTGAAACAAAATGGTAAAGTTCCTTCGCTGAAATCAAAATTTTCTGCCTTTTCCTCCTTTTCGTCATAATAGCTGAAATGGGCATGCTGGTCATTGGTTTCAGGCAACTGAGCCTGAACTGTGCTTTCTGCAAAAATAAGGTCTGACTGCTCTGCAAGGCTGATTTGGTCGTCAGGCTCATAATCATCATCATACTGATCATATTTGGGCAGACAGTTGAAAGAAGAGAAGCTATTATATTCATATATTATATCAGGAGACTGCTCCATCATGTGTGGCGGTATGAATATGCCATCCGTTTTGTGGCAGGTTTGTTCATGAATATCATTACTTTCCTTTTGCAAAACAGATCTGTTCTGGTGCTCTGAACATTTAACTTCTATCGTGCACATCTGCTTTAATTCCTCTGCTTTCTTTAAAAAGATATCAAGTTCATCCTCTTTTTCTGCTTTCAACTTCCCCTCCCTAACTTTCAGATTAACCTCTACATCTACTGCCATGTTCTGCATCTGTTGCATAGTAGAGGGGCTCCTTTCTCTCAGATGAAATTCTATTTCTGGATCAAATGCTGTTGGATAATGTAATAGAGCCAAATCAGGGGGAGGTCTTATATTCAATGGTATAGAATGATAAACTTGATTGAATCGGTCAGAAAATTGCTGAACAGATTCATTTGGAATCCTTTTTAACTGATTATATTCTTCTATGAGCACGAGGAAATTGACTTTGATCATCCATCTATCAAGGAAGAGTTTGAATAACTGCTGGAGATTTGAGATGCTTGCCTCAGGCAACGCTTTAAACCAAGTCCTAACTTCACTTTGCAAAGAAAGGGCAAATAGCCTAACACTAACATCCTCATCTTCCACTTCAAAAATGTTCAAATAATCTTCAAAAGCCTGAACATGCTTTTGGGCAGTAACTCCATTCTCTCCATCAAATCTTGGGAGATACATGGGATGATTTTTTGGCAAAGGATTAAGCACGGGAGGCAGAATGAGTGGCTTATATCTATCAGGAACTTTACGAGGTACGTGATTGTGTACAGGGACTAAATGACTGGGTTCGGTATGAACAGGGATAGGATGATTTGCTTTGACAGTAGTGTCCTCCTTGACTATAAGGTGAGAATTAGCAGCATTTAAAGGATGATGTTCTGTTGTGCAAGGAGGGCTTTCTTCAACATTTTCAACCGGAAAAACATAAAAGTCAAGTTCAAACAATATGTACAGTAAGATTTTATGGAGGAGAAAGAACATGACCTCTTGGATAATAATCCAGGTCAAAAGCCTGATCTGCTCATAAATTTCTTTTGGGTTCATTTCTCTAGTGGAGTCTTTATTATGAGGATGATGTGGAGTCGCCAGGTGGATATATCAACTTTGAGTGCCTGATCTCTGTCCACCATCAAAGATCAGAACTAGACTTGAAAAAATGGTTGTGAAGGTTTGGTTCTTCCCAATGGAGCTTTCCAACTTTCTTTGTGAAATTATCTGAGGAAGGTCCCCAGTGGAGTCGCCATTATGTTATCACTCAGGTTGTCCTTAAGCTCCGGAAAAGGATACGGCCGAGGTAACCACAGACCAACTTTGGACTGCAGGTTCTAGCCAACCTGCAATCAGAGAGGGCTCTCTCTTTATGATTTAGCTTTGTTTGAAAAGGATTTTAGGCTAGGTCTTGAGTTCAGAGGGTTTTTGTTTTGTTTTTGGTGGGAAAATTGATGTTTTCAGACAGAGAGGCAAGGCATAGTCTGGAAGTTTCAAACCATTGGGCGTGGAGTCGAGGAGGAGAACTGCTGGTGTATTTCTTCGGCCACAAGAGAGGGAAAGTGGAGCAAGATAGCTGAGCATGAAACAATATTTCAGGTTTAAATGATGGAAAGAATGCTAAGTAATGAGAGGCAGTTAAGAATCTCTCAATCAACTTAACAGAGGAGGTAACAGAGCGCTACCTAGGGGCAGTAAAGAATCCCTAGATAATTGGAAAACACAGGTGAATCGGGGTAAACATGATCCAAAAGGAATTCATATTCATAGCCAATTCATTCAGAGGAAAACATAAAGAAATAGAAGAAATTGAGCATAGAGAGTATTTAAACTAATTCTAGGCTATTCTTTCTTTCTACTATTTAGATAGTGGGAAACAATAAAACAGAGGTAAGATGCACTTATTGCTTCAAGCTGCAGCACAAGAATTCCATCTTCATATCTCCAAAAACATTCATTTACAACAGTCAGTTTGCTCTCCAAGCTTTCAGCAATCTTTGATTATAGAAAATCTCAGGTATACAATGCGAGTCTCTAGTGAAAATTCTCAATCAACCAACCCTTGAAACAATGTAGAGGGCAGTATATATAGGGAAAAACTATCTACAGAGTTTCTTTATTACATCTTGACCTAATCAGGTCTGAAAGAAAGATGATTACTTAACCTAATCCTATCCAGAAATAAATGCAAAAAATATCTCGGGCTGCGCTCAGGGCCGCCGTATCAAAACTGAGTAAATGATGTTGTCCTTGGTGGCTTGCTGCAGTGTTTTCTGAAATAAATGTGTATGGGTTTCTGCCTCTTTGCTTTTTGTCTGCATTTAAAGCTTTAACTCTGATTTGAAGGCAAGGACGAGCTTACACCTCTTGATTTGACTTTCTGGGGGGGCTCATCAATGTTCAGGTGCTTCGAGCCCCCAAAAAATCTTGACTGATACTCTTTGGCTCTTCTTCTTCCTCTGGTACTCTTTGGCAATAAACCGATGTTGTTCTGACGTGCTGTGGGTCTAATCACAAATTAATGGCCGCTGCTCAGCCTCTGTTTTCTTCAAAACTGTTTTCTGCTCCTCTCGGCAAGCTTCGCGAAGAAAATGGGTCTTTCGGCGCCTTTAGGGCTTCCTGGGGGCTACAAAATGAAAAGATTCCCTGAAGATTCCCCATTCAGGCCCAAAAACTCTAGCGATGAGCAATTTGCGCTAGGCGTAAATCGCTCATCAAAAACTGCCTCAGAAACTGATTCTGGGGCTCCGAAGTGCGATTTTTGCCCCTTTGCGCCAAAAAGTGCTGATGATGTCAGCATGACGTCAGCGGATGACGTGGCGAGATGACGTCAACATGATGACGTCATCATGTACGGATGGTGACGTGGCATGTACAGTGGCAGGGTATAGTGGCAGGAGGCCACGTGGCAGGTGATTCGGCAGGGGGCCACGAAGGTGGACGATGTGTCGCGGTGACTAGGCAGGGGGGTGACGCAGGTGGGAGACGTCACAAGGGAAATGGCAGTAAGCGGTTTTGGGGGGAGGGGATCTGCCACATCCCAGAACCTGACGCGTGGCGGGAGTACGGCGGGTAATACCGCCCATCTCCTGGACGTTAAAGCTCGGGCAGTTGGCGCGTGAAAAGGCCTGCCCACCGTAGATCTGGGATGGGCCAGATCTAACGACTGGCAGGGCGGAAAAAGAGACGGAGGGTTAGGGCAGGGGAATATACAGGGAATATCCCGATTTTAATAATGCGCACGGGGGGTTAAGAATTAGGGAAAGTGGTTTTATGGGTTTAAAGTGAGTGCGGTTAATGTATTTACAGTCGGGGCTTAGGGATAAGGGGTAAAGCGTGGTTTTTTGCACGCGGGTTTAAAGATTTATGCCCGAAACTTAGGATAAGGGGGCAAAAAGTGGGTTTTTGAGGGTTTTAGGGCTAGGGAAGAGGTTATTAATCTGGCCAGGTGTCAGATTAATCCCTGCTTGGACACGGATGGGCTAAAAGCAGCCCCAGATGGACTGTTTTTTCCTGGACTTATAAAGAATATGGCTATATTGCCAGGGAGGGGATATTTACATAGGGGAATTTTATATACAAAGTTTTAGTAGGGGAATGGGAAAACTGATAGGGAGTTATATAATACTGTTAGTAGTCAATATGAAGGTGACCAGCAAGTGCTAAGGTCAGGGACCTTAGGCTAATTTTGGGAAAAAGAACTTGTAAAGAATTGAGATCCTTGAGTGAAGCAGATCTTCATCAAGGCAACTGATACGGATGATGATGAAACTAAGAGGCATCAAGCAGATCTTGACCTCTTTGGGAAGTTAGTGAGTGACTTGGGGAATTAGAAGAAGGGGTAGTTAGTTATGTCCACCTTTGAGCTCCTTTGCATGAAAACTGTCTACACTGTGATATGTAAAGATAAAGCACTTTGTAACACAAAATTGATCATAAATTATCATTCTGCAACCACACAGCTACCTACCCGGCCTACTCACCTAACATTTTTTCTTCTTTTGAATTGGGTGCACTTAGACTTGCAAACCCAGATTTATGATTTTTCTTTTGAATTTTTCCTATCTAAATCTACACTTATTTCTGCCAGGTCCCAGATTAAACAGTTGGGTCCCTTTTATTCTCTACCTATCTTTAGATCTGCCAAGATTAAACTGTTTGGACATATATCATTCTCTATATTCTAAAACAGGAAATTGAAACCTAGGGAGACCAAGATTAGACTGTTTGGACCTCCCTTAAATGAAAACTCTTCAAAACTGGAACAACTCATAAAAATTGGAATCAGCAGTGGCATTTGGACTAGCAGACTTCATGGCTTTCTTCTTTGGTCTCTTCTGGAAATATGGAACACTGCAGCTTGCAAAGTATGACATATTTTGCATGTAAAAATGTCAATCATGAAAGATGAACACCTGCTGCAGCAGGAGGCTAACAAATACCATGTAACATTACAAAGTACAATGCTTATCACAAGAAATCCAGTACCAGCTCCACTTGTTACACACAATACATCTAAGATCTGATATCCAAATCTATTTCACTGCTTGCCTGCCTCCACTGCTTAATACCTGCTCAAGAATGAATGAGAATGGTTTACCAAACTCATATTTCACCTCCAAAGAATCACTCACACTGTGAAAGACGTGAGAAGAGGCTATAATACTGGGAAAACACATGAGCAAACTCATTGGCATAATCAATCCCTTGATTGTGCAAATCCTCATTCACAACTATAGTCACAACTGATGGCAATCTGATCCTCTAACACCTGTCCCTGTTGAACTAAACATGCACTGACATGCAACTGAGTTAACTGATGTATTCTATAGTTGTATTATGAGTTAATAATTAGTTTAACAACTCATCATTAGTCTATTTGCAGTTAGACTAATTACAACTAGTTTAACCAAGTCAAACTGAACACAACTCCATCAACTCCACAATCAACTCCACCAAACTCAACTGATTGAGTTCTAACTGAAGTCATGCATGCAACAACTCAACTGAATCATAAGAAAATCATACTTCCTTCTGATAGCTGCATGGGCCACATTTGTAGCTCAAACTGTAGTGCTCCAAGAGAATAAGATCAAGTTTATAGTCCAAATATCATTATGAGACAATAATATTTGACTTTTCTATTTTGGACAGCCAGTCTAAAAATAGACTTTGATCACTCCTGCTGTGATCACTCCTACTGTGGTCACTCCTATTGTGATCACTCCTACTGTGGTCACTCCTGCTGTGATCATCCCTACTGTGGTCACTCCTACTATGATCATCCCTGCTGGGATCCAAAAATAGAACTTGCGCCATAATTTGCCTGCGGGCCCACTTAGTGAAGGCGACTCTTTTCACTAAGCTCCACCATTTTGTCGCAATCTCAACGCTCCCTCTCGAGAAGATATGGATTATCAGCAACCCCTATCCTGCCTTGGTGGTATTTGAATTTGCTCCTGGTGAGAGCCTTCATCGGAATATCAGCATCTTGATCCTCCATTGGAATGTATGAAAGCAACATGATCCTCCGTTGCACACAATCTCTGATATGATGGTACCTAATGTCCTCACTGCTATATACTCGGCCTCTTGAGCTCCCTGCCCAATCTGCATCCTCTTGTCTGTACCAAGATCCATATCCCGATGTGCCTCTCAAGTAGCGCAATACATGCTTGCCCGTGCCTTCCAGAAGAGCTTGGTAGGCTTAACCATAACTTGTGAAAGCTGGTTAACTGCATAGCATATATCGGGTTGTGTATTGACCAAATACATCAACGACCCCACCAACTGTTGGTAAACACTGGCATCCACTTCTTCTCCCGAAGTGGCATCCTCCTTCCTCCAACCTCCTGGAAGAGGAGTATCAATAGGCTTGCATCCATGCATGTTGAACTTCTCCAGTATCTCTTGAGCATACCTACCCTGAGAAACAAACAGTCCACCACTGCACTGCCATATTTCCAATCGTAGGAAATAGTGAAGGAGGCCCAAGTCCTTCATCTCAAACTCTGTAGCAAGATCCTTCTTGCATGACAGTATCAACAGCTCATCACCCGTTAGAATCAAATCATCAACATATAGTACAATGATAAGCAACTTACCCTCCACCACAATCTGGTATAGGTTAGGATCCGCCTCGCTCTTGGAGAATCCAAGTCCTGTGAAATAGTTGTCTATCCGTGTGTACCAAGCACGTGGTGCTTGCTTCAACCCATATATCGCTCTCTTGAGCCTGCACACATGCGACTCGCTGCTGAAGACCTCCAAGCCTTCAGGCTGCTCAATGTACACCTCCTCCTCAATGACTCCATTGAGGAATGCAGTCTTCACATCCATCTGATGAATGTGCCATCCCATCTACTCTGGGAGAGCAATAATCGTCCGTATGGAAGAATACCTTGCGACAGGTGCAAAGGTCTCCTCATAATCGATCCCCTCTATCTGTGAAAAGCCTCGGGCAACAAATCTTGCCTTGTACTTCTCCACACTCCCGTCAGCTGCCTGCTTAACTTTGTAGATCCATCTCGAACCCACCACTGATTTCCCTTCCGATCTAGGAACAATCTCCCATGCACTGTTTCTGACAATAGAATCATACTCTTCCACCATGGCGTCTACCCATGCGGGATCCTCCATAGCTTCCTCGAAAGAGGATGGCTCAGTCAGAACACACTTGCTCATAAGAGCCATGTATCCAGTGTACCGATCAGGTGACTGTCTCAGCCTGCGTTGGGCTGTAGGTGGTCCTACAACTTTCTCTGCATCTTGAGCCAGTCGCTCAGCTTCTGTCAAGCGCTTTCGCCCTCTGATGGTTGGCGCTGCATGAGTGGTCTCTTCCACTCCATGAACCTCGTCCTGTGGCTGATCCACGTCCTGAAGCTCATCCTTAGGAACTAATAGCTCCTCATATGCATGTAAGTGTAGCTCAGTCTCAAGCGAACACTTCATGGCTTTCTCCTCCTGAAATTTTATATCCCGTCGCACAACAGTTTTACCACTGTCTGGAAAATACACACGATAGTTGTGGGGCATATCAGTGTACCCCACAAATATCCCAACCTCTGCAGCCAGCTCCAACTTCTTCTTGGCATCCTTCGTCACATGCATCTAAACGTTAGCACCAAAAATCCTCAAATGAGAAAGATCAGGCTTCTTACCAGAATAAGCCTCCTCGGGTGTACTCATGCCAAGTATCCTGTGAGGACAACAGTTCTGCACATAAACTGTTGTATTGCATGCTTCCGCCCACAAGTGAAGTGGTAGGCCCTGATCATGCAACATTGCCCATGCAGCACCCATAATCGTTTTGTTCTTCCGCTCAGCTACCCCGTTCTGCTGTGGGTTATGGGGAGCTATGAGCTCTCTTCGAATCCCTTCTTGTTATAGACATTTTTGGGCCCTACAACCCCAAGAATGAAATGTCCATAAACCAAGGGCTCCTAAGTCCCTAAAAGTGTTGTTCTAACCCCTAAAGGAACAAGGTCAACAGATTACATCTTCTCCCAGAAGTTCTCCATGAAAAACTGCTCAGAATTGGTCAAAACAGGATCATTTCAGCTGCTCCACTAGCCAAGTGCGTTGCATCTCACCTAAATACACTATTTTGGTGCGTTGCATTTCAAAAAGCCCTTCTATGGGTTGCGATGGACGAGAAATGACAAATGGCAGTGTCATTTCGCGAGGTGGAGAGGCAATGGAAGCTTCCAGAAACTTCTCCTGTGACACTTGCCCCACTGAATTCGACCAAGGATGAGTAAGAGATCATCAATCTCCAAGTGGAAGCAAGAACTATCAAAGGGAAGACACTAATCAAACCATGAGCTGACTCATCTCCATTACATATATCTATATATGGATCCCTCCTCCCAGAGATCCAGAGGCTGGAATTTTTCATATTGTAAGGAATTGTTGTTGGTTTCTTGAGACAAACATCAGATTGTTGGGTGATCTAAGCTTTGTTTGAGGTGAAGAGGGGCTTTTTAGCTGGGAGGTTGATGCTGGGTCAGAACAACTGGTTGTAACTCCTCTTGGCTCTTTCTTTTTTATCAATAAAAGCTATTCAAGTTTTCCTCCATGCTCTTGTGTCATTGATTCTTGCTACATTTGTATGGTCAATTTACATCTGATCCTAGATTGTTTATGATTATAGATCCATGTCTTTGTATAGTGCTATGCTACTGTGATCTTACAGGTACTTTGTGAAGCTGGGCGTGCAAGGGAGCAGGTAGCTAAAGACTATCAAAGAAGAGAGGAATCAAATCAGGAGATTAGCGCAAGACAGAGGTTGGTCTTTCTGCTCCTCTCTATCTATAATTCATAAACGAAAAATGAAAGTAGCTTTTCTTTGTTTGTTTCTAAGGCAGCTGTCACACGTTAATGGGATAGAGCAGTTCTATATAGACACTTTTCCCTGTAACAAAATGGCGACTCTGCTGGGGAAGAATTAGTTTGTTTGTTTATCATTCCTTGTTGTCTATTTCATAAACTTACAGGTAGCATTCAAACTGCATTTGCCATAGCAAATGCAAGGTAGATAAGTGCTACTTCAGTCCATCTACTGGATCTGTTTATGATTTAAACAACTGATTCACAAACTCTCTGATTTCCCTTGTGATAGCTCTTAGATCCTCTTTAGATCTACCCCTGATTGTTGCATTACTGATTGCTTTTTGCTCGGCCAAAACCCAAGAACTGAACTGCAAACTATGACCCGAAACCCAAACAGAGTCTCGTTTCTGGCCCAGTGCAGGTACTGTTCAGAGAATCTAAACTTCAGTGCACTTCCTGAGTGGACAAGGTGCACTGCATTTCAAATTCTCTGTGTTACAGGTGCGCTGATTAGACTAGGCTCTGTGCAATTTTGGTTTCTATGATTCATTCTTTCCAGTTCTATTCCTGAATTTTGCTGCCTCTGATGAGTATATGTCTGTTTGAAACCCCTTTTCCTTGCTGTTATTCCGCCTCATTTGTACAAAAGAACTGTAAATGTTTTTGTGTGTTTGTTGAGTCATTTTCAGTTCTCCTTTGCAAAAGTAGCATAATCGTACTGTCGTCCTTTGATTTGAAACTGTCGCAAGTGTCGATTTCAATCGTTGGAAAGAGTTTGATTGCTTTTGATGGTCGATTATCCTGTTACTATTTTTTTTGGTCTGAATTTGTAATTTTCTAGTGTCAAGAACAAGTATTCATTTCAAAATTGTAAGGTGTTGTGATCGTCTCCATTTTTTATTTTGAAAAGAAACTTGTTGATATTTGTCGCTTGAAAAGAAATTCAGATTTGTGCATCAAATTTCTTTTTAGCATTCATATACTAAGAAAGTCGAAAACAAATACATGCATGTGCATTTGCATATAGACAGTCTGATTGGCTTGATTTAGGAAAGTGCATTTAGAGTGTGCTCTTTGCTCTTTGTGAAAAGATTTTGCCTTTCTTTCCTTAGTAGCTAGGATTTTCATTGCACAAAGAAGATAAAAAGTTTGTTTATCATCTTAGATTGCATTTTAGGAATTACATCCACATCTCGCGGTGAACCTAAAAGGCAAACTTCATAAACAAGATCAACTTAAAATAAATTCAATGAATCTAACAATGCTTTGGAACTTAACGCACAACATTTAGAAGTCTAGGCTAGAGACGTATTCCGGTGTCGTAAAGCCTGGTAACTGTTGTTCTCACTGATGGTTGGGTGATTCCTCCACTTTGAGATGATAAGTACCAGTACGGACTTGTGCTCCCACATACTGTCGAGTATATTTTGGGAGACCCCAATAGGCTTAATCCTTTATCCATAGGAAGCCGTGCCTGCCACCCTATCGATCGCAATGCACTGAACACAGCATTCGGGAAGATTGACTGCCGTAACGTAAAAAGTATTCTGCAGTTTTGCGATTGGTTTGGTAATCCCTCTACCTAGATTTCCAGAGTAGTCCCTTTCGTTCCTTTTCAGACTCCTTAACAGAAAAGGTCCATCTGAGCACTTGTCACTTCGGGCTCATTAAAAATCGAAGGCGACTAGAGTCATCTTTTGTTTTTTCTCGACTCTTAAAAACTGAAAAAACAAGTTGTGTCAAAGCGTCTAAAATTTATTTTAAACGGAATATTCATTACCCTTTCCTACGTTGATCTTGGGTTGAGAAAATGGAATCCACCAACCAAGGAATCCCCCTTGGAGGAAATCCTAGTCCCTTCTCCTCTTGGGGAGATGTTGGTGCACCCCATATGGCCATATTGTCGCTTCCAGGACTGATAATCAGCTTGCCTGTATGGCTTTTCTCAACCTTTGTCGTTCAGAACACCGCAATTCCTGAACAATCGAATCAGCAACTAAACGAGTCCAGAGTTACCCACCAACCTTCTACTTCCTCTCCTCCTTCCTCTTCGCTTGATGGGGCTGGTAAAGCCAAAAGTCAAGTACCTGAGAAGAAGAAGGAAAAGAAGAAGAAAGAGAAGAAGAAGAAGGAGCCAAAAACGAATGGGGGCAAACGAGTGTCATCTAGCGAAAATCCACACACTGCACCGACCAAGCCTAAATCGCCATGTGTCATTTGCAAAGGAGACCACTGTCACAGAGATTGTCCTTGCATCCCTCGGATCTTAAGGGACTGGTCTCCTCGTTTGCACAACCCGGTGTCGTCAACCTCTGATGATCATGTTGAAAACACACCGTCAACTAGTGAAAGTGAAGCCCTAGGACAAAAAGGAAAATATAGATTTCCTTGTAAACTGTGCGAAGGCGATCATGCCGTCCACCGTTGTCCCTTCTTAGATGGAGCTAAAAGAGTTTTTGACGATCGTCCGGTTTCACCGTTACGACTTCCTCTTGGATATAAAAAACTCTTGCTGAGTCCGTCACTAGTTGAAAATCCGACTGGCCCGCTCAGGTGGTCGGCTGAAGCATCTATCATTGAAGACAAACCATCTGAACCCATACCAGATGAAAGTCAAAAGGTCGAGGCGGCAGTTGACCCGGTCTTGCCTTCAGAAGTTCCATCTTCAGATGATACAGTCACCGAAGAGAACAAGGATAACACCATCCAAATTCTTTTCATAAGCACATACTCCAATGAACATGGGGGCAATTTACCCGTTCCTTTACTACAGGAAGGAAGTTTGTCAGACTCGTACCTGGCCGTCTATTCGGTCCCACCTCCAAGCAACCTAGTTGTCTCCTTCGACTGGAATCAACTAGGCAGACCCCGTTTACCAGCTAGTGTACCATTCTGAATCATTGTTCAAATATATAGAATGGTTATGGCCGGTACCATCATAGATGAAGGGGCTTCTGTGAGTATCCTTTCCTCGACTGCTTGGAAAGCGCTTGGTTCGCCATCGCTTTTGCCTGAGATGAGAAATCTAACAGGCTTTGATAAAGGAACCAGTCGACCGTTAGGGATCCTTCCCAATGTGCCCATAACATTGAGAGGGAAAACCGTTCACATGAACGTAATGGTAGTTCAAGGACCCCTGGATTACAATCTACTCCTTGGACGAGACTATATTTATTGCATGGGAGCAATTGTCTCCTCACTCTTTAGAGTAATGTGTTTTCCGCACAAAGGAAGAGTGGTCAAGCTCGTAGACCAGCTTTCATTCCCCGGTTCACGCATAGAAAATAGTCATATACCATCCCTAAATGGTCTTTTCATGCAAGAAATGTCTCAATCCCCAGTCCGCCCACCCGATGAGCGCGAGTGATTCGGGGGACATGACTGAAACCCAGGGGGCATGCACCTTGGTCTGCTTCGGCAGGAAAACTTCGGGTATAGGGTAGGTTTCCACGAGAGAATATGACTAGTCTGTACTCTCGTCCGTGATTGGAAGAGGGGGTTATTCTAGAACATGATTCTCTTGTCAAAGTTATGTGAGTGGAGTAGCCTCCTTCACTCACCTTTGTCTATTTCGGTAAACATCGCCGAAGAAGTTTTTTGTTTGCACTGTGAATAAAACAATCTTTGGGTAACCTGTAAGAGGTAGGCCTCTCCCGGTAAAACAAATGTTTTAACGGAATAAAGAAGGGGTAACCTTGAAATTCTGTTTTATACCTGGGGGCATGCAAGCCTTTTGGCGTGCAAGCGAAGAGCGACTATTTATTTTTTTAAATTTGTAGGTCCTCTAACCCTTTAAACTCGTAGGATTGGTCGTTTCCTAACTTGCATAAAGAAAGGATGTGGGGCAAAACTCTAAAAATTGTCGTTTTTATATGAGACATTCTTATCACACGACTAGATTAATCAAGCAGTTTTAGCACATAGTTCAAGCTCGTTAAAAAATAAACATAAGCCATGAGCAAATGTTTCCCCCCGCGTTTAAACTCGTTAAAAAATGAACTATTCCCCGGTAAATAACCATCGTGAATGTAGTACTTCAGCCATTAAAGCCTTGGTCATGTTTGCACCGTCACCTCCACTTTTGCATTGGCCAATCTTTCACCCCCATTTGATTGTTTACCCATTTTGAGGAACAGCTGCGAAGAGTGATCTCATTAGCCACCCGTGTAACACTGCCGTGATTGGAAAATTCCGAACCTTACCTGGAATCAGTTGCTATCCATTTTATCACTTGTTCCTCAAATGACGAGTCTCCTTTAAGCTCTTTTCAACTGACTCGTAAAATATGAAAAGATTGCCAAGCCATTGGCCTCTCCAGCTCGTTAAAGTGACAGGAAGTGCTATCCCTCCTCTAAATTTTAATCTTTTTGGACCTGAGGGATTATTACACAAAAAGATCGAGCGCTTGTTTTGTTCGGCTCGTTAAAAGTATCGAAAATTCATCCCTTCTGTATTATTTTATACTTTTTCGGACTTAAGGGATTAGATGACGAAAAAGGAATTTTGGAGTTACCTTTACGTTCCTTTTCAGACTCTCTAAAAATGAAAAGGACTGAGTTATCTTTGTCGTTAAACTCGTTAAAATTTTAATAGCGACAAACTTGTCTATAGACGAGAACGAGTTTCACTATCGCTAGGCTCGTTAAAACATAGTGATGGGTTTGCCCGAAGGGCAAATTATAGAACAAGCATATGTTATCCTCCTCAAGCTTGACAAAAATAAAGATGTACTGGTCAGCAATGACTGGGGAAAATTGGGAAGAAAACTTGAAGAAACCTTGTTGGTAGCAAGTCGCTCTTGAACATGACACTTCCACTCCGCATCCGAGTTGGGTTGGGTTGTTTCATTCACCGGTCACATCACCATGGTCCCATCATACCATCCACATTTGGGGTTAATGCTACCAATCCATCACATCAATGTCACCGATATGTTCAAGAGAAGTCATTCAGAGAATTCACCTGTGTCTCACCCACTACCATACATTTATACTCCATTCTTTCATGACTGCCACTCTGAACCTTATATCACCAGATCATGTTCACCTCCATTAAAATCATTTGCTCTGTTCCGTGTCATTGATGTGGGATTCATTAAGGCCCTCCTGTGACGGATCGCTTCTTGTCGACATCAGCTCATTATCCAAGAAGTTGATCTAGGAACACCCCATTCAGTACTTTGAAGCTTGCATGCCTCAATGGCAAGTTTCTCACTTCCAACGACAGGTTTACATCAATGGCCTTCAACCGAAAGATTTTACGTGGTGTTCGATGCCAACTCCTTTATTCACACAACGTGAATTGTACTGCAGTACCTTGAGGGTCATTATCATTATCGGTGATTCCTCTCGCGCCTATTAACAGCTTACATCATTGGCTAGTAATCAGGCGATGTCTTTCCATGTTCGACTCCATAACAACTTTCACATGGATCGACTTGTACTTAGAGTGAAGATCGAACGAGATTGAAGACCCCAGATCTAGTTTCATCCATCTCGGCTGCGATATATATTTAGGGAAATAAAGACATCAAATGTACATCATTGCCGCGCAGATAATCATCCAATCAAAAGGATGATGGCTCTATCAGAATCATCAGTCTACACTCAGACGATTGTCTGTCCTATGTACATGAAAATGAATTTATAAAGCTGAGCATGGGAATGCTCGCCTCAGCTAGATCATTAAAATATTATGAAGATAACGTATTGTATTGTATCTTATTACAAGTCTCCTCCCAGCATTGAAAGAACTTCAGATCCTCATAATAAAGCATTTCACCCGACATCAAAAGATTAATGACCTCATGCTTTAGGGGGCAACTGTTATAGACATTTTTGGGCCCTACAACCCCAAGCATGAAATGTCCATAAACCAAGGGCTCCTAAGTCCCTAAAAGTGTTGTTCTAACCCCTAAAGGAACAAGGTCAACAAATTACAGCTTCTCCCAGAAGTTCTCCATGAAAAACTGCTCAGAATTGGTCAAAACAGGATCATTTCAGCTGCTCCACTAGCCAAGTGCGTTGCATCTCACCTAAATACACTGTGTGGGTGCGTTTCATTTCAAAAAGCCCTTCTATGGGGTGCGATGGAGGAGAAATGACAAATGGCAGTGTCATTCCGCGAGGTGGAGAGGCAATGGAAGCTTCCAGAAACTTCTCCTGTGACACTTGCCCCACTGAATTCGACCAAGGATGAGTAAGAGATCATCAATATCTAAGTGGAAGTAAGAACTATCAGAGGGAAGACACTAATCAAACCATGAGCTGACTCATCTCCATTACAGATATCTATATATGGATCCCTCCTCCCAGAGATCCAGAGGCTGGAATTTTGCATATTGTAAGGAATTGTTGTTGGTTTCTTGAGACAAACATCAGATTGTTGGGTGATCTAAGCTTTGTTTGAGGTGAAGAGGGGATTTTTAGCTGGGAGGTTGATGCTGGGTCAGAACAATTGGTTGTAACTCCTCTTGGCTCTTTCTTGTTTATCAATAAAAGCTATTCAAGTTTTCCTCCATGCTCTTGTGTCATTGATGCTTGCTACATTTGTATGGTCAATTTACATCTTATCCTAGATTGTTTATGATTATAGATCCATGTCTTTGTATAGTGCTATGATACTGTGATCTTACAGGTACTTTGTGAAGCTGGGCGTGCAAGGGAGCAGGTAGCTAAAGACTATCAAAGAAGAGAGGAATCAAATCAGGAGATTAGCGCAAGACAGAGGTTGGTCTTTCTGTTCCTCTCTATCTATAATTCAGAAAGGAAAAATGAAAGTAGCTTTTCTCTGTTTGTTTCTAAGGCAGCTGTCACACCTTAGTGGGATAGATCAGTTCTATATAGACACTTTTCCCTGTAACACTTTTGCCTTGCAAAAATCCTTGAACTCGTCTGAGATGTATTCACCACCATTATCGCTCCTAAGAGCGTTCACTTTCTTCCCCAACTCCTTCTCGACCAGTGCTTTTAATTCACAGAACTTTGAATATGTCTCACTCTTCTTCTGCATGAAGAAGATCCAACACTTACGAGAGAAATCATCAACAAAAATCACATAATACCTGTGTTTTGCTGTCGAAGCAACTGAGAAAGGTCCACACACATCTGTGTGAATTCTCTCAAGGATCGTCGTGGCGCGACTATCCTTCTCGTGAAAGGTGGCTTTCACAAACTTCCCCAAAGTACACCCCTTGCACTAATCTAACTGCGCAAGTGTGCCTTTAGGAAGCCCTGTAGTGAGCTGCTGCAGTATCTTCAAGGCTCCATGGTGAAGGTGACCCAATCTCCTGTGCCACAACTCGCCATCATCCCGGCTCACCAATCCTTCTGCCTTGCCTGTCATTTTTGCGCATCCATCTACATGCAACTGATAAAGGTTCCTCACTCGAACCCCTATCTTTCGGGTCTCACCAATTGTCTTGCTGCGCATGAAAGTCTTTCCCTCGCTGAAAACAACATCATACCCCTTGTCTTCTAACATCACCACTGAGATAAGATTCTTATTTAATCTTGGAACATGCATGACTTCCTTCAATACGAAGGGTTTACCAGACTCCCTCTCAAAGAAAATGGTACTGATACCGGTCACACTGTATCTACCATCATCGTGCATCTCGATGTGCACTCCAAGATCTTTGTCCTCCAGATCGGAGAACAAATCTCTATCTCCCGTCATGTGAAAAGACACACCACTGTCCAAGAACCACACCGATCCCATCACACTTGAAACCAAGCATGCGATCAATGAAAAATCAAGCTCGAATTGTGAGGCTAGAGCCTCTCTTGCTGGCGATCCAGCAGCCTGCTTGTTCTTCTTCTTCTGCAGACAATTAGTGGCATAGTGTCCGTGCTGGTGACAGTGAAAACACTTCACCTTGGACATGTCCTGCTTCTTGCCTTTCGCACCAGACTGAGAAGCTTTCTTGCTCTTCCCTTTCTTTGCTTTGGCAGCCAAAGCGTAATTCTCTTCATCAGCTCCCTTTGATGAAGATCCGTCCCTGGTACTCCACCTGATCTCCTCCTGCACAAGATCTAACCATAGTCGTTCCCAATTTGGCAGTTTCTCCCTTCCATTCACCGAGTCCTGGTAGCTATGCCAACTCTTAGGAAGGTCAAGGAGTGCTAGACTCACCATCCTCATCCTCAATAGTTACCCCCACACTTCCCAGCTCATCCCGACATTGGGTGAAATTCCTGAGATACTGGGGCATACTATCTCCATTCTCACACTTAATGTTTCTGAGTTTTATCTCTTGCTTTGGAATTAAATTCGAATTCCACCAGCTCAAAAACTCAACCACTTCCGATCTAGAATTCGTGAGAATAAAGTATTTCTTGTACAGAGATTGACTGTCTGGGCATTCACCGGATATCTCACCTTCCAAAAGAAGGATGAATCCAGAGGCTACCTAGCCCGATTACAGACTCTGCTTGAAGAAATAAAATGTAAGCACTTTCTAAATAATAGATCCGATGATCAATCCTCGCTTGATATCCTGTAAAAATATCTTCTACAAATCAACCAGCTCTGATACCATGTAGAAATTTTGAATAATTTAACACATATTCAACAAAGATTATCCTGATCATGTACTATTGCAGAATATATACACAATACATAAGCTCCTCTACGTTGATCATCAATATAGCAGCATCAATAACAATAAAACATCAAGAGCATTCACACATTAACACAGTATGTAACCCGGGGAAAGCATCTCGCTAAAAACCCCAACTATTTGTATATTAATGATTGAGACCATGTAACATTACAAAGTACAATGCTTATCACAAGCAATCCAATACTAGCTCCACCTATTACACACAATACAACTAAGATCTAATCTCCAAATCTATTCCACAGCTTGCCTGCCTCCACTGCTCAATACCTGCTCAAGAATGAATGAAAATGGTTTACCAAACTTGTATTTCACCTACAAAGAATCACTCACACCGTGAAAGACATGAGCAGAGGCTATAATACTGGGAAAATACATGAGCAAACTCATTGGCATACTCAATCCCTTGATTGTGCAAATCCTCATGCACAACTATAGTCACAACTGATGGCAATCTGATCCTCTAACACCTGACCCTGTTGAACTGAACATGCACTGACATGCAACTAAGTTAACTGATGTATTCTATAGTTGTATTATGAGGTAATAATTATTTTAACAACTCATCATTAGTCTATTTGCAGTTAGACTAATTACAACTAGTTTAACCAAGTCAAACTAAAGACAACTCCATCAACTCCACAATCAACTCCACCAAACTCAACTGATTGAGTTCTAACTGAAGTCATGCATGCAACAACTCAACTGACTCATAAGAAAAGCGTACTTCCTTCTGACAGTTGCATGGACCACATCTGTAGCTCAAAATGAAGTGCTCCAAGAGAATAAGATCAAGTTTATAGTCCAAACATTATTATGAGACAATAATATTTGACTTTTCTATTTTGGACAACCAGTCTAAAAATAGACTTTGATCACTCCTGCCGTGATCACTCCTGCTGTGGTCACTCCTACTGTGATCACTCCTACTGTGGTCACTCCTGCTGTGATCATCCCTACTGTGGTCACTCCTGCTGTTAAATCATCCCTGCTGGGATCCAAAAATAGAACTTACGCCATAATTTGCCTATGGGCCCACTTAGTGAAGGCGACTCTTTTCACTAAGCTCCATCATCTTGTTGCAATCTCAACACCGATGCTTCGTTGTCGCCATCGTATGATTTCTTGTTGGGGACAGCTCAGGAGGGTGCCTTCCAACCCATCCACTGCGTCGACCTCCCCTTCTAGCGACTTCTCTGTTGGGCATTACCCGAGCATGCGAAGCGGAAGAGGGCATCCCACTTATGGCTCGGCGATCTTTACCTTCTGCAGCAGGCTAAATCGACCAAGAATCACAGTGCATATTTCAGTGGTTTTCCAGGAAGAAGCCCAAGAGGGCGAACTGAGTGCTCCTCAGGAAGGCCCGAAACCTGTTTCTGCTCGGACATCAAATATCCAGTTGGAGATTGGCAGAGAGCCTCTACAGGTTCCTGAGGCACCAACAAGCAACGCTCCGAACGTGGACATGGCGATGGATGACCCTGGTCCATCCAACACAGCAGCGGCTCCTGAAGGAAACATTTATGATACAGGTTGGTGTCAGATTATTGAAGAATCTCCTGATGTTTAGCTTGTTTTTTCATGTCATGATAGTTCGACAGGCGGCCCATACTATTGGGCATGTTTTTGTTCAGATGGTGAATGGCATTTCAGCTCTTTTTGTTTTTTGTAAACCCAAAAAAAGGTGCAAGACTGAGCTCCCTGTACTAGAGCAGTCACATTCCATGTATATCTTGACACCTTTGCCTCTCTGCAGGGCAATGTTTTAGACTTCGGTCTTGCTGTAATTTTATCTCCTTTGTTAATAGACTAATCATACTTAGAAAAAACATTATCACGTTCCAGTTCCATCTCAAATCGGTTCAATGTGTTCGCTAAAAATAAAATGTATGGCATGGTATTAAGCAAATACATCAATGAGCCAATCAGTTATCAGTGCATGGATGGATCAATGAGATCAGAGTCAAAGTCTCTCAACTTCCTTAGATTTTGTATCATAGGAGTTTCCATAGGTTTACAATCCATCATCCCAAACTTCTAACATATCTTGATAGCATACTTCCCTTCACCAAGGTAAATTTCACTAGGCTTCTGCCATACTTCTAGTCCAAAATAATAGTGCATCAATCCAAGATCCTTCATATCAAATTCAAAGGCCAACTCTCTCTTACACTAGAGAATGAAATGCTCCACACCTTATCCAGGTGGCTCCAGAGACAGACACAGGACAAAGAGGACTCAGAAAAGCTCAAAAATCAAAGTGTTTGGATTATGCTCGAACTAGGACCAGAGCGTATATCTCGTCATCTTAATCGTGGTGATGTGAACGGTTCGTCAAACCGAGTCCGTATGTGAAAGTTAGAAGTAGTAAAAGTTGGGTTGACTTTTTGCTGACTGGGCAGGTTAAGGAGGACACATTTTGGACAAAACCCGGCCACCGGATTCCTGCCATCTCCAGTCAGATTCTGGGCAATTTGTGGCCTCAATAAAATGAACCCTGCGGTCAAAAAATGAATTTCCAGAAAATGCACAATTTTGTTATTAAAACGAAAAAAAATATTAAAAAAGGGGAGGTGGTGGGCCACCACCCCCACCACCCCATGCCTCTCCACACCCCACACCTTAACAATATAATGTATTAACGGAGGGGTAGGCCACCACCCCCTGCCCCTCCTCCCATACCTTGCAACCACCATGCATTTTAGGCGGGCCGTTACCATGGTCAACATGGGTCGGCCCTTGGGGCGCAGACCCAACACCCAACCACATTAAAAAACAAACAACGCCACGTATGGACCCCGTTGGAGCCGGTGGCAGGTAAGGTGGGCGGGCCGCCCAAGGTGGGCCCAACCTGACCTTTTTTTAATTTAATAAAATTGTTATGTAAAAAAAGGAGGAGGCGGGGTTTGACTACCCGACCTCCTCCATAATAAATGGATCCATAACCAATGTGCTAAACGACATTTCTTGTTTAATCCACCACAAAAAAATTATATAACCCTTCATTTGCATAGTGCATCTAAGCAGATGGAGGAACCAGGAGCGGGCATGAATTTCGAGACAGAGGAGGCAGAATCTTGGCACGCAGTTCAAGGCAACATTTTGGAGGAGGGATGAAAATTCACTTTGTCAGAATTTTACATATTTTATATGGTTTCAACACTTCTCGACGCCACAAATGCAATGGAATTGTCCATGTATCATCAGAGTTCTACATTTTTCGGCCATTTTCAGTATGAAGGTGGAACCATGATTGCTGCAAAAACAGGGGGCGGAACCATGATCCTTGCAATTTTCCTAACGAGGAAATTTTTCTCCATGTCGAAATATAGTTAAGTTTACAGTCGTTTTTAATGGTTTTCTACAGGGATCATAATGGCAAGGTTAGATTCACCTTTGGAGTTGCAGATTTCTAGTCCACGTATGGAGTAGATTCTTTCAGGAATCTAAGGGGAATCTAAAAGATTCCTTGAGCCCCAAATTCTCAACTTCTCGAAATTCAGATTTTGGACAATCGATTTTGCACTATTCGATGCCAAAAATCTGATGGTGCGCTCATATTTTTCATTCTCTCATTCTATTCTTCAGCCACTTTTCTAAGTGGAATGCAGGTCTCAGCGTTCATGTGCGAGCAACCATTTCCATGCAATTGATGTCGTGAGATCGATGGTCCGAGTAGCTTCAGCAGTTTGACATTTGCTTCTTCAGATGGCCCTTGGTTGTGAGGTATATGCAGTGTGTTCATGTACTTCTTTTGTTATGCATTGTGTTGCGTAGGTCCTTGATTGATGGTTGATGTGGGATCCTGTTTCTTACTCATTTTATGATTCTTGCTTGATGTGACGTGGAATCACCTATGTGATGTACTTGTTGTCATGATTTGTCATGTTATGTTTTGAGTTCCATTTGTTTTATGTTGATGGGATACTCAGGTTGTCGTCATGCATGTTTGCATTGAGATCCCTTTCATGGCATGTTGGCAGGATGCTCATCGTGCATGAGTTTGTGTCACACTGATAGGAGTCTTTTGATTGAGAGTTCCTGTAGTGGAACATCTCTTGGAGCCACTCCTGTGTGATGGACCTTTCCTTGTATGATAATGACATAACCACTATGTACATCATCACTATTGACAACACTTAATGCAGTAGCCCACACCATCTTGACACCGGGGCCTGGAGACGTAGTCCCTCCTGGATGAACTCCGTTATCAACTCCTATGTTTTCATGTGTTGATGATTATCTTGTTACTCTTCTTTACAACATGCAGACGTATTCATTAATGTTTCTTTTAAAAATGAAATTTAATGGCATCACAAAAGTAAAAGGTCTTGGAAGGGTCCTTCTTCACACCCAGACCTGGATCAACACCTGTCAAAAACAAGTCATCCACATACAATAATAAAATCATAGGCTTATTATTGACAATTGTGATATATAGGTTTGGATCAACATCACTTTTGGAGAAACCAAGTTGTTTCAAAT
The DNA here is from genome assembly GCA_031772625.1 of Pinus tabuliformis. NCBI lineage: Eukaryota > Viridiplantae > Streptophyta > Pinopsida > Pinales > Pinaceae > Pinus > Pinus tabuliformis. The sequence continues at coordinate 988,868,587 of CM062817.1, read as the reverse complement.
AGGCATCAATCTAAAAATACCACGCTCTAGGTGCCTACTTTAATACATACAATGCTTTCTTCAATCTCCAAATGTGAGACTTCCTTTCATGAACTTTAAATCCTTGAGTTTGTTCTATGTACACCTCTTCCTTGATCACAACATGGAGGAAATATTTTTTTACATCCACCTAATATAAACTCCATCCCATAGAAGAATGAGTAGAAATAAGAGATATAATAGTGATGTACCTAGAAACTATTGCAAAATTATCATCATAGTCCTCTCCCTCTTCCTGGGATAATCCTCTAGCCATAAATATTACCTTGTATTTTTCAATGTTGTTGTATACTACATGTTTAATCTTATATATCCATTTTTAGGTTACAGAATACTTCCCTTCAGATCTAGGAGCAATATCCCATACATCATTCTTCATAATGGATTGACATTCTTCCATCATAGCATCCCTCCAAACTTGTTGACTAGTTGCCTCCTCATAGGAAGAAGGTTCATAATTAATAAGCTTGGTCATTAGTGTTGCATATCCAAAACACTTCTTAGGTCTCTTGATTTCTCTAAATGTGGCAGGTGGAGCCACATGTCCTTCCACTTCTTGTAAAGTATATCTAATCCATGTTGGTCTCTTCTTTATTTTAGGAATGATAATAATATCCATAGGTTCACTTGGTCCTTTTGGCTCTTATTGATGATCAGTAGTAGGTTTTGTAGAATGGGAATGAATTTAATTGTCTTCCATGGGAGCTTCATTTTCTTCATTATAATCAGAGTCTGTGTGGACTTCTTGAAGGTAACATTCTCATCAAATATCATGTCTTGGCTAGTTTCAACTTGTCATTGTCCTTATATGTAAATTATGTATGTTTTTTATTATTCATTGTATCCAACAAAAAATCCTTTCTTTCTTCAAGGGTATATATTCTTCATCTTATCCTTAGGAATATGAATGTAGATGGAGAAACCAAAGATTCTTAACTGATCAAATCTTGGCTTTTGTCTAATGAATGATTCTTTTGGAGTCATATCTTCTGTAATTTAGTGAGAAATGTGATTTTGAATATACATTATGTCATGGAGACTTCTCCCCTTTAGATCTTGGAAAGGTCTTGATCATGTAGAATGGTCCTAACATATTCTTCAATAGACTTATTATTCCTTTCAATGGCTCCAGTTTGTTGTGGATTATAGGGAACTCTCAACTTCTTTACAGAAGGAAACAAGCTCTTTCGAAGTGTATTCTCCTCCATAATTGTTTCTTAGGGTATTTATCTTCTTTCCTATCAAATTCTCAACTTCATCCTTGAATTCCTGGAAATTGTTGAATGCTTCATATTTTGTCTTCTTAAAATAGATCCATGTCTTACATGATAAGTCATCAATAAAGGTCACATAGTTTAGAAAACCTCCAAGAGATATTATAGACATTGGACCACACACATCAGTATGGATTAGATCTAGTATTTACTTGGACCTACTATCACTAATAGGGAAATCTTTCTTCACATTCTTTCCAAGGACACAACCTTTACATAATAATCTGTGTTCTATCTACAACTTAGGGACATCTAAAACCATCTAGCTTAAAGAAGGCAAAGATTTGTAATGAATATGGGCATACCTTCTATACCATAATTCATATGGATTGATATCATTGTGTTTTAAGGCTTGAGAAGGATAACTTAGGTGTCTATACAACATTCCTTCATGAATTCCAATGGTTATAGAATTTTGTATACTAGAGCCTTTAGGCCATACAATTACTTTTCCAACAACAAATGTTACACTATAACGTTTATGTTATAAAGATGAAACGGAAACCAAATTCTTTTTCAAACTTGGTGCATAGAGTATGTTGTTGAGATGAAAATTTTCTCCTAATTCCATCTTCACATATGTAGATCAAACACCTTCAAAAGGATAGTTTTTTGGTCTCTAAGATCAACCTTTTGTGATGATCTTCCTTTCATTAGACTTGAAGGTTGTCACGATCTCTGGTCATGTGTCTTGAAGCATGAATATCTATTACCCACATGTCATCATCTTCAACAAAACATGTAAGAGCAGAAAAAGAAAATAAATATTTGTTATCTCCAATTTTGGATTTTTTTGGATGTTCCACAAGGTCTGATGTTGAGGCATGATGACTCCCTTTTCTTTTCTTATCATTTGATCTTTTAGGACAATTATTTTCATAGTATCCAAATTTGTGACATCTAAAACATTGGAATTTTCACAAGTATTTCTTTCCTTGAGGAGCAGGTCTTTTATTTGTATCTCTATTTTGAAAACCAAACTTCTTTCTTCCATTATTCCTCCTAAAGCATGCAACAAATGCTTGAGAATCACCTCCTTCGAATCTTTGAATATTCCCTTTAGAAACAATTCTAGATTCCTCTTGAGTACAAGACATCCACAATTCTTTAAAATGTGGAGTATCCTTTCTAGAACAAATGCTAGTGGAAAATGCATCTCATAATTCTGGTAGTCCATTCATTATTGTAGTTACTAGTTCTAATTTAGAAATAGTCTCACCAATACTTTGGAGTTGATCTCTTAAGTGTGCTATATTAATGAATTAGGAGGCCACATATTCTTGCTTTTACATTTTTGTATCAGGAATCTGATACCCTAATGACATATTTTGACCAATATTGTTAATGGAGCAAAATCCAATTAGAGTGCCATATACTTTCTTTGATGTAGTCAATTCTAAATTAAATGGATTTATATTATCCTTGAGATATTCGAAAGGAATACCTTGAGCCTTGATCTCACCCTTCCTGAATTTTTCCTTTCCTTCATCATCATCATCTGGTGGATTTACCTTTCCTTGAACATATTGTAGAACATCATGGTCTTCAAGAATGAGGTAAATCCTCTTCTTCCATACTTTGAAGTTTTATGCGCCTTCAAATTTGTTTCCTTCCTCACAAGAGGGAGTCATTTGCTCATAATTCTTGGATATAGGTAGACCAACAAGAAAAAACTTGTACTTGAGCGGGAGAGATATTATTCAAAGAGTGATATTCAAATTCCTTTCCATTGAGGGTGTTGGAACCGCCAACATTTAGGGGATCTCCCCGGTATGAAATCCCAACTAGACCTCACACTGTTTGGTGTAGCAGTCCCATTTGTTATGATGGATCAGTTTTCATTATCTTAAATGTTTGCCTTAGCTCTTTCTTGTCAACATAAGAAAATGGTTTGCTTTATCTTCGAACAGTGAGGTTTGCATTCCCGGTGAATGCCAGTGTTACTTGTGTCAAGGTTCTTTCATAGCAGAGAGAGAGGGCGGGAGTGAGTCTTAAGTCAGATAGGAGGAATTCCCAACTCTGTCATTGACACACAACACAACAGGACATTCACAACTTTTGGAATATTAATCCACATGGATGTAGCAGTCACAACACACAAAGGAAGATAGCACGTACAACACCTAATGAGTAGTCTGCGCGAGTGCGATGGTCATTATAGTAGGATTCGTGAAAGGTTCTATCTAATGCCTGGGAGGTAACCAACATGAGAAGGACATCATAACAACTTATAAAACACATTTTCATAAATATATGCATTATAATAGCTAAATGAGTTCAACTGTTTAACATGGGTTAAAGGAACATGTATTACAAGAGTTGAAGATTAATTCTTATAAACAATTACACATGTGAGAAAACATGTTGGCCTGTGAGTAGGATTTTGAATTAAGAGAAAGTTCCAAGACACATCAATACACCATACATCATTAACCCCATGGGCGGGGTGTTGGAGCCACTACTCGCTCCTCAAAGAAAATATTACAGACTCTCAATGCTATGTGGGAGGAGTGTGAAGCAGGAAAGTGTTCCCTCTGCGGACAGAGGCAACCCCTCTAGCCCTAGAGTGGGTCTAGTCACAAACAAGGACAAATCAACAACAATTCTCCTTAAATAGTTCGAGTTAGAGGCCTACCTCAACCGGTGGTCGATGGAGTTCCGTTGCGCTTCCAGCTTCCGCTTCCTTCTCCTAATGAGTAATCAACCTGAAACAAAGCAAGGAAATACAACAAAGCACATAACCGGGTACAACAAAGAACTATTTACCCATAAAGTCAAGAAATCATGAGCTATCTAGTACATTGCATACGATACATAGGAAAACATCATTGATTGTATTAAATATGAAATAGAGTAAGCTTACAACCCAGGTCTTGACGTCACAAGCCTTCTCAAGAGGGTCCAGCCAGCATGTTATTCAAGCATTCACCCTTGAAGATGGATCTCCCAATACAAGTCTCTCTCACTCACAAGTTTCACACAAGATCAAAAGCACTTCACAACCTTCCTCAAGCTCTCAAACAATCCCACACTTGTCACACCAGCTACCTATCAAGCTCACAACGCTATCAGCAACACTCCAAAGACTAAGAATTCCAAAACTAGCAGCTCATAACAATGGTGAAAGCTTAAATAGGAGAAGGAGTCTCCATGAATGGTGGGAAGATGAGCTTATCTCCAAGGAAGGTAGCACAAATGACGGAACAATCATGCCAGAGAAGGGAGGGCGACATAAACAAGGCCAACAACCAGGTCTGGAGTCATCTGGAAGCCCGACTGTTAGAACAAACTCGCCCAAACTGGATCATCGCGGGTACATAACTGTTCTGGCGCGCTGACATCGCTACTGCATAACGGAGAAGGTCATGTCATCATGATAAAATAAAAGCAACAGTCGCACTGTCTCATGAAATTCGACCATCGCGGGAATCACATGTACTTCCGCGATGGCAACGCGTATGGACTGTTTTGGAGCGCTCATCAGCGCATTTATTTTGACAACAGTCGCGATGATGCAGAAACTTTGGCAAAGTGGGTCATTTGGCAACATCAGAGAGCATGATTATGAATGATTTTGGACTCATGACACAGTAGGAAGACTAGGATGAAGGCAGTGACAAATTACTGTGTAACAAGGAGCCAAGGTGAAAAATTCCTTTGCATGTACAAATGAGGGGGTATTTACAAACAAGGGTGAAATGGGCCCTTGTGACTATTCAACTCACCTCATGGCTATTTGACTTCCATGATATTTCATATTACATGATTCTTCAAATTACAAGTGCGTCTCTTGGACTTCCACGTTACATTACATTGATTGACAACAGTATGGCCCATAGTAGTGATGTGGCTGAAATGACTCATGACACAACTCGACATGATAGTGATGGTATGTTCTTGTTGTTGTTAGTTTGCATGTCGAGCTACAATGTTGCTAGGTGATGGATTTACACTTGGTGTATAATGGCTTCCCCTTCGCATGCAAAAGTCTGTGGAGTCTTTGATGGCCATTGGGTTCGCTTGATGTTGCATGTTCACGTTGCTCCTTTGCTTGTACTTTGGCATGCTTAACATGTTCATCTGTTCGCAAAAATATCTCCTCGCATGTTCGCTCATTTTCCCATCTGCGCATGTTGTCTGTTTGTTCATTCACGAACACATCTTCGCATGGTCATCCGTTCACGAACACATATTCGCATGCTCATCCATTCGCGAACACATCTCTTTGCATTCATCATTTGTTCATCCATTTATTAACATGTCCTTTTGCATGTACTCTCCTTGTTTATCCCATTTTTCATCGCGTCATGTTTTTTCATCTACCTGTATCTGTAGTCACTCATGACGACACGACATCAAATCCATAAACCTCCTAGTCTACCATGATGCATGTTCATTCGCTTTCAGATGCAAGTGACCTGGAGAGAGGACAAGGAAGTGAAACTGCATGAGGCAAGTTTCAAACTGGGATGTGAGCTCTGGGCACTACTGGTTAAAATTGCATAGAGATCACTGGGGCACTGAGATGTAAAATCCGGTTAGTAGTGACTGTTCGTGAGATCTGGCTCAGCTGTAGGGAAGATCTACGCAATTTCTTGAGGGAAGCAGCTGGAAAGAAGAGGGCCTTGGCAGCAAAAACTACATAATTCTTAGAGGGAGATGGTTCCAGGCTTCAGGAGGCTTGGCAGCAAAAACTACGCAATTCCTAGAGGGAGATGGCAGTGAGGTGCGAGAAGGCTTGGCAGCAAAACCTATGCAAATCCTGGAGGGAGCTAGTAGTGGTCTACGGGGTTTGCTAGAGAAAGAAACTATGCAAAGGCTGGGAGGTTTCCATGTTGGGCACCTTTGCATAGTTTCTGAGTTGAACGAGATGATGGGATGCTGATGGGCTTGCTTAGAAATCCGTGCAGTTTTCTAGGTGAGAATTTGGTCGGTTGTCTAGGTGACTGGCTAGAAAAACTATGAAATTCTTGAGGGGAGACAGGGACGGACACTTGGTGTATTTCTTGCCTGTCTGCACAATTTTCTCAGTCAGGGTGTAGGTAGGTTTTGTAGCTTCTACACAATTTTTGAGGGGAGTGAGTCTCAGGGTCACTACCCGGTCAAACTCTCCGGATGACCAGCAGGAGGGTTGATTGATCAACTTGCAAGAAACACAGATTGAAATGTCTTGTTGGACACTTCTGTATTGTTCTGGGTGACAGTTGGTTGAGCCGATTATAGGGTGGAGGTCCAGCTATTAGAAGGTGATTTGGTCATCAGAATTTTAGAAAAATGACTAAGTGTGTGAATGAGTGAATTTTTGCATATGCGACTTTCACAAACACACACTCAACATAACTTGACGACAAGATGCTTCAAACCATCAAGATATCATATGCTCAACATGAATAACCGATGGTGCGAGTGACAAGTGTGATGCTTGTGATAGATCATTGAAATACCATGATGATGCTTGCGCGACAGTGCATACAACTTCGTATGTAAGTGCGATGGATGTTTACATAGCAAACACAACATGTACACACGAAGCGAATACCTTGTGCACAACCAGAACATGGTTGCAAGTGTGGCATTGTGACCAACATGAAAAAAAGATTTCCATTGAATGTTCAAGAAAAGAGGGTGGAAAGACTCACACGAAGCCGAGTGATTGCAAACATCAAGTAAAAATTCAAGGGAGGCTCCAAAATTGGATACGGGCCAAAATTTTGGAGGGTGTTACAGTCGCTACAACACTTGGCGACACACTGGTAGAATTCCATATTCTCTATTTTGGTTCATTGATAGCACAGGGCCTTGGTATATTTGGGAGTATTGAATCATTGTGTGGTTTACTTTGACTTTCCCACTTACCCCATAGATATACATGGTTCATATTTTTCCAACTTAGTCAAACACAATTTTTTTTTTTAGCTTGATCACAGTATTTCGAAATTGGGAAGGGTCTTTTGGCTCATGAGTTAAAAAATTTCAGAGTATAATTTTTCATCTATGGTGTTTCTTTGCTGCCATCAGGCCTGGATAGTACCCCGGCAGATGTTGACATTATGTTACAGATTTGGCACTATGACACAGGTGTTATCCTTGATGGCAACTCACACAGTTGACAGATCACAGTTCAGGATCACAGAATGAAGAAAGAGAGGTATACACAAGTTCCCTATTGACCAAGCTGCATGTACATGCAAGTTCATAGACCAAAAGACGTGTACAGTGTACACACGCACTTTCACGAAAGGAAAGGCACGTACATGTTGGAAAACTTATTCTAGGTTGTGGTATTTGGTCCATGGTATTTTGATCCATGGTATTGGTCCAAGGTATCTTGTTCAAAGTGTTGACCCCAGGTATTTGATCCAAGGTATTGATTCTAAGTGGTTTTGGACCATGGTATTGAGTAAGGCCTAAGACTATAAAAGGAGGAGAAGATCATTAGGCAAAGGCACTCAAGAATTGAGTATCTAATGAAGAGCTACAGGTCAGTGGGTTATGGTGCAAAACTGGATCTGAATCAAGGATGAACCTAAGCGCTTGATGAAGGATAAGTTCTATTGATGGGTCAAGATCTTAAGGCTTGAAGAGAAGTATCTTTGTTTTGATCTTTATCTAAATAACTGGCACATGTTGTAATCTGTAAATATGATGATCTGGGTATAACTGACGTCTGGAATTGTTGTAAAGTTTAAATCATCATTTATAGATCTATACGTAGGTTCACTTTAGCAAAGGCATGTATACAGGCTGGTTCTGCATATCAAAAGAGTGTATACGCAGGTTCGCCTTGAAATAATGACGTATCTACGTAGGTTCAACACATTTAAGTAGCGTATACCTAATAAAATATGCTTTAGATACTTCTGTTTGCTGTTACAGTGTTCTGGGTTCTGGCTTGGGTTCTGGTTACTGTTACTGTATTCTGGTTACAACATTCTGAGAGGTGATTGGTTGATTCAGTTTTGGTTGGTGCAAAGGAGATTGGTTGATGCAGATATAGTTGATGGTTGATTAATATTATTGATGGATCCAGTCTGAAAATTTATGAAATGTGGTTCGTGGAAGAAAAGATAAGGCTGTAGCCTTCTGTAGCTCTGCACCTACGTACTAGTGAACACAACAACTAGTACAAGAGCTAGGGGGTTGTAGCTCCCTTCCGGGAGAAGCTGGAGAATGAGAGAAGGTTGTAGCCTTCTGCAGGTAGAAGCTTACGTACTAGTATAAGTCTGCACCAGTAGAAAAATTGTAAAAAGAAGTTTCTTATTAAAAGAAGATAGAGACGATTGCAGCAGGTGGTTTTCACCCACATTGGGTTTCCACCTTATATCTTGTGTTCATGTGTGTGATTGTATGTTCTGTTTTAATGCACCTGGTTACTACATGCATGGTTTTGATGCATAGATTAAAGATGAACTTGCGATGAATTAACTAAGTAATAAGTTTGAAGAGTATATGCTAGTTGCATTACATACATCTGCGTATACATGCAAGTTTAATTAACTGAAGTAGCATATATGAATCTGATTATGGAAATGAAATATTATTGACTTTCTAATACTGATTCACCCCCCCCCCCTCTCAGTATTATTTCCAACAATTGGTATTAAAGCCTGCACCTACGTACTAGTAAACACAACAACTAGTACAAGAGCTAGGGGGTTGTAGCTCCCTTCCAGGAGAAGCTGGAGAACGAGAGAAGGTTGTAGCCTTCTGCAGGTAGAAGCCTGCGTACTGGTATAAGTCTGCACCAGTACAAAAATTGTAAAAAGAAGTTTCTTATTAAAAGAAGATAGAGACGATTGCAGCAGGTGGTTTTCACCCACATTGGGTTTCCACCTTATATCTTGTGTTCATGTGTGTGATTTTATGTTCTATTTTAATGCACCTAGTTACTACATATATGGTTCTGATGCATAGATTAAAGATGAACTTATGATGAATTAACTAAGTAATAAGTTTGAAGAGTATACGCTAGTTGCCTTACATACATCTGCGTATACACGCAAGTTTAATTAACTGAAGTAGCGTATATGAATCTGATTATGGAAATGAAATATTATTGACTTGCTAATACTGATTCGCACCCCCCCCCCCCCCCCCCCCCCCCCTCTCAGTATTATTTCCAACAATTGGTATCAAAGAAGGTCCTTCAGAAGAAGCTTGATCGCTTGAAGGAAGACCTATCATCATGAGTAACTAAGAAAGAGAGGGATCCATTAGACCACCAATCTTTGATGGGAGAAACTTTGTTTATTGGAAGGTAAGAACCATAGCCTATCTTCAATCTCTTGGAACAGATGTCTGGGAAATCGTGGAAGGAAGATATACATTTCCATCAACAATTCCCACAGATACGGCAGGTAAAACACAATATGAAACAAATGCCAAGGCTGTCAATACATTATTGGGGAGTCTGTCACAATTAGAATTTGTCAAATTTATGCAGCTCAAGACCGCCAAAGAAATATGGGACAAGATCGTTCTAGGCTATGAAGGAGACAATCAGGTAAAATGTGCAAAAATGCAATCTCTCAAAATTCAATATGAAACTCTCAAAATGCACAATGATGAAATTATAGCTAATTACTTCTTACGTATAGATGAGATTGTTAATTTCATGAAGAACTTGCATGAAGAGATAAAAGAAGTTACTTTAGTTGAAAAGGTTTTAAGATCCTTGTCTACTAAGTTTGAATCAAAAGTTTCTGCCATAGAAGAAAAGCAGGATCTTCAGAGTATCACTATGACACAGTTGCACGAAATCTTAACTTCTTTCGAAATGAGAAAAGGAGGTCCATCGGACATGAGAAAATCTGCATTCAAAGCTTCAGGAAGAGAAAAACTCAATGAATCAGGACATATTTCAGAAGAAGAGGAAGAAGTAAACTTTTTCAAGAACCTTCAACGAGGTTTTGGAAGATTCAGAGATAAACTACCTTTCATTTTTTTTTCTTGTGGAAGAGTCGGTCATTATGTTTCCAAATGTCCTCATAAAGATAAGCTTGATAAAGGTAAGGAATCAAAAAAATGGAATAGGAAACAAAGTGTAAGTAAGAAGAGCTACTATACGCATGAAGATAGCGATGGTTTATTAAAAAGTGATGAAGATGATAATGACTATAGACTTCTGATGGCTTTTGAAGATGATGGTTTCTGGGATGCTTTAGATGAAGATGATCTTTATGAAGAAATCTCTAAACTCAAAATATGTTTAGAAGAAAAGAATATGATTATAGATACTCTGACATTCCAACTTGCTGAAAGAGAAAAACACAATGAAAAACTAGAATGTGAAATTGTGGGTCTAAGGAAAGATATTGAGAAATCAAAAGCTCTCAATCTCATATTTGCTAAAGGATCAAAAACTTTAGATGAAATTATCAAAGTGCAACGTTCTCCTCTGATAAAGACAAGTCTTGGATATACTGAAGCACAGAAGTCGTCAACCTCCACCAAAAGCTATCTTGATGCAGCAAAGAGCAGTGAACAGTTTCACAATCGTCAGCAAAGGCATAAAGCATATCACCAAGTAAATCAGGTTCAATCTACTTCAAGGATGAACAGAAGCTACAACCAACCTCAGGTAAATCATACTCAATCTACTTCAAGAATGAATGTCAATGCAAACTACAATCACCAGGTCAGTAGATTCGATAATCGCATGAACTTCTTTAATGGCCAATGTTTTTCATGTCATAATATTGGACACAAATCTACTCAATGTGTTGCTTACAAGACCATCGTGGCTAGAGAAGCAAAAAATCAAAGGAATGTGACAGGGATCATGAAAAGGACCTACAATAACTTTTCGCCTCTTGAAAATGAAATAGAATACTCTATCTGTAACAACTTCTGTCATGAATATTCTGAATGCGGGAGTAAATTTCAGCAAACATCTCAGAAGGAGCAAACTTCATTAAGTCCCAAAATATGGAGAAAGAAATAACCACAAACAAAAATATGTGGTATAGCCTTTTATGTAGAAGGACAAGAAAATTAGTGGTACATCGACAGTGGATGCTCGAAACACATGACAGGTGATAAAGAAAAACTTCAGTCATATAATGCCTTAGAAAAGGAAAAGAAGGTCTCATTTGGAAATGACACTCCTGTGGTCATAAAAGGTAAAGGGTCTATTCTCTTAAAAGAAAATGTTAAAGCTAGGAATGTTATGTATGTTGATGGTATAAAGCATAACCTATTGAGTGTTAGTCAAATGTGTGATCAAGGAAATGAAGTAGTATTTCGATCAAATGGATGTGTTGTTCGTGAGCTTGACACAGGATAAACATGATCAAAGGCATAAGAACTCCAAACAACCTTTACATACTCAAGGGAGGAAAACAACAGTGCTATCTAAGCAAAAATGATGAACACTGGCTATGGCACAGAAGATTGGGGAAATTAAGCTTCCCTCAAATAACGAAAGCATGCAAATTCCAAGTTGTTCATGATCTTCCTGATATCAGCATTCCAGAAAATACAATATGCAAATCATTTCAATTTGGTAAGCAAACCAGAGCACATTTCCCTGAGAAGGAAGGATCAGCTAGTAAGCCTCTTGAACTTGTTATTGATTTATGTGGTCGATCAAGGAAAAAGTCACCTCGTAGAGAAGAATACTCTATATTATTCATTGACGATTTTTCTAGAATGTGTTGGATAGGACTTCTAAAGCATAAAGATGAAGCATTTGAAAATTTCAAAGCCTTCAAAGCTTTTGTTGAAAATGAATCAGATCGTAAAATCAAATGCCTCAGATCTGATCGAGGAGGGGAATTTACCTCAGATGAATTCTTCGACTTTTGTGAAGAACGTGGAATAAAAAGAGAATTCTCCACTGCAAGGACTCCTCAACAAAACGAAGTGGTAGAAAGAATGAATAGAACTATTCAACAAATGGTTCATGCCATGCTAGATGAGTCTGGAACTCCTGCAACCTTCTGGGGTGAAGCTGCATTTGTTGTCATCACTATTCTCAACAAAGCAAACGTTCGGGTAAACAGCCCTCAAACTCCACATGAACTTTGGTATGGTAAGGCTCCTACTATAAAATAATTCAAAGTTTTTGGAAGCAAATGTTACATCAAAAAGACTGATGAAAAACTTGGCAAGTTTGAACCTAGAGCAAATGAAGGCATTCTCCTTGGTTACTCTTCTTGGAGTAAAGGATATAAGTGTTATAATAAAAGACTTGGGAAAATTATTGAAAGCATTGATGTTGTGGTTGATGAAGTAGGAAAAATCCAAAGCAAGTAAAAACCGAAGATTGTGGAGAAGATGAGGATTATCCTTCCACATCAAATCAGACTAATTCTGAAGAATAAGAAACTAATGAAGCACCAGAAGAATAGATAACGACAGAAGAAAAGACTCTATCCAAGTATGTTCAAAAAAATCATCCAGAGACTCAAATTTTGGGATGGAAAGAGGCAGGTGTGCAGAGAAGAAGAACTATTATAGAAGCTTCAAGCTATCTAGCATTGCTTTCCTCCATTGAACCTCAAAATGTAAATGAAGCATGCAAAGATGAATGTTGGGTCAAGGCCATGAATGAAGAACTTGAGCAAATTGAAAAGAATAATGCTTGGGAATTAGTTCCTAGACCTCATGATAAGAATATCATAGGAACCAAATGGATATTTAAAAACAAGCTGAATGAAAATGGTGAAGTTATCAGAAACAAGGCCAGACTTGTTTGTAAAATATATGCTCAACAAGAAGGTATAGATTTTGAAGAAACTTTTGCACCTGTTGCTAGACTTGAAGCCATAAGAATGTTCCTTTCTCTTTCTAGCTTTCAGAAATTCAAAGTATACCAAATGGATGTAAAATCTGCCTTTCTTAATGGAGACTTAGAAGAAGAAGTATATATTGAGAAACCAGACAGATTCATCCTTGGAAATGATCCAAAACTTGTATGCCAACTCAGAAAGGCTCTCTATGGTCTAAAACAAGCTCTAAGGGCCTGGTATTACCGTCTTGACAAATACCTCCATCAACAAGGTTTTTCAAAAGGATTAGCTGATAGCAATCTATATACAAATATTGATAATGATAAATTGCTAATACTTGTTGTGTATGTTGATGATATCATTTTTGGTAGCAATGAAGAAGCCATGAGTCAAAACTTTTCTTTGGTAATGCAGCAAGAATTTGAAATGCCCCTGCTTGGTGAGCTCACATATTTTCTCGGCCTACAAGTTCAACAAAATAAAGATGGTATTTTTATATCAAAAACCAAGTATCTCAAGCAGATCTTGAAAAAATACGACATGGAAGATTCTAAACCAGTATGTACCCCCATGGTAACAGGATGCAGTCTCAGTTCAAGTGATGAATCAGCAACGGTACATCAACCAACCTACAAATCCATGATTGGTAGTTTGCTTTATCTAACAAGTACCCGACCAGACATCATGCATGCAGTGGGAATGGTTGGAAGATTCCAAGCAAATCCAAAGGAATCACACATCCAGGCAGTCAAAAGGATCTTCAAATATCTTCAAGGAACTCAAATTTTTGGCTTATGGTATCCTAGGGATACAGATCTTACACTTCATGCATATACAGATGCAGATTGGGCAGGAAGCATGGATGACAAAGAAAGCACTAGTGGTGGTGCATTTTATATGGGTTCCAGATTAGTGACTTGGTTCAGCAAGAAACAAAGTTCAATTGCATTATATACAGTGAAAGTAGAATATGTGGCTGTTGCATCTTACTGCACACAACTCCTTTGGATGATGCAAACATTGCAAGACATTCAGATCACATGTACTCCACCCATCTCCATTCTATGTGATAATACAAGTGCAATCAGTATTTCAAAGAATCCAGTCATGCATTCCAAGACCAAGAACATACCCATCAAATATCATTTTCTACATGAAAAAGTACTTGAACAAAAGGTCAAATTGGAGTATGTTCCCTCCAAAGAACAGGTTGCTGATATATTCACCAAACCACTACCCAGAGAGACATTTGAATATCTCAGACAAAATTTGGGAGTAGTTGATGCATCATCTTACTGTTAAAACTTATCTATTTCAGAGAAAAGTGGTCGTATGTGAGTTTCATGAAGCGTATCCGCGTACATACACTGGTTTCTGTGGATACAGTCGCGTATATGTTGGTTTGAAGAAAAACAGTGGATGAAAGGAGTCTAATATGGGTCTAACAGTGATCATCTGGCACAGGTTCAGGGGGAGCATACACTTATAATAATGCATTGTTGGCATTATCTTAGAAGTTCTTGGTACAAATTCATAGTCATTTTGATTCAGGTGGAACAAGTTCAGGGGGAGATCATGGTTGCTGGTCTAGGTGGTGATTAACAGATGCTGCTGATAACTATCATAGTATTGTTTTAGATATTTGGTCTCTATTTCATGTATATCTTTTATTGACAAGGTCATGAAATGACCTATTCTGTTTCCCCACTATTCATGGGATGGATGATGTAATGTTCTTGTTCTGACATGTATAATCATTTGGTAAATACCCACTTGGTTGGGTGGATGAGTCAAACTTGGTATATCCCCAGTTGGTTGGGAGATGGGTGTATGTATGAGTCATTAGTGCTAGGAAGGTCATTTATGATGTATGTATAGAATCATATTTTTGCAGACCTTGCTTATATTCAAGGGGATCATGGATAGCACACTTTAGCATATCAGAGAATTCAACATGCACTCGGGGGAGCATAACCCTTTGCCCTTGATGAAAAAGGCGGAGAGTGACTTGGGGTTGCCATCAAGTCCAAAGGGGGAGATTGTTAGCATTATGATACAAATTTGGCACTATGAAACAGGTGTTCTCCTTGATGGAAACTCACACAGATGACAGATCATAGTTCAGGATCACATAATGAAGAAAGAGAGGTATATGCAGGTTCCCCATTGACCAAGTTGCGTGTACACGGGGGTTCACAGACCAAAAGACGCGTATAGCGTACACACACACTTTCACAAAAGGAAAGGTGGATACATGTTGGAAAACTTGTTCTGGTCTGTGGTATTTAGTCCATGGTATTTTGATCCATGGTATTGGTCCAAGGTATCCTGTCTGAAGTGCTAACCCCGGGTATTTGATCCAAGGTATTGATTTAAGTGGTTTTGGACCATGGTATTGAGTAAGGCCTAAGACTATAAAAGGAGGAGAAGATCAGTAGGCAAAGGCACTCAAGCATTGAATATCTAATGAAGAGCAAGATCTAGAATACAAGTTAGTGGGTTATGGTGCACAACTAGATCTGAATCAAGGATGAGCCTGAGCGCTTGATGAAGGATAAGTTCTATTGATGGGTCAAGATCTTAAAGCTAGAAGAGAAGTATCTTTGTTTTGATCTTTACCTAAATAACTGGCGCATGTTGTAATCTGTAAATATGATGACCTTGTTATAACTGACGTCTAGAATTGTTATAAGCTTTAAATCATCATTTATAGATCTGTACGCAGGTTCACTTTAGCAAAGGCATGTATACATGCTGGTTCTGCATATCAAAACAACGTATACGTAGGTTCACCTTGAGATAATAGTGTATCTACGCAGGTTTGACACATTGAAGTAGCGTATACCTAATAAAATATGCTTTAGCTACTTCTATTTGTTGTTATAGTGTTCTGGGTTCTGGCTTGGGTTCTAGTTATTGTTACTGTATTCTGGTTACAACATTCTGAGAAGTGATTGATTGATTCAGTTTTGGTTGGTGCAAAGGAGATTGGTTGATGCAGATATAGTTGATGGTTGATTGATGTTATTGATGGATCCAGTATGAAAATTTATGAAGCATGGTACCTAGAAGAAAATACAAGTTTGTAGCCTTCTGTAGTCCTGCGCCTACGTACTAGTAAACACAACAGCTACTACAAGAGCTAGGGGGTTGTATCTCCCTTCCAGGAGAAGTTGGAGAATGAGAGAAGGTTGTAGCCTTCTGCAAATAGAAGGATGTGTACTGGTATAAGTCTGTAACAGTACAAAAATTGTAAAAATAAGTTTCTTATTAAAAGAAGATAGAGACGATTGCAATAGGTGGTTTTCACCCATATTGGGTTTCCACCTTATATCATGTGTTCATGTGTGTGATTGTCTGTTCTATTTTACTACACCTGGATACTATTTATATGGTTCTAATGCATAGATTAAATATCAACTTATGATGAATTAACTAAGTAATACGTTTGAATAGTATACGCTAGTTGCCTTACATACATCTGCGTATACACGCAAGTTTAATTAATTGAAGTAGCGTATATGAATCTGACTATGGAAATGAAATATTATTGACTTGCTAATACTGATTCACCGCCCCACACCCCCCCCCCTCACCCCACCTCCCAGTATTATTTCCAACAGCAGAGTCACGTATGAACACACACATTGCTCCATTTCCAACGAGCCTGGTCAGTACCCGAATGGAATTGCATGCTTCACCTCTCTGCACAGGAAGCCTTTCTCTTCTTTCACCTTTGTATTTTTTCAAGGCGACTATGCATAAGAACTTATTTATTTTTTGGGTAGAAGATGGATCCCAACTTATTGAGAGAAGAAGAGGTTGTTCCTTTAGAGAAGCATGTATGACCTCTAACATAGGTTTGCTCGTTTATATTTTCCCCTTCTCTATTTCTACTAGTTGGATGAGCTTGATCACACAAAGCAGAAGACTGAGTACAGGCATGGGGTTTCCTAGTGTGGACATAGGTTCATTGTTGGACCCAAGCTTCCCTTGCAAACGGCTCATATCTTTTATCAAGACTTCATCGGCCAAAGGATACAACCAAGCACAAATAAGATGGACACAAGACTAGCCAAGTGTTGTAGTGTCACAGGTCTCTTCAGATTTCAGCCACATATTCATTCAAAAGATAGAATTCGGTAGAGGGCGGCACTTATTTCCAGAAAACAAAAATAGAAAGGTACCAAAAAAAACAAAATGAAACAAAAAATAGTAAGAAAAACAAAAAATAAAAAACAACAAGCAAGTAAGCAGACTATGTACATGGCGCGAGGCACGGCCCGACCTACTAAAAATAGTGTTTGAGATATTGGTCGTTGACAGGAAGGTTATCAATCCTCCCATCAAGTGATTGCAATGGTATTTGTGTGGGTCAAGCTTCTCATGGACTATGTACAGACCAATCCACGGGGATTGTAACTCCGTATGCTTACCTTTGTCTTCATGGGGTTTATCCCATTTCAAGACTAAGTCACCAACATCGAAGTTAGCTTTCCCTACAGACTTCTTGTCGAACCATCTCTTGATACAGTTCTAGTGGAGTGTAAACTTTTCTTTTGCTTTCATCCTTTCTTCCTACAGTATGTGAAGTGTATCCATCCTATGCTGAACTAGCATGCAAGGCTTGCCTTGGGATTTTCAAGACAACTAAAGCACGGGCAGGTAGATGCTGGGAGGTAATATGGCTTCTTTGCCATAGACCAGGAAGTATGGTGAGGTATTGGTGGGCTCCAGTATTGTAGCAATAATGCTACAACTCCTGGAGCTTCCTTCTCTAATTTTATCAACCCGGTAGTTCGTAACAAACTTGGAAGCGACGGTGTTGTATCCACAAGTACTAGCTCTTGTCGCAGCTGTCACTTGGTCAGCTGGCACAAGTCCGCTAGGGCTCAAGCCAACTTCTATATGTTCTCAGAAGAAGCTTTTTAAGTGATGAACGAGAGCTATCTCAAAGGAAATTAACCTACTTTGAAAGAATGAACTGAAAGCCAACAAAACATGGAAACCCTACTAAACCCTAATCTGACCAGCTTAATCCTTACGATGCAATGGTGGGAATGCAACTTCTAAAAATGATGTCATTACTTCTAGTGAGATGAGATGCATGAGTTTAAACTACTTCCATTTGAAGAGAACATGTTTTTGTATTTTTGCTCAAGTGGTTGGAGTTATTATGACTGTGCTTCTTACTGGGTCTTGACTGTGCAGGGGTAGTTCGAGGGGAGGAAGGCTTGGGAAAGGTCAGGAGGACTCTGAGAGGTTCCAGGGAATCCCTAATATCATTCCACAGAAGTTCACAACGTTCAGGTTCCTGGCAACCGTGTTTGCAAGCTTCTACAGGATGTCTGCAGGGGATCCTACAGGAAGCTCGGGATTTCTACAGGAAGTCTGCTAACTTCTACAGGATGTTCTGCAGTCGGAGTTTTGGGTGATGGAGGAGTGAATGAGATGTATGGGTGGATAGGTAGGATGGGAGGGGAGCTTGTGATGGCTTATGGACAGAGAGATGAGATGGAGAGAGGGTGTGTAAAGCTGGTTGGTCGATAGAAGGGTAGAGGCAATGGAAGGCCGAAAAGATAAAACAACATGGATAATAGAAGAGTTGGTGGGAAAAGGATCTAGATGGGAGGTAAGGAGATGGCTTAGGCACGGCTGAGAAGGATAAGGAAGTGATAGGGTGGTGCTGCGCAGTGTAAATGAAACAAATCACCTATGTCTTGCACAAAACCAAGAATTCATCAACCTATTCTAACTGTTTTATTAAAAACCAAAGAACAACGATGTAAGTTAAGAGAGAAATCGTGCATGGTGCTGAAACAAAGAGTTATTGCTCAAGATCTAAATGCATGGACACTTCTACCAATGGAAATATTACTTTAAAGCTTGCATGAACATGTAAAACTACGTTTTTTGGTGGTTGGCACGGTCTACACTCCCAATCTCTAAACAGAGGTGGAAGTGAGTGTACGATCAACCTTTTCTTGGAACTCTGATGAATTCTAATCCTCCTACTCTAATCTAAACTACTGAAAGCACTTTATCCATAAAACTAACCTACTTAATCACATCAAGAAATTCGAATCAATAGACTGTGTTTTCCACATGCATGTCAAGGCAAAGAAATGAAATGCTGAAAGGGAAGACAAGTAACAATATAAAGAAAGGAGGCCTATTGCTCTCAGGTTGGGCCCAAACCTGAGAGCTATAGCTCCTCTAGGAACTCAGGATTGAACTCAAATCTGCCTGCCTTTTATTAAAAGATCATAATCATAAGTTTAACAACATGCCAAAAATGGCTTACAAAGAGCAAAACAGAGCTATAGCTCGTGATTCAAAATCTGCAACAAAGGTTCAAAAGTCCCCATCGAAGGCTACAGCCTCAATATTTATACATTATGAGGGCCAAGCTGGCCTCCTAAATTAGTGGGGCTTGGCTGTCCAACTAAAAGTAAACTGCTGTTCCTGTAGAATCCGTTGGCTGCCTTCTAGCTCGGTGGTGATAGCTATTGGAGCTCGGAGTTGGGGTGGAGATCACGAGGAAGGTCATTCAAGGTTGTGGACAACCTTCCTACAAACCCGCAATGCCACCTTGGCTGTCTCCTTGCCTCCATCTGCATGGTTTTTGCTCCATTTAATGTCAAAAAACCTGAAATAAACATGTATTAGCCACATAGGCATAATGACTGCCCTCCTTCCTACAAATAACATGAATATACTAAGAAATGATGCATAAGTGATAAAAAATGAAGGGTTGAGCAAAGTAAGTAGGCCAAATGAGCCCAAAATGTTACCAAAATTTGGGGCTCATCATCACCCCCCAGCTAAAATATTTGCTCATCCTTGAGCAACTAGTCCAACTCTTCATCCTTCATTGCCTTTACTGCTACCCTTACATCCCAAGCCTCTGTAGTAGTGTCCTCCTTACTGATATGAAACCCAACCCTTCTGTTTACCTCTTCCCACTGTTCAGTATCATCTTTCTCTGTGTTGCCTTCCATCAATCCTAGCAGCAGTGGTGGGCTTAGCTTAAGGCCAATCCAGCTGGCCTGGAGGTTTTGCATGGATTTCTTATAGAGGGCCACCCGTACCAGAGCTTCCCTCATCCGAGTTGGGGTATGGTACTCTCGGATTTTCAGACTGTGGGCCAATGTATTCCATCTGCGGGTGCATGCTTGGACAGCGTTGTCTCCTAACAGTCTCTCCATGTCCTCAAAATGAGCTATGGCTTGGGCCTGTTGATCCATATATCTTAATGAAGCTTGAGGGTCAGTGGACAAATGTTGGTGTGCCGAGATTAGTGCAACTGGATACCCTGGTTCTGGTCTAATGAGCAATGGCTCGTTCAGCTCTCGGTTCATGACCGCTTTGGCTTCTGCTGCTCTTTTGTCCTCATGGTTCAGCCATGAGGCAAATGCCATTAATTTCATATCTCCCAAGGCCGTATTGGGATCCCATGAAACTACATTAGGCAGGGCCAGATTATGGAGGTAGAACTCCGCTAATCTGGCCTTATCCTCTGATGAACTAGTACTGCATACTTCAGTGAATTACTGCGGGTCTTGGAGCTGAGAGATACCTCTTTGCGCCAAGGTATTGATTTTAAATTGCAGCCATTGGTATTTCAAGTACAGGCCATAGGATTTGGCCGGCTGTCTGCATTGGATAGCATCCATGGCCCAGCTGGCCATACAGGCCAATTGTGCCTCTTTCTGCTGCAGCTGTTCTCTGAGAGCTTGCACCTCAATTTATGCTTGCTATTCTGCTTCCTGTAGATGTGTAGTTGGCTCCCCAAGACCGGTGTTCAGTTCCTTTTTGCCTTGCTGTTCTGCTGTGGTGTCCTTGGAGGATGTACCTGTCCCTGCCCTCAGCTCCTGTAGCTGCAATCTCAGCTTTTGGTTTTCTTCCCGTAGGAACACTCGTTGGCAATTTTCCACGTGTTTAGCCATGGACAATTCACTTCTGGCCTCCTTGAGCTGCTCCTGCGAGGGACCTATGTCCGCCACACCCTTTGACTTGGCTATCTTCATCCACGTGTGTGTACGGACTCTTTCTTCCTCCAATGCAAAAAACAGTGGCACAGTAAATTTCTGAGGTATAATTTTGCCAGCCTCTAAAAAGTTGTAATATGAACTCAGACTTGGCTGAGGGCTGGGCTCTGGTATATGCTCTTTCTCCACTTCTTTTGGTGGCTCTACTTCGCCCTCCCTCGGTGGTGATAAGGGTGCTTCTCCTTCCATTCTCTCAGTTTCTTTAAGCCTGGCTAAGGTTTCCTGTAGAGCATCTTCAACATCCTGTAGCCGAGCTTTTGTAGTCAATTGGTCTAACCTTTCTTTCCAAGTAGTTTTCTTCGGGCTCCCCCTCTCATAGGTGACTGATATCCTCGAGGGGGACCTTTCCTTGGGCGAAGTAGGGGCATCTTCAATAATGATTGGGCTACTGGACGGAGGCTGTGGCTTTCCCATCTTTATTCTCACACTTCTTCTAGCTTTAAAATATAGAGCGGTCTCCCTCTTTCTCTTCTCCTTTGGCTTAGGAGGTGTGCTAAGGGCGGCCAGCACAGCTGCTGCCTCCCTTGCAAGAATGTCAACTTTCTTCTCCTTGGGATTCACTTTTTCAGGGCTTCCTGTAGAAGACCCTGTTTGTATCGTTACTTGTCTTCCCTTTCAGCATTTCATTTCTTTGCCTTGACATGCATGTGGAAAACACAGTCTGCTGATTCGAATTTCTTGATGTGATTAAGTAGGTTAGTTTTATGGATAAAGTGCTTTCAGTAGTTTAGATTAGAGTAGGAGGATTAGAATTCATCAGAGTTCCAAGAAAAGGTTGATCGTACACTCACTTCCACCTCTGTTTAGAGATTGGGAGTGTAGACCGTGCCAACCACCAAAAAACGCAGTTTTACATGTTCATGCAAGCTTTAAAGTAATATTTCCATTGGTAGAAGTGTCCATGCATTTAGATCTTGAGCAATAACTCTTTGTTTCAGCACCATGCACGATTTCTCTCTTAACTTACATCGCTGTTCTTTGGTTTTTAATAAAACAGTTAGAATAGGTTGATGAATTCTCGGTTTTGTGCAAGACAGAGGTGATTTGTTTCATTTACACTACGCAGCACCACCCTATCACTTCCTTATCCTTCTCAGCCGTGCCTAAGCGATCTCCTTACCTCCCAACTAGATCCTTTTCCCACCAACTCTTCTATTATCCACGTTGTTTTATCTTTTCGGCCTTCCATTGCCTCTACCCTTCTATCGACCAACCAGCTTTACACACCCTCTCTCCATCTCATCTCTCTATCCATAAGCCATCACAAGCTCCCCTCCCATCCTACCTATCCACCCATATAGCTCATTCACTCCTCCATCACCCAAAACTCCGACTGCAGAATATCCTGTAGAAGTTAGCAGACTTCCTGTATAAATCCCGAGCTTCTTGTAGGATCCCCTGCAGACATCCTGTAGAAGCTTGCAAACACGGTTGCCAGGCACCTGAACATTGTGAACTTCTGTGGAATGATATTAGGGATTCCCTGGAACCTCTCAGAGTCCTCCTGACCTTTCCCAAGCCTTCCTCCCCTCGAACTACCCCTGCACAGTCAAGACCCAGTAAGAAGCACAGTCATAATAACTCCAACCACTTGAGCAAAAATACAAAAACATGTTCTCTTCAAATGGAAGTATTTTAAACTCATGCATCTCATCTCACTAGAAGTAATGACATCATTTTTAGAAGTTGCATTCCCACCATTGCATCGTAAAGATTAAGCTGGTCAGATTAGGGTTTAGTAGGGTTTCCATGTTTTGTTGGCTTTCAGTTCATTCTTGCAAAGTAGGTTAATTTCCTTTGAGATAGCTCTCGTTCATCACTTAAAAAGCTTCTTCTGAGAACATATAGAAGTTGGCTTGAGCCCTAGCGGACTTGTGCCAGCTGACCAAGTGACAGCTGCGACAAGAGCTAGTACTTGTGCATACAGCACCGTCGCTTCCAAGTTTGTTACGAACTACCTGGTTGATAAAATTAGAGAAGGAAGCTCCAGGAGTTGTAGCATTATTGCTACAATACTGGAGCCCACCATCTTTTTGGCGCCATTGCCAGGGACGCGTCAGAGTATTAGTAATTGTTGCCTTTCTTCTATTTTCCTACTCTCGCCTTCTGCCAAGTAGTTTATTTCATTTCCATTCTGCAAAAGTAGCATAGACATTTCCTGCTTTCATAGATTAGCATTTCAATTCCGCAATTTCAATTTTGCAAGCGTAGATTAGCATTTCAATTCTGCAAGCGTAGACTAGCATTTCCATTCCCGCAATTCCATTTGAGCAAAGTAGATTAGTTCTTTCCTGCTTTCATTTCAATTCTGCATTTTTATTTCAGCTAGATAGTTAGTTGTAGATCAATCTGTTTCAGTTTTGCAGGTACCAAAGGGAAAAAAAACAAAAGCAATAAAAAAAAAAAGTCTTTCCATTTCATGCCTCGTAGGAATCAAGATAAAACAGGCAAATTCTTACCCAACACCCCCACCACATCACTGAGTCACCCTTCTCTCTTCTTCGGTGACAGTGATCCAGAAGAACCTATAGGTGAACCTCCTAAGATATACGAAGATCCTATAGCAGAAGAAGAATTAGAGACCATCCCATCTGAAGCTATGGCTGACAATAGAGGAGAAGATGAGAGAATAGAAGGTGCCTTCCCCATCCGAGAAACCAAGGGAGACATGAAAATGAAGAACATTAGCCCCTCCGCTTTACCTCACTTCCATGGAATGACTACTGAAGATCCTGATACCTTCCTGTTTGAGTTTGCTGTCCTTTGTCGAACCTATGACTATACTGAAGATGAGCAGAAGCTGAAACTCTTCCCTTCAACTCTTAAGGATGCAGCATTACGCTGGTTCATGGGCTTACTTGGGAATAGTATCACCACTTGGGCTCAGATGCAACGAGCTTTCAATACCAAGTACCGGGACTACTGTAGGTCCAAGGAAACCAAGGGAGAAATCTTTCGGATGACCATGGGAAATGATGAGTCCTTAGAGGATTATGAGGAGAGGTTCCAACTTAGCTATAAACGGGCCAGGTGCACACTTGACCCTGAATCCCTCAAGTTGGTCCTGCTCCAAGGAGTCCCTGAAGACCTCTTAGATACCCTTCACATGTTAGCTGGAGGAGATATTTACCAACTGCCTTATGAGGAAATCAAGACTGTGTTTATAAACCACTCTAGGGCAGCCCGGAAACGAGGTAGAGGAAACCTCCTCTCAGTTGGTATTCCTTTCTCCAAGCATGAGTTTGCAAATCAATTAGAAGATCTTAAGAGTGAGGTGGGACAGACCATTTCCATGCAACTTGACACATTCAGGATCCAGCAGAAGAAGGAAGAAGCTGAGAGGGCCTTGGCTATCTTCTGCCCTAGATGTACAAGGAGACACCCTAAGAATGAATGCCCATTGCATTCTGTTGAAGTGTGCTTCGTTTGTGAGGAGGACCATCCCACAAATCAATGTCCAACCTTACCTGGGCTTAAAGCCATGTACCAAGGGACAGAAGCCCCCACTTAACCTCTCTATTTCCTCAACCAAAGGAGGCCACAAGGACCTAGACCTTACCAGCAGGGGATGCAAGGGGCACCCCAAGCTTATTACAGCCACACCAAAAAAGATGGTGGGCTTCAGTATTGTAGCAATAATGCTACAACTCCTGGAGCTTCCTTCTCTAATTTTATCAACCCGGTAGTTCGTAACAAACTTGGAAGCGACGGTGCTGTATGCACAAGTACTAGCTCTTGTCGCAGCTGTCACTTGGTCAGCTGGCACAAGTCCGCTAGGGCTCAAGCCAACTTCTATATGTTCTCAGAAGAAGCTTTTTAAGTGATGAACGAGAGCTATCTCAAAGGAAATTAACCTACTTTGCAAGAATGAACTGAAAGCCAACAAAACATGGAAACCCTAGTAAACCCTAATCTGACCAGCTTAATCCTTACGATGCAATGGTGGGAATGCAACTTCTAAAAATGATGTCATTACTTCTAGTGAGATGAGATGCATGAGTTTAAACTACTTCCATTTGAAGAGAACATGTTTTTGTATTTTTGCTCAAGTGGTTGGAGTTATTATGACTGTGCTTCTTACTGGGTCTTGACTGTGCAGGGGTAGTTCGAGGGGAGGAAGGCTTGGGAAAGGTCAGGAGGACTCTGAGAGGTTCCAGGGAATCCCTAATATCATTCCACAGAAGTTCACAATGTTCAGGTGCCTGGCAACCGTGTTTGCATGCTTCTACAGGATGTCTGCAGGGGATCCTATAGGAAGCTCGGGATTTCTACAGGAAGTCTGCTAACTTCTACAGGATGTTCTACAGTCGGAGTTTTGGGTGATGGAGGAGTGAATGAGCTGTATGGGTGGATAGGTAGGATGGGAGGGGAGCTTGTGATGGCTTATGGACAGAGAGATGAGATGGAGAGAGGGTGTGTAAAGCTGGTTGGTCGATAGAAGGGTAGAGGCAATGGAAGGCCGAAAAGATAAAACAACGTGGATAATAGAAGAGTTGGTGGGAAAAGGATCTAGCTGGGAGGTAAGGAGATGGCTTAGGCACGGTTGAGAAGGATAAGGAAGTGATAGGGTGGTGCTGCGCAGTGTAAATGAAACAAATCACCTCTGTCTTGCACAAAACCGAGAATTCATCAACCTATTCTAACTGTTTTATTAAAAACCAAAGAACAACGATGTAAGTTAAGAGAGAAATCGTGCATGGTGCTGAAACAAAGAGTTATTGCTCAAGATCTAAATGCATGGACACTTCTACCAATGGAAATATTACTTTAAAGCTTGCATGAACATGTAAAACTGCGTTTTTTGGTGGTTGGCACGGTCTACACTCCCAATCTCTAAACAGAGGTGGAAGTGAGTGTACGATCAACCTTTTCTTGGAACTCTGATGAATTCTAATCCTCCTACTCTAATCTAAACTGCTGAAAGCACTTTATCCATAAAACTAACCAAGAAATTCGAATCAACAGACTGTGTTTTCCACATGCATGTCAAAGCAAAGAAATGAAATGCTGAAAGGGAAGACAAGTAACAATACAAAGAAAGGAGGCCTATTGCTCTCAGGTTGGCCCAAACCTGAGAGCTATAGCTCCTCTAGGAACTCAGGATTGAACTCAAATCTGCCTGCCTTTTATTAAAATATCATAATCATAAGTCTAACAACATGCCAAAAATGGCTTACAAAGAGCAAAACAGAGCTATAGCTCGTGATTCAAAATCTGCAACAAAGGTTCAAAAGTCCCCATCGAAGGCTACAACCTCAATATTTATACATTATGAGGGCCAAGCTAGCCTCCTAAATTAGTGGGGCTTGGCTGTCCAACTAAAAGTAAACTGTTGTTCCTGTAGAATCCGTTGGCTGCCTTCTAGCTCAGTGGTGATAGCTGTTGGAGCTCGGAGTTGGGGTGGAGATCACGAGGAAGGTCATTCAAGGCTGTGGACAACCTTCCTACAAACCCGCAATGCCACTTTGGCTGTCTCCTTGCCTCCATCTGCGTGATTTTTGCTCCATTTAATGTCAAAAAACCTGAAATAAACATGTATTAGCCACATAGGCATAATGACTGCCCTCCTTCCTACAAATAACATGAATATACTAAGAAATGATGCATAATTGATAAAAAATGAAGGGTTGAGCAAGGTAAGTAGGCCAAATGAGCCCAAAATGTTACCAAAATTTGGGGCTCATCAGGTATATAGATAGGTTTTGGGTGTTATGCAGTCATCCCATAAGGCATTCATCAAGGCAAAGTGCCAATTATGCTGCTCAGAGTAAATAGTCTTTTTTATTATACAGATAAGGTTTTCGTTTGTAGATTCAACAAGACCATTTCCTTGTGGGTAGTAGTGAGATGAATGTTTAAGCAAAATACCATTTTTTAATGCAAAATCATAAAGCTTTAAAGATAAAAAGTACGTTCCATTATCAAACACAAGTGATGCGAGAATGCCAAAGTGTGATATGATGTTTTATTGGAGGAAGGTGATGACTTCCTGGTCATTCACTTGCTTGAGTGGAACTTCTTATGTCCACCGCGTGAAGTAATCAATAGCAGTCAAAATGTAGTGGTGATGTTTTGACGAATGTGGGAAAATTTTCCCAATGATGTTCAAGCCCCATTTTTGGAACGGTTCAGTCACTGCAACGGGGTGCAGTGGGGTTGCTGACCTTCGTGTTTTGTCGACACGTCTTTGACAAACAGGGCACTTGTAGGTGTAAGCGTGTAAAGCACCTGAGCAATATTTTGTTGTTGTTCTTTCTGTAAAGCACTCTGTGCACCAACTGATAAGCTAAAGCTTTGAGATGCAATGCCCTCTTCTGTCTGATGGAAAAGTGAGAGGGTATGGTTCCCTGCTCAAGGTACTAGCACACATCTACGTACCAAGAGTTTCCATTTACAGCGAGTGGTGCTTGCACTACATCATACATTTCAATTTCCTGCTCCCAACTGACGAGCTTTGTTTCTTCCTCCTATGCGTGTACTGCCTATGGTGCGAGTCTAGAGATACCATGACCCTTGACAGTGTGAACTGGCTTGATGTTAATATCATATTCTTGCAATCTTGTCATCCACTTCACACATCGCTCACCTAGATCTTGTTGTACAAGCAATGAGTAGACTGTTGGGTGAGGCACATATGCAATGGTTGTTTAGCAAGTAGGGTTTGAAATGTTTCACAACCTTGTATACTGCATATGCTTGTTTGTCAATGGTTAGGTAGTTGAGTTTGGGTCCCTGCATGCTTGCACTCATGAAGGAGATGGGACATTCATCATTCATCTCATCCCTCTGAGTGAGCACTGCAATGACTAAGTCATCGGAGGCAAAGGCGTATAACAAGAAGTCTTTGTTGAAATTCAGGTTGTAGAGTGCAGGCACTTCTGCAATATCTTGATTAATATGGATGAATTCATACTTTTCCCTCTTTCCCCAACTATAAACTGCATCCTTCTTGATCATGTCTTGCATTGGTTTGACTATTTGTGCATAATCCGAGATGAACTTTCGGAGGAAGTTTATCTTTCCCAAGAAGGATTTCATTACTTTCTTGTTGGCTGTGTGAGGGATTTGTGTGATAGTCCAAACCCAGTCCGAATCAACCTTGATATTTCTCTTGGAAATGATGTGCTCAAGGAGGTTCCCCTTAGACACTACGAATATGCTCTTTTTGGGATTCAAGGAAATCCCATATTTTTGGCATCGCTCAAAACGTTTCTTTAGATGTTGTATGTGGTCTTATCATTTTCTAGAGAACATAGTAACACCACCGAGGTACACCACTATGCTCTGTTTGATGAGTCCACGGAAGGTGATGTCCATGGTGTGCTAAAAGTTCATGCTTGCATTCACAAGCCCGAAAGGCATTCTTATGTATGCGAACATACCGCACTTGGTACAGAAGGTAGTTTTGAGTCTATCAGGTTCAGCTGCTAGAACTTGATTATATCCTGAGAACCCTTCAAGTAAAGAAAACATTTGTGCCCTAGAAACTATTTGTAGAATGAGCTCCATAGACACCACGTGGTAGTCATCTTTGTCTAAGGCACGGTTCAAGTTCCGAAAATCAAAACACAAGTGGATTTCCTCGGACTTCTTTCGTATAGGAAAAAGGTTTAAAACCCAAGTAGAATGACGAACTATGTATATGATTCTTGCATCCAACATCTTGGTGAGCTCTTTCTGTATGAGCGGTTCAAATGATGGATGTACTTTCTCAACTTTTGCTGATATGGCTGGACCCCTTCTTTGATCAGAATGATGTGTTGGATTATTCGCATGTAGTAAGTTTTCATATCATTGTACGTCCACGCGAACACATCTCGATATTGTTTGAACAGGTAGATAAAGGCTTATCTCTCCTGCTATGTGCAACACGTACCGAGATTAATGAACTTTAGATCTTGTTATGTCCCAAGTTGATCAGTTCGTGCATCATGGTAGAGTTGTGGGTTTTGTTGTTCGTCAGCCCCTGAAAGCATTCTTGCAAGTCATAGATCTTTTCCAAAGATGCCACACCTTTGGGAATGAGGTGGAATTTCTTGATATCTATCCCAGCTTGCAAATATCGCTCATGCTCATCTTCATCTATCGCTGCATCCTTGAGGCTGTAAGCGTTAGCCATCAAAAGTAGTATTTCTTGATCATCATCAAATACATGTAAATTGGTTATGTCATCCAAGATAGATGGTCTATACAAAATTTCAGTAGTAAATCTATCCCTAAACGGTGACATTCTAGAAGTTGCATTTGCTAAAGCATTGGAAACTGCGTAATGCATTCTTGGCACAATAGTGATATTGAATGCTTGAAAGTTAGAGATCAGTCACCATACCTTTTGCAGGTAGCTTTTGAGATGCAATGATAAAAAGTGAATGGTGTTACGTACCTACCATAACACTATTTATGAATCACCTACCACTTTGAGCACGACCACGTTGAGGCTAATGGCTTTCTACAAGCCCAACATGAGTGCTTTGTATTCAACAATGTTTTTCATGTACTCGCTCAAGATCAGATGCTTCTTGTTGTTTGGGTTGACCAAGACACACCTGGATCCTAATCCATCCTATTTCTCTGATCCGTCGAAATACATTGTCGACAACTCATCTGTACACGGACTATTCGACACGCTTTCACTACTACTACTGATGTTGCTACTTCTATTGCTACTAATGTTACAATGTACTATGCATGTTTCATTTCCATCAATTGGGAAAGGAAGGAGACCCAATTGTGTGTCTAGTAGGGTTGAGCATGGTTGTGCGGGATAACACCCCAACGTTGTTTCCAAGAGGCAGTTGCCAAACATGAGCTCTTTGAAGGCCAATGGTTCATTTTCTCCATTAATGGGAGTGACATTATGCCTCATATATCTCTCCAATAACACCCGGATTTGGTTGTTTTTTCGCTTGTACGGAATCCACAAGTACGACCAGTCTGTAGCAAAGTATCCATTTAGCTTGTTGGACTAGTCTCTGCTGAGCAGTAAGCCATACACTTCCATTATGTCCACAACAACCATGTTTATGCATTGGTGAACTCGGTCGTCTTGAGATAGTTTGATGATCACATCACGAAGTTCACCAATGGCTGGTACATATATTTGATCAAATTGGATGATCTTAGCGAATGTCTTACTCCACTGTGCATTGATATTTTTAGAAATGGAGAGTAGCATGTTGTTGGATTCCATGCCAAAATCAACCAAATAGTTGTGAACATTACAGTTGAATATTTCGAATGAAAGTAGGAATGGAGGGCAAACAGAATTTGCTTCTTCCATCCAGAGTGTGTTTAGCACAATTGAAAGTGATATGGGAAGTGTTCCTGCTCCCTTACTGGTAGAGGTTGTGATTTCCACTAATTTTTGTCCTAGTGCACGCAGCGAGATGTCTCGCTAACTCTGGATCTTAACCAACTCGAAAAAAACTGATGTTTTCATAAGTTTTCTTCATGTCATCCAAAATGTTGTAATCTAAGGGGGTAGACTCACTGAGGTGTCCGGGGTGAGACTGTTATTTGTGTTGTTCAGTGGAGTGTTCTGTAGTTTGTTGCTCATAGATGTACCCTTGTCCGCTGCTATCTTCCTAGGCTTGTTTTGCATTTTATTCTTTTGGACAGCTAGTGGATCAACCCTCCTTAGTAGTTCGAGTTTCTACTTCATTTCCCAAATTGTAGGGGGAGCCCTCTTACTTATGAGATTGTAACGATCATTTTTCTTTTGGGACTACTTCTCACTTTTCATCTTCTGTGTTGATTATGCACACTGATACATGTTAATCACTTGCCAAGTGCTTGAGGTCTCATCAGATGCAACATCTTCATCATCATCTGTGTATCCCTATTTTCCCTCTGAACTACTCGACATGTTTTTTATTTATTCACATACGGAGCCTGTGACTCGTTTCCAGTCCGAACAAGACCCTTTCAGGTGCTTGTCTCCATGATATGAAAAAAATTTGTTGTTTGTGCAATCTTCGACCTAGAAACTTGAGTTGGAGCTCTACGCAGTTTTATTCATGAAGAGGTTGTTACCTGATGACATGCTTCCTTGTCTTTGTTTGCGTAGTCGATTGCTCACAGATGTGTCCGTTGTTCGTTTCTTAAGCTCAGACATTTCTGTTGTCAAGTAGGCGAGTAAGGGTTTCAATATCACTTGTTTCCCTATCCTCACCCTTTCTTGTTGTAGCCTACAACTTCCTACACACCTTCCTAGAGTCCTTTCCTAGTTCATCATCCTTGATAACTCCAATCGCGTGCAGGTCCTTTTCAACAATGATTTCCTCTTCACATTTTTCCAAGAGTGTTGGTTTTGCAACTAGATTGATGAACTGTGCAATGCTAGCTAGCAGTGTGAATGTGTAGTAATTGATGGTGATGGAGTCATGAGGTTTCGTGTCCGCTGCAAACTTATTCAATATGTGCGAAAAACTTTGATTGAAATCTTTTACCTTTTTCTTTTCCCACCACCTTCATGCTTCCCAATTATTTGAGTAACATGGCTGGGGTCTTGTCATCAATTTTTTTTTCTAGAAACGTGCGTTTGAACATATCCCAATTCTATATGGAGTTGACAGGAAGGTTGTGATACCATGCAGCTGCACAACCATCCAAGGTACATTGGAACAATCTACATTCAATGTCATTGTAGCATACCTCAAGAGTTTGCAGTTATAGGTGGAAGTTTTCTAAGTGATCTTCTACCTTGATTGTGTTGTAAGGTTAAAACTTTGTGATCATCCTCTCCAAGCACTTTGGAATCTTGTGAAAAGCACCCGGGAGAGCCAATGGTCCCTGAGTCATTCATTCTAGATTTTGGTCAGCCATGTCTTCCTGCTCTTCGTCCTCCTCCTCTTCTTTAGAATCTGACGGTTTTGGCTTTGATTCTGTTGGTTTATCTCCACCTTCGCCTCCACGTCCTTCCCCTCTGCCTCCTGTACTGGAGTCTGAGCCCAAGATCACAAGGGTGTCTCATTCTCCCTGTCAGAAGACTGGAGGTTCACCTCCGTACTCAACAGCTTCCGCCAAACCTTCAATTGTGTCAAGAACTGATTCTTTGTTGGGTCCCTATAATACTAGTGATTACCCCATTACTATTGTAGTTATACCCCTTATTTATATTGTTGTGCCCCTATTACCCCCATATTGTTATTTCTGTGCCCCATAGAATCCCTCTATTGTTATTTTTGTGGCTTTATATTATTATTGTTAGGTCGGCTGGATTATATTGTGACTCCTTAGACTCCTATATATAGAAAGGAGGTTTTGTCATTTGTATCATCCAAGAATTGTTCATTTATGTAATGTAAAGGAGGTTTCCCCCTCGAAGAGGCTGAATTCTAAGGCGTTGATCTATCTTTTCTATCTTTTCTTGAGCTGGTTTCATAACATTTGGTATCAGAGCTTTGGATTCTAGGGTTTCGCTGCTCCAAACAGGTCATCGTGGCATTTTCGCTATAACTTTTTTTCTGTGATGTTTCAGAAGTCGCAAAAAAAATCCATTTGAGAAAAATTGGAGCTGAACCTTGGGTCCGAATTTCAGAGCTTTTCACGTGATATTTTCGGAGATATGATCTGAGGAAGTTGGCATTTTTGCAGACTCCTGAATTACATTCAAAACAGGTGACCTGGGGAAAATCGTCATAACTCTCTCTCTGAGGATCGGATTGAAATTTCGTAAGAAGGTACAGAAAGAGGACGGACTGTAGTTTCTTGTATGTGTGTTTCAGATTCAAAGGTTGAAACAGTGACTCGTGGCACGTCGTACAAGTTTTCTCTACTGAACCAGTCTAAAAGCAAGTCACTGTGGGAGATTTCACATAACTCTTCCTTGGAGAATCCAATTTGGCTCAGACTTGTGGCATTGGAAAGAGGACGCAGAAGGCTACTACAGGTAGCAATTTCAGAACTGGATGATCTGAAATTACAGAGATACATCAGATTCAATATCAGGCTTCTATAAAGTGAAAAAAGGTGTGTAGTTTTTTTTTTTAATTTTTGTGTAAGCTTGGTTTAACGGAATTCAAAGGGCATAGTAAAGCATTATTATCGGTAACTGATGCCCCGAGGAAAGAAAATGCAAACACCTAGTAAGGAACCTGAAAGCTCTAGCATGACTCATGAAGAAGAGGAAGAAATGCTACATGATATATCAAAATTACAAGAACAAGTGCAACAAATGTCACGCTCACAAAAGCTAACAGAAGCTAAGATAAGTGGCGTGGAATCTAAGATAAAGGGCATGGAAGCTAAGATGGATGATTCGAAGATAGATTTGAAGAGAGACATGGCAGATTTGAAGATAGATTTGAAGACAGATATGGAAGAATTGAAGAAGTTGCTACAAGAAAGGGTCACTAATGGTGAAAAGGTAGTAAAGGAAACTCATGATGAGAACAAAAGAAATGTTAATCATGATTCCATAGACGCTAATGTTGGATCGAAGAATCACCATATTCCAAAAATCGATATGAGGAAGTTTGATGGCAAGGATCCCGCCACATGGATATTACAGATGGAGCAATTCTTCGATCTCAATAATGTGCAAAACACACAAAAGGTACGTATGGCAACTGTATATTTGGAACCAAATCAGTTTGTATGGTATCAATGGCTTTGCTCTCGTAAACAATTTATCACTTGGGCAATTTTTACGGAAGAATTGATAGCACATTATGAAGATACAAAAAGCAACACTTTTTTTAGCCAATTGATAAGTCTCAAACAAAAGGGTTCAATAATGGAGCACATTGAGGAGTTCCAAAAATTGAACATAAGGGTAAAAGATATTCCAGAGGAGCATAGGATTGATGTGTTCATAGGGTCTTTAAAGGATAATATCCAACATGATGTTCGCCTTTGGGAACCTGATTCATTAGAGAAGGCATTCAGGTTAGCAAGAAAAATGGAAAGCAAAATTATGGCAACCAGGAAGCATACCACTCACAACTATAAAGACGGAAGTGTTGTTGCCCCTAGTCTTCCACAACCTATAAGGTTGACACCACAACAATTGGAAGAAAAAAGAGCAAAAGGGCTTTGTTACAGTTGTGATAGCAAATACACTAAAGGTCATAAGTGTGCTGAGAAGAAATTATTCTACATAGATTGTGAAGAGGAAGAAGAAAAGGAGCAAGAAAGGTCAAAAGAAGAAGATATACTCCAGGAACAAAGCCTAGATGAAGAACAAATAAATCCGACCATATCTTG
The DNA here is from genome assembly GCA_031772625.1 of Pinus tabuliformis. Classification (NCBI taxonomy): domain Eukaryota; kingdom Viridiplantae; phylum Streptophyta; class Pinopsida; order Pinales; family Pinaceae; genus Pinus; species Pinus tabuliformis. Next base: position 988,834,285 of record CM062817.1, on the reverse strand, counting down.
TAATGCATTGGCAGGAATTACCACTCCTCAAACCATCAAGATAGAAGGACAAATCAAGAAGAAAAAGGTAATAGTGTTGATTGATTCAGGAAGCACCCACAATTTTATTCATTGTAGGGTAGCAAAAGAATTGAATTGCTTCCTATATCCAGCACCAGAGTGTCAAGTGATGATTGCAAATGGAGGAACAATAAATTGCTCTGGAAAGTGCCATAATATCAAGCTATCCATGGGAGAATATGTATTGACTAGCCCAATGCTTTCCATTCCAATGGGAGGTGCTGATGTTGTACTAGGAGTCCAATGGCTACAATCCTTGGGTACAATAGCTTTTAATTTTCAAGAACTTTTCATCAAATTTTCTACGGAAGGAAAGGAAGTTGAATTAAGGGGTATTGCAGGGAAACCAGGAAAGATAATCAGCTCTAATGGTATGACAAAGCTTCTAAAAAAGGAGCAAAGAGGTGTAATTGCACAATTATGTTCGCTAGATGTTTCCACATTGGAATCATCTATTTCTCCAGATCTCCAAAAAGTCTTGGACAATCATTCCAAGGTATTTGAGACTCCCAAGGGTCTCCCACCTATGCGTGATCATGATCATGCTATTCATCTGATTCCAGGAAGTGTTCCTCCAAACATCAGGCCGTACAGATATCCCTATGTCCAAAAAAGTGAAATTGAACGTATGGTTGCAGAAATGCTAGAGGCTGGTATAATTCAACCGAGTCAAAGTTCTTTCTCAGCTCCAGTAGTATTGGTGCACAAGAAGGATGGATCATGGCGCATGTGTCCAGATTATAGGGAGCTCAACAAGCTCACTATTAAAGATAAGTTCCCCATTCCTGTTATTGATGAATTACTGGATGAATTGCATGGATCAATTTACTTCACCAAGTTGGATCTTCGTTCGGATATCATCAAATCAGAATGAAGATTGAAGACATTCAAAAAACGGCATTTAGAACTCATGAGGGTCATTATGAATTTTTGGTCATGCCTTTTGGCCTTACCAATGCACCTTCAACATTTCAAGGTTTGATGAATTCAATTTTCAAACCATTCCTTAGAAAATTTGTGTTAGTATTTTTTGATGATATACTAATCTACAGCAAGTCTTGGAAGGATCATGTTGAACATGTTGACAGGGTGCTACAACTATTGGAGGAGAAACAATTATATGCAAAAAGATCCAAATGTTTCTTTGGAGTCCAGGAGGTGGAATATTTGGGTCATATTGTATCTCATGAAGGAGTTAAGGTAGACCCTAGCAAAATTAAAGCCATTAAGGAATGGAAAATCCCCACATCCATAAAGCATCTGCGAGGATTTCTTGGGTTGACAGGGTATTATCGCAAGTTTGTTAAGAATTATGGGAGAATAGCAGCACCTCTAACAACATTATTGAAGAAAGATTCATTTTCATGGACTCCGGAAGCAACAAAGGCCTTTGAACATCTTAAAGAGGCAATGTGCCAAGCACCGGTCTTAGCTACACCGGACTTCACAAAAACCTTTATTGTGGAATGTGATGCTTCAGGAAATGGAATTGGTGCTGTTCTAATGCAAGATGAAAGACCCATTGCTTTTGAAAGTCGTCCAATCAAGGGAAAGTTTTTAAGCAAAGCTATTTATGAGAAGGAAATGTTGGCAATACTCCATGCACTTAAGAAATGGCGACCCTACCTAATGGGAAGACACTTCAAGGTAAAAACGGATCATGATAGCCTTAAATACTTTTTAGAACAAAGATTATCCTCTGAAGAGCAACAAAAGTGGGTCACAAAGATGTTGGGTTATGACTTTGAAATCATCTACAAAAAAGGGAAGCAAA